>JAQMYJ010000033.1:15915374-15942242 GCA_030014305.1 Clarias laeviceps
TCAAAATGGCCACCATGGTCACCACCCATCTTGAAAAGTTTTCCCCCTCACATATACTAATGTGCCACAAATAGGAAATTAATATCACCAACCATTCCCATTTCATTAAGGTGTATCCATATAAATGGCCCACCCTGTAGATCACAGATTCAGGATTTTCGCAGCTGTTTCTCTTTACACCTCACTGTACTCCGCGTCACTATGCCTGGGTATTTTCTGGAGCTCTGTCGTAGTCGAGGTCTGTTTAAACCAGTCTTCTGGTTCATCTTCAAGCCCAACCCCCAGCACATCCTCATCATCGAAGCACCAGCCTGGCCAGTCCACATTTACACCCTGTGGAGTGACAGCTCTAATGGGAAATGATAAGAAACGACAGAGATTTTTTTAAATAGTTGATTGTAGTTCAAATCATAAATGAATAACCCAGAATATCTGGTTATAGAGTACCTTATTATTTTCATTGAAATGGTCTTTGAGTACTTTTTGGTAACTATTTGGTAGCAAACAATCATGATGGGGAAAACATGCTGGGAATTTCAGTCAATTTTCAGTCATAAAGTACATATTTATTTATTTCATTTCATTTCATTTCATTGTTAAATTAAATAATGTAATGTTTTATAAAGAACATTGTCTTATCTGTGTACAATTAACATAATTAACAATAATTTTAAACAACAGTAACAGTAAAGTCTATTTAATCTGTAGATTTTTTATTTGGAGTGTTGAACATTAATACTGAGTTGCATGAACACATGGCAGAATGTATGTAGGCACCTGACCATCACAACCAAATGAGATTTTTAAAGATTCTATGCCAAAAGCAATGGTATTTATATGGAGTGAACAGTCTTCAAACTTCAGGGTTTTTACCTTGGGCACTTATTATTAGAACATAAGTGTTTTTGGGGTACGTCAAAAGGCCTAACATGCAATTTGTAGTCAAATTCATCCCACAGGTGTTTAGTGGGGTTAAGATCAGGGCTCTGTACAGCCGGAAAATAGAGCTCCTGATTTTCCAGTGAAGGAAATGTTAATTCTACAGCATGCAAAGACATTTTAGAAAATTGTGGCAAAGGTTTGAGGGATATGGTTGTGATGGTTAGGTGTCCACAATATTCTGAACATCAATGCTGTCTAAGTACAGTGCTGCATGTTTTTTTGACTAAAAATTAAATGCATGTATTCTATAATTTCTTTGCAATAATAGTTAATGATAAGTACTAAATGGCTATTTAATTAAAATCTCTGAAGTGGTTCTTTCTGACGTAGTATGTGTATATATGCTGTGTAACTTAAAAGCAGAGTTGATTTTTTCTGTGTAGGAAGACCAGCACAGTAAGATCAGGACACAAACATAAAACACAGAATGAAACCATCGTCTCCTTTTTGCATACAAAAACCTTTTGTTTTACACTCATTTCTTTCGCATGGAACAAATAACATCCATCAAGCAGAGAGTTTCATATTTTAGTAATAATTCCATTCTGTGAATTTAAATTTGTTAAAATATTGAGTGGAAAACCAAACATGTATAGAGAGCACTGTGTTAAAAACACAAGAAACAACTAAAGATTAAAAAAAAAATAAAAAATAATTAATTCAGGATTAACTGTCTATTGGATTTCTAACTCATCTCAGTAATTAAGTTATCAGACAAATAAACTAAACATAAAAATTACCTGCTTTTCCTGTCCTTGCCACAGCTGTCCACGCTGATCTCCGTTCCTGTATAAGAATCCAACCACGATGTTCTGAACTGCTCTTGCTCCTCTGCTCCAGTCCTTTTCTCTCTTTCACTATACGAACGCGATGGAGTAGTCGAATTTGTGTCTAAATGATTCCCCTCTGTTTTTGCTATTCCACGCTCCCTCTCCCGCTCCTTGGCCCTATTTAAAAGACTCTGCAAAGGGGAGGACTGTAGATCAGGTAAGGATTCACTTCTCTGGGTTTTAATTTTGGGTATTTTTTTTGAGTATTGATCTTGTGCCTCTTTAGGCAGCTCAGATTCTGATAAGCTCTGAGAAGGAACATTCCAGAACACCCCTCGGTTTTGCTTTACAGACCCCATTTTAAGCACCAGGTGGTCCTTAGATTTGGAGGATGTGTTGGAGGGTCTGCGAATATTATGGTCTTCGACAGAATCTGAGACTGACTCGGAGTTCCTGTTGGGGAATGACGTTGATGATATCAAATCTTCTGACATCCTCCTGGAGCCGTCGAGGACTGGTGGTGGCTGGGAATTTATGGGACGCTTCCTACGTATATTTGGTGACTTTAACATTCTTGTGAATGTCCTTGATTCTGAGAGAGACTCATCAACTGATTGTGGAGGCCAAGAATCCTGCCGCAGATCTGGTTTTTGTGACTGTTCCAGTGTGTCACTTATTGAAGACTCAGGCACAAATTTGCTTGGTAATAAAAACTGTCTGGACGACTGGCTACATGCATTGTTTTCCTTTAATCCACCAACTAACACATGATGTGCACCACTGGGCTTGCTGGTTTTTAATGAGTCTTGTTGTGGAAGGACATTGGAATTCTTTTGTGATTGCAATTTGCGAGTCCACGTTACCCGTCTTTCATTTATTGGACTATTAAAAACATCATTGTATTCACAATGTCCATTTTTACTGCTCTCTATCCCTTCAGGTTCTTGTGCTTCGTTGTGTTCATCATCCAATTCTTCGTCTCTGTTTTGCATTTGTTTTCTCAGAAAATGTGTGTGTGCATCTTGGTTATGCAAATTCTGCTCTTCTACCTCTAACTGTATAGTAAACTTGGGAGAAGCAAAATTACTTTTATACATTGACTGTTCCTCCATATCCTTAATGTTCAGTAAACTCGCAGGAGGAAATGGGTCTACCTCCTCTAGAATTTCATCACCGGTCTCCTCAGGTTTCACTGTTTTCTCCTTCATTCTTAAAGACTGCAAGTCTTCCTGTAAGTCAAAAATATTTACAAAGAGATCATAAAGAGACTGAAATTAAATAATGCAATTATATAACTGGAAACCATAAACATTTTATTAGGTGATCAGATTGACTCAAACCAGGTTTAATTTATTATTATTTTTTGCATATGTACAGTATAGAACTACAAGAGAGGATGGGATATTAAATGTATTTTGTACGTATCCAGCAAGCCTCCCCAGCTTTGAGCCTTTGTGGTCTGTGAGTTCTAGGTTAGAGTCAGACAGTACCTGGGCTTGGTGGATAGTAGAGATCCATGCTGTGCAGGTCTCTGGGTTCGAGGTAGAAACACTGTACACACTGACAGGACAGCCTAGCTCACTCACTTCCACTAAGGCAAAAGAGTCTGAGAGAGAGACAGAAAGAAGTACTGTATATGCAAACTCCTTGACATTCACATGTATAACTAAACAGGGCTACCTTTTCCCAATGATAAGATCATGCTGTTTTACTATTGTGTTTGACATTAATACTAAATCTTGTCCTGTATCTGCATGATTTGAATTATGTAAAGATGCTTTGCGGGAATAACCATTATTAAAAGCATTATACAAATAAAGTTAAATAGAAAATTTTTTGATTGGTATGGACCAATCATCAATAATCTGATAAAGAACACATCAAAGTTGCAGTTGATATACACCAATCAGCCAAAACCCTTGTGACACTGGGGTGGCTCTGGCCTCTCAGGACATGGTATACAGCCTCAGGTAATGTTCTCAACAAGCACCAGAATGGGGAAAATGTAAACTCAGTAAATTTGACCAGGTCATGGTTGTTGGTGCCTGCTGATGTCCTGAGATTTTTATGCAAAACAGTTTCTACAGAGTTTAAATGAATGGTGCAAAAATTCTAAATCAATTTAGCATCAATTCTCCATGTGGAAAAGCTTCATAGATAACAGAGATAAAACTGCAGATGCCAAACTGTTTGGTTTGATTTGACAGGAAGGCTAGGTTAATACAAATAATATCTCAGAAGAGACAACACATTAAACCTTGAAGTTTTATTTTGATTGAATAATTGCATAACGGTTTAGGGGAATAGGTCTTTTCATAAAAGTGACGTGTGAGAATATGGTCTGGAATAAAGTACTTATTCCACATTTAGTAGTCAGTGGTACTATATGAAGCCCAAATCAAATTTATCTGAGATTTCAGCACTAACCATAACGTCAGATGCTATAAACAACAGACCTTTCACAGTTTTAATGAAAGCACTAATGCCGTTACTGTTAGTTTCATTAGAGCCAGTTTAGATAATTGATTTACCTCTGAAATTGATTCTTATCATTAGATCCTAAGATATGCATAAATAAAATCTTCTGATGTGTATCATTTGCATCTCTTTATACCGGAATTTACCTAAAACTTGAGAATAAATTTCCTGCTCATTAAAGTATGCCTACACACATGCAAATTGTGAGAAAAATCCATTGAATTATTATGATACTTAAACAAATAAGTGTAATGCGTTTCAGACCAAAGTTAAATAAAACAGGTTTCCATATATATTAATTATTTTAGGCATATTTATATTGTATGTATAACAAAAGGTGTTTGCATTTGAGTCTATGTCCATGCAGCTTACACTAGATGTAACATCTTCTGATTCCTATGACTTCATACTGTAGAACCTGATATTTAAGTTTAATAATTTCACTGATAATTAATTTCATTAGTAAGAATATGACATAATATGATATAAGAGCTTGGAAAGCGAACCAATTAATCAAATTACATCTGTGTAGTGGCTAATTATGATTGTTATTTTAATTACATACTAATTATTGATAACACATTAATTTAGGAAACACATATGATGTGTTAAATACAGTATAGGTTTATTGTTTAATAAAACCCAAATTAAACATTGGATTATTTGTAATGACTTTATTCTTAAAAATGTATTGTATTGTTCAACTTTGTTTGGCCATAGTATTTAGTAAAGGCATTATTACTTGTGATAATACAATAAATGGCCTTGTTAAGCATTTTTTGACCATTAATTAATTTTCTAGTTTTTTTATTTAATTATCAAACTTTTTATTTTACTAGTGTATAATTGGTAACATGTAATACCTGTTATAAAACCTGTTTTACCTGTTGTAATACCTTTAATAAAACCTAATTTGTAAGAAATAAAACATTTATAACTTTTCAATTTATGTAATATCCAATTTATTAAACATATAAAACACAACCTAGATTAACCCAAATAGATTGGAGATTGGAAATAAGGTTCAAATGTATTAAAAGGGTTAAAAAATATATGTTTATATCACTACCTTAGAGTCATTGGCTTAATCTGAAGCTTGAAAGTGAGATTGTGGTTTACAGATATAAAATGTTTTTCAGCAACAAAAAGAATGAAGATGGTATAAAACTCACAGCCGTCTTTGAGTTCTGCACAGTGTATTCTCTCCAGGGACAGTGGAGGGCGCACTACCTTATGCTTCCCTGACTTCTTCAGGGGTTTGGTCAGCAGGAGCACGTCAGTAAACAGCAGCACCACTACCTCCAGCTAGGGTCACAACACAAAAATAATTCTCCTCTTTTGTAGGGATGTAAAGCTCTGACTTCCACACAATGTGATACAATTTCTAACCTTACGGTAATAATTCTACATTTGATGTTACCATTGAACGTGTACAATATGATATAATATGATGTAATATGATATGGCATTTGATTGTTATGAAAACAATTCTATGTTTGATGTTACCACTGCATCTGCTACAATAGGAAGGACAGTGACATCAGTTTACAAAAACAAAGATTTTTTTAACCCATATGTAAATAACAAGTAATTATCATACAATAACAACTGTTGCCTAAATTTGTTCCAATCATTCGTTTTTAATAGCCCTAATCATGTCAAAAGCAACTGCAAATTGTAAATTCCATTAATTTTCTTACCTTACTGTCCTTCTTTCCTCTAACCTTCAGAGTGTCCCCCAGTATCAGCTTACGTATGACCTTGGGTCCCATGCCCCGAATAGGGCTAGTTAAATCGAAGCGACAGAACTCCTGCATGTGCTGAGATGTAAAAATTCACAGTCAGTAATACCTTTCATGAAAATAATAATGATGATGTCCTCTAATAATCCACTTACCTTGTCGATTTCTTCACTCATCCCCTGCAATTCATATCCCTCTATCTTTTGGGACATGGCAAAGAGTGCCAACTCATCATCCTTAAAGAGCAAGTAGTCATTGATGCTGTCTAGAAAATGACTGACACTGTTTATCTAAAGGAGAGAGAGAACATGAATATACACACTGCCACACTTTTTTTTCCCTTTTGAACAAATTCTTAAATCTGCTTGGTCAGAAGACGTTAATTAATTTTCCATAATGGCACAGCTCTGACAATAAATTAAAGGTCTATAATAATTCTGGAATTCTAATGTTATCCATGCATCATTTATACTGCTTCTCCTGCGGGCATGGAGCCTATCCCAGGAAACTCAGCGCAAAAGGCAGAGTACATTTTGGATCATTCAGCCTACACTGACTGTGTACTACATTGGACTGCGGGAAGAAATCAGGGGAACCAGAGGAAACCCACAAAGCACGGTGAGAACATGCACACCTGCAGAGACTGAAGGAAAGATTCGAACCCCCAAACCAGGGGGTGTAGTGCGACAGTGCTAAGCACTAAGCTACTGTGTGGCCAATACAACAATGTTTCTATAACAAGTCATTCACAGGGACTTGAATATGGGACACATTGAATTTTTATTTTATTTAAATATAATTAACGTGCTTATAAATTGATTATTTTCTACATCCGGCTTATCAGCAGTTTATTACTAGTTTCACTTCGAGGAATATGAAATAGGTCAATAAATTCAGAAATATTTATTTATTTATTTTAATTTTAGTTTAGCTTAATTTACTTTTTATTGGATGAAACTAGATCTAGACCTGGACCTGGATCTGGAATCTGGATTAGACATGTTGTCTACTTATTAGTAGGCTTACAGAATCTCTGGTTTAACCCTTACCATAAAAACATAATAATAATAGTAATTTGTATCTGAGGGCAGATGATTACCATGTCATTGCATATAAAATATGTCTGATAGAATACTTTATGTTTTTACTTTCTCATTATTTAGTTACCATTATTAAGCACATTATTTCCCAAAGTCTGCAAACTGCACATGGAAAAAAAAATACCTAAAGTGGTTTCGATATATGAATGTTCTACTGCTCCATTGAGAAATCTCACCATGCGGTTGAGTTTCTTTTGTGTATTTGGGTCCTGTGTAGCCTTAAGGATGGCCTTTAAAATCAGGGGGTACTTTGTAATCCTCTGGTGGGGCTTTGCCTGCATGTCGCCCACCCGCATCCTCCCACACTGGGGATGAGTCTCCACCCACTACAGAAGAGAACCCAGAATTGGAAAATAAAATGCAAACCATACATAGTTTTATTCTCTAGTCATATACAGTATACTATTCAGGTTTTCACGGCTGCAAATAGAATATATACTTCTAAAGGAATAACATGATCGTAATACCGTAAGAAAAACACTAAAGTGTGGGTTTGTTTCCAGCTGTCTGCGGGTGAACTCCATATTTCTCTCCTCCTCCCAACAATAATCCAAATATGAAGAAAAACGTTCAGCAAACTATGAGAATAATTTCAAATCAATGTTAGAGCAAGAAAAATAGAGAGAAATTGAGTTTTATTTGGGTATTACTGGTGTAGAGGGATGGTCAAGTTAATTTAAATACCTGCAAACATCCTGGCTCAAGCTTTAAAGGATCAAAAGGTTGGCCAGTCGACCTGGCATTCTGCAACATGGGGTACAACACTTCATGCCAGAAACACCTATGAGCATCGAGGATGGAGTGTATGTTAGAAAAGAGCTGGGCAGAGGTAACCTGAAAAAAAAGAAGAGCGATATACAGTATTTAAGCGAAGTCTATGATCTTGCACTGGGCTGCTTTTAAACACCTACACAAAACCACACAGCGATTAATTCAGTTTTCCGACTTGTCAGCAGAAACATTTATTACTTATGTTTCCATAGTGCAGCTCTGGTATCTACTCAAGAACCGGATGTTCGATTTAAAATGAATGAGAGAAAAGGTATGAAGAATGACGGTCATGAAAATTTGCACGATAATGACAAATGGGCCCAAATGTGTCTTTGATGTCCTTGTTGTTGACAGAAAGAAAAATGAAAATAGACAGAAAGTTTAAAGTTGATGTACAAACCTCATGAAGAAACCCCTGCTGGTGAACATGCTCAAGTGCAGCAAGAACGAGCTGTAAAAACGTGAGTAAAGCTGATTAAACGTACAGTAGTATATACATCAACATCAGGAGAGATGCAGAATAATATAGCCAAATGAATTCAGTAAGTTACCAAATTATATCAAGAGAAAAATCAGAGAATCTTACTGTACAATATTTTAATAAAGAAAGTAATATACAAGGTAGTAATATAGTAATATACAACTACTACATACAACTACTACATACTATAGTGTATGATCATGAACTTGGAAAATATTCTTAAGTCATCAAATGTCATAAAAAAAAAAGAGTTTATAACTATAGTTTCAGTAGTACAGTATCTTGCTGGCATCTTACATCCGTGATGACGGTGAGTTTGTTGATGTAAATAAACTCAGTGTAGAGGAATTCCCAAAGTGCCTCCTGCTGGTGCTTCTCGGTTCTTGCCATTGACTATAAAGAAAATATTTATTTATTTGATATTATAAAATGAAATTATTATTATTATTATTATTATTATTATTATTATATTCACAAAAGTTAACATATTTCATTTTATTTTTCAAAGCTAACTTTTTTCCATTCCTCGTTTTTCAAATTCAAACCAACACTGTTTGTTCTTCTTCCACCACCTACTCCTGATTCCATCACACACACCACTGCCTTTTCTGTCCCTATATTGCTCACTCCCCCTCTAAACTGCTTTTCAGATGTACAGAATGTATCCTATAATCTGAATATGGTGTACCTTGTGCGAGGGCACTATATCAGTCCAGCTGTTTTCCAAAACCTCAGCTTGGTTTCCCTGTCCCAAGCTCCAGTTGAGCTCATTAGGTACAGAGAACGCCTGTAGAGTCTGTTTCAACAGCTCTACCTGTGAATGACCTCCACCACCACTCCCTCGCTCCTGAGGGAAATCACACAATAAGATTTAATTAAAATGCATGAAATAAATTTCATTAAATGCATTAGTAATTCATTCATCTTCAGTAAACAATTTATCCTTCTTAATATTGTGTTGGATCCAGATTTCTCCCAGGAACCCAGGGCACATGGAACAAATATGTTCCTGTATATCCAGCATATACAATATAAGATTATTTATTTATTTATTTATTTATTTATTTATTTTAAAAAGGAAGAGAAAGTTTTATACCTCCATTATGGGAATATTTTCTGGTGGTCCCTGATTGAACAGCACCTGAATTGGAGTTCTAGATTTTGAGGATTGAGCTCCCTTACCCAATGTAGCGACTAGACGCACCTTTGACTTCTTTTTCTGAGAAAATCACAATTTTACAGTGGTTATATGTACAATTGTATACACACTTGCATACCAACTTTAATCCACATGAAAAAAAAGCCTTTTCTAGAAACACTATTTTGAAAACACTGATTCAAAAAATCCTATCCGGGTCCTATCCCAGGAACACTTTCTGGAGCTTATTCAAGGAGTATTATCCTGAGCTTGGATATTCCAGGAATATTACCTTGTTGATAATAAATGGTGTTTGTGGAACTGTTTTATAAAAACTCAAAAACACTCAAGGTCATTCTGTTGTAGGGAATATGAGCATGGCTGTGATGCCTATAACTACTGTACATATTGAGGACAACAGCACTCCCTCTTATGTGTGATATGGCTTAAGAACACGTACACACCAAATAATAAACAGAACTTTTAAAATGATCGGTTATTCCAAATTACAGGAGATACTGTGCCATAAATCATTTTAAACACAAAGCAAAATACATTCCTGATGAAAAAGCCAGTTTGATCTCTTCACCTGCCAGAAGCTGGTCAAGCAGGTTGACCACAGTTCCAGCACTTAAAAGCTGCCACGGATAAATTACAAGTGTTTAGCAGCTGAAAGCTTGTCTGACTAGATTGGATTTTTCAACCGGGATAGTTCTCAGACAAAGACTGAATTAAAGATAGATAAAATTAAAAGATAGAGTTAGATGGAAAATAATAATAATAATAATAACAACAATAATATATAGTCCATGTGACATAATAGTACCTGATGACCCACAGTGTGGTATTTATGATTGTCTGCTGCCTTCTGGTGGCTGATGGGTACACCTGCACTTTGTCCAAAAACCCCATCTGCAGCATCACTTTCTTTATCTTTTTCTGCCTCCTTCTGTTTCTTCATCCCTCCATCCATCCCCTGGACATTAAGATTATCTTTATCTGGGTGTCATGGCATCACTCACTTCCTCTGTTGTTCATTCATGCTTTTAAGAAAATCAAGCCAGATGAGAAGATAAGAGAGAGAAAGAGAGAGACAGAGAGAGAGATTTGTTTAAAAGCTTTTTTATATTAACATTACAAATATGTACAACACACTATTAGATTCTACTATCTCAAAATGGTGAATTTATATACAGACATATGAAAATGAAAAAAAAATCATTTACTCCATAAAACAAAAATGTCAGTCTTGTAGAACACAAGTGTACTGTAAATAACGCATTAACAGCAACTGCACCATGAAACTTCCCATAAATAATTGTGTGTGACTCTGTCAAATGCTTTTTCTGGATCTTTAGACACTAGACCAAAATTCAAATTGAAGCTTATGAAATATATCATAAATGAATCTTCCAAGCACACAGTAAATCTGGTCAAGATGGAGAATGTGTTGGAACTTGAGTTATTCTGTTGGACAATGCTTTAGAGAGTTATAGCCTACTCACTGTACAAAAGGGATACAAGTCCCAATGCCATTTAATTCACATTTTTAGGCGGGAGAGTGTAGACAGCTTTGTGAGCTGACGGGTAGGTGCCTCGGGTCATTTAATATATCCAGAAGATCTTCATCCATCTCAGGCTAGAATGACTGCTATTAGAAAATCTATTGAAAATGCAATCAATTAGCCATCTATACTTGGTGCTTACCACATTGAAGTGCATTATGTAATGCACCCAGTGTTAATCCCCCACTGATGTGTGCATTTGCTTCTGTGGTCACCTGAGATGGGCAAGAAAGGCATTTCCTGCCGCTAGCTAGTCTGAGAGTTAGCTCTTATACAGCTCCTCCTCATAGAAGCTTACACCCTTTTTTGTATACTTGCCAAATCAGTCAGGAGTTCCCTATCCTCTGACTTTAAAGCATGTATTACTCTCTTTTGACAATAATTTTTTTCTAAATTGAAAAAGAATTTTGAAGGGGCATCCATCAGTTCCACAATTTAAAAACAAAACCTGACCAAAGCTCCTTTCACATGATATTTCTTTTTCTAAGGTCTCCATAGACCAATTTAGGTCATTTGTGATGTTGATCTGAACCAAAGTCCCACCACTGCCCCAAAGATTGGAAAATTAAAAACATTTTATTAAGTTAACATTTCGATCAGAAGAAGATTATTGTAAAAATGCCAATAAGAACTTTTTGGTTTCATTCCACTTGCAGGTAAATTACAATAAGCTCTATAGACTAATATTGGCTCAGAATTCTTCAAATTTTCCACCAAATGAATGAGTGCCAGATTCATCCACACCATCAGTGCAACATTTTCAGCATTCTGATCTCATCCCTAGTGAAGATTATGCATGCCATTATTTGTGGCTCATTGGCGGGTCTCTCCTGTTTTTCAGGAAAAGCTCAGATACGGTGTTTAGACGACCCAGATCCGAAAATACTTCACTGTGTTTGTTGTGACAAAAATGAAGGAATTGGAGTCATCAGCTTTTACATTTAGAGTTAGATGTACAGTATGTTGAGTTGTCTTTGTTATCTTTCAGTATGATGCAAAGAAATAATTGGAAAAACACTAGTGTCAATTTGCTAATCTTTATAAATTGGAGGCACTAATTTTCCATAGGAAGACAGCAAATAGACCAAAATCTCATCCTAATGAAGAGTAGTATTTGACAAGATTACTTAGCAGTAATCTACCACCTTTCCTTTGCTAAGCAAATCAATTGCTAGATAAACAGTTGTTAAAAAAAGAGAGACTTTTGTTCATAAAAATAAGACAATTCATGTGGGTGGCAAACAGTATGTTACTGTCGTCAACTGTCCTACTGCCAAAACACACTCCTCAATGCTGCTGTTGAAAGGAATTTTAACTGGATGACACTTCATAAAGAAGTCAAAGTTCTTCATACCTGGGGCAGATATGCTTCCTGCACGCTCACGGAACCTCACACCCCGGTGGACCCAAACAAGTTTATAACCTTCAGTTTGTATTAGAAGACAGAAAGATACAGAATCGCTCTCGGCACAGCAGTCATACACTTATACAGTCACTCACAATCTATTCAGACCATGAGCAGAGAGAGAGAGAGAGAGAGAGAGAGACGTACAGCATAGTCTTCCAAATGATGCTTTTGTTTAATCTCAAAAGCATTAGGAGTGGTGAACCTACTCACTACTAAGCCAGAGCTTTCGAAGGATTTAAGATTTAACAATGGTACAACTGTAAAAAATAAAAATCAGCTTAAGTGTAACAGCTTTGCGGTGTCAGTCTAATTCCAAAACAGCTACATCTCTATAACAAACCCATGCATTTCAATCTGTGCATTTAATGGATATTAACAAAAATGAATACAACACAATACTCACACTAATTCGCTATTTCCTTATATTACTGTAAGACAACTATGCTTTTTCAAATTAATTAATTAATCAATCAATCAATCCAGTCTCCTAGCTTGATTAGGGACAAGTGGTTAAAATAACAATTTATTACGTGCACATTCTGTCCATGAATCACTCTCACTCCTGTACATATGAATCACATAATTTAACACTTTGTTATTTATTATTAATAGGCCACTTATGCACTCCTGGTTAGATACTGCTTTTCATTAGCTTTGTATTGTACCTGTAATTTGAAATGTAAAATCGAATCGAATCGAATCTAGTCTTAAAAAAATCACACAATTAAAAAAGAAACTACAGTAGATTAATGGGATGTTAATCATACTGTTAAGATACCAAGTGATTCACATGAAGTTAATGAGAACATATTTCTGTTAAATAATGAATGCATGATTCACTAACCACACATACATATGCCTTAAGAGATGAGACACCACAACCCACCCACAACTGACATCACTGCCGACCAAAACACCGGCTCAACTGAAGATTACAGAATAACAACTTTTCCAGACAAACTATGGAAAGTCTCTATAGCTATGTCATACACATACAGTATTTTCTTTATATACCAGTCATATTTTTGTATATACTTTTCAATCATATTTCTGTACGTCATACTAACATCAGTACAATCATACATGTCACAAGCATGTCATGCAAAGCTATGGTCACATAGATTTAAAAGAAATGACAAGTTGTCCACCTGCAATCATAGTTTCCATTTCCAATCATAAAAACACACACATGTAGTGTTCAAAACTCTTAAGTTGTGATACAGACACTACATTACCTGGGTTAAGTTGCACCAGTTGCCCTCAGGTAGCCATCTTTAGTTCTTCTCTCTTTGTCAGTATGGCTTCCAGACTCTCTTCATATCCCTCCCTCTTCCACAACTCTTTCAAAAGTAACTGGTCTAGCAAGAGAAGCTGGATTCTTTTGTCTAGTCTGCATCACTGCAGTTAAGGTGTGTTCGCCAAAGTCTTTTTTATTTCTCTTCAGTTCTTGTCTGCTGTTTTCGTCAATATAACACAAACATGGACAAGAAAGATGTGATGGAAATACATTAGCGTACTTCATTATCAATTTGATTATATTCATATGACTTTTTTTTTTTTTTACTAGACACTGTCACAAAGCAGCTTTACAGAAAGCCAGATGTAAATATTGATAAGCCAGGGGGAACAGTAGCAAGGAAACTCCAAGAAAAGATAACATAAGGAGAAAGGTTTTTGGGAAAGCAGATTAAAAAGGAAACTCATCTGTTTCTGGCAAATAATCAATGATTATATCATATTTATAAATCGTTTGAATATGCATTCACCTGTACATCTCCACATTGATGCAGTGATTCAGATTCAGGTCAAGAGCTCCATCTAATGTTTACATTAAGCATCGGCATGGTTGTAAGTGCCTGACTGGCTGGTTTTAGTATTTATAAAACAGCTGATCTGAAGATTGGCCTAATACCATTTTCCAACCCTCAAATGTCTAGTTTTAGTGAGCATGTGTGCAGTGTAACTTTATCTTCCTCTTCGGCTGTTTCATCTCATCCGCGTCTTTTCTGCTTAGTGTAGATATGAAGAGTGATTATTTGAATTACCATAAACTTTCTGTCAGCTCAAGCCAGTCTGACTATTCTCCTTTGACCTCTCTTTATCAGAAAGGCATTTTAGGTTGTGAAACTCTCACTCATTGATTTTGTGTGTGTGCGTGTGTGTATGTGTGTGTGTGTGTCACAGTCTTCTGTGAAGCTTTTGAGACTTGTTGTGCGTGAAACTTCTGAAAGATCAGTAGTTTCTGAAAAACTCAACCCTGCCTATCTGGCACCAAGAACATGTCAAAGTGAGATCACATTTTCATAATTCTGATATTTGATGTGAACATTAACTGATGGTTTTGACCTGTAACTATATGACTATATGCATTGTGTTGCTGCCACATAATTGGGTGAATGAACAGGTGTACAGATGAGCAGTTATTTTACATACAGTACTGTATATGAGCTTGTTGAATCATATTCTGTAAGTGAGTCCTTGGATGAACACAGGAGTCTTTCTGATTGCACAGTACAATCCATAGAGGTCCATCCACTACAGGGGAGTGTATTAACATACATAATTATTTAAACAGTACAGCATTAATAAGAATAATACGTCTCCAGATTGTGATAAGCCAATGTAGTAGACAGTTATTAGCTATTATCTAGCATCAGTATTCATTTCAAACACACACTCCCCAAAAGAAGTGCAAACAGGTGGTCCGAAACCCAGTCATCCTTAGAACCTGCCCCTTGCCTGGATAAAAATGAGAGTGTTGCATCAGGGAGGACATCCGGTATGAAACATGTACCAAGTCAAAATGAGCGGATTGGATGGTCTGCTGTGGAAACCACTTACTGCGAGCAGTTAAAAGAACAATATTGTGCATTGTCATCATCTCATCGGCTATACCGCTTTATCCTGTTTACAGGGTCATGGGTGTCTGGAGCCTATTCCAGGAGACCTAGGGAACGAGGCGAGGTACACCATGGACAGGGTGCCAGTCCATTGCAGAGCAGACACACTCATTCACACACTAAGGGCAATTTGCCAACGCTAATTAGTCTAATCATGTCTAGGGATTGTGGGAAGAAACCAGAACACCTGGAAGAAACCCACCAAGCACAGAGAGAACATGCAAACTCCATGCACAAAGATGCTGTAATCGAACCTGGCCAGGAATCTAACTCGGATCCTGCTAACCACTAAGCCACCATGCCACCTGAACATTGGGCAAACAGGAATAAAATTAAAATATAACAGGAAACATTTGAAATTAACAATCAAATTGTTTATATTCCACATATAAACAACATACAACAATGAATGCTAACTAACAATGAAAGAATGGTATAAGGAAGAAGGAAAGGTAAGAACAATAGGAAAATGATTAAGGTCCCCAATGTGGAATGCAGAAAGACAACATGCCATTCACAAAGCATGTCATAAAAAGGATGGGTAAACACTTAAGACGCTACACTTCCTTAGCATATACGTGAAAATTTCTCAAACCAACTTTGAATTGCACCATTAGTCCCTTGTAAATCCATTTTACTTTACCTCACCTTCACATCTGAAACTCTTGGACCAGACACCCAAAGGTACCATAATGCTCTCCTCAATTTTGAGGAACTGGCAGCCTCCACTGAATAAAAGCATTATCCCACATGTGAAGACTTGGAAAATAGACTTCCCACTCAAAAAAGTCAGCACTAATTTAGATTGCTCCTTCCTTTTTGTGCAGATCCTGCTGCTTATCTATCATCTCTGCTGAACTGATGACATTTCACATTTACATACAGTAGTTACATGGAGTACAGATGGGGATTCCTCTGTGATATAACAAGGAAATGTGTGCATCCTTTCCTTTTCTGTTACCAGGTAGTAGACATTACATAAATGGGTGACGATTTTAAATGTGTGCCTTGTAATAATAATAATAATAATAATAATAATAATAATGACACATAAGGTTTTAAAAAGATAATTTTATTCAACTTTGTGAATACAAAAATACATACATCTGTGATTGACTGACACAAGTTTTTTTTCTTCAACCTATAACAGAAGAGACTGATAAACGAAGAGTCAGACTATAGTGTGTATTCCTGTCTCACACACAGTGTTCCTGGTACAAGTTACAGATCAACCATGACCCTGACCAGAATAAAGTAGTTACTGGAGATTAAAGAAGCATCTGTAGCAATGGCAATAATGTATTATATGAATTGCTTGAAAGCCATGACTTGGTTTTTAGCAAAATCGTCTTAATAAAATGTAATAAAATATATAAGGTTTCTGAACTTACATGAAAGCAAGTTGACAAAGCAGCAATTTAAACCGAAATTTTGGAATTAACCTGTTAGATTATTTAACATTATTGCCAAAGCATGAAATCTGTCAACCTTTGGTATAATGTCTTTGGTATAATGCTGATATGCTACGTTGCTTGACAAGCTGAGGAACAAAATAATACCTGAAAGAGAAATCAACTAATGTCTTAATGTAGAAGTAAAGTTGAGCCTTGTAACGTACAACAGCGCATAGCACCCTAAATAACCTAAAGTTTATATATAGAATAAACTTGTTGATCAAATACACTGCCTGGCCAAAAAATAATGTAAAGCATAATGGAACTTTTGGATGGCATCTGGATTGATCTTTCACAATTCGAGTCTGATGAATTGGCACTGTTATGGAAATGGAACTGTTATCATAGAATACTATCTAACATCAGGGAAGAAAATGTAATGATGTAATATGATGATGTAATAATCTGGTCATTCAGTACATTTAGGTTGTCAGCAGACTAACTGAGTCTAGACCTGAGATTTCAAAGCAACCTCCCGATAATAACACTGCCTCCAGAGGCTTGTACAGTGGGCATCATGCGTGATCACTCTGGGATAGGATCAGTGTGAACCCATCAGATCATGAGACTTTTTTTTATAATTGGAGTTATCTGAAATATATTAGTCACTGCAGTAATGATCCAATCAATTGCTCTTAAGTTTTTCCTTATTTACTTCCAAAAAGTGACATTTTTTGGGCAGGCAGTGTAAAATATAAATGCAAATCCTAATGCCACGGTAACCAAAAAATATGTTGGTTAAAAAATAAATGAACACTGTTAATTCCACAGCATGTGTAAAATGTAATGCTTAAAGGACTACAAACATATAATCTGAGTACAAACGCAGTACAAAAAATATGTTTAAAATGCCCAGATAGTTAGTGTGGTTCTGTTCTCTGCAGAGCTGCTCAGATAAGAAAATTCAAATGAATTCAAATGAATAATAGTTTCTATGTCCCGTTTTATGCACTAATGTCCTAAATATGTCCCATTGTAATGCACTATTGATAACATAAACAATTATTAATAAATATTTTTGTTCCTCACATTTCCAATGGGTTAGAAATTTACATACACTTGATATTTGGTAACAATGCCTTTAAATTGTTTAACATGGGTCAAACATTTCGGGTAGCCTTTCACAAGCCCTGTACAGAACTGCTCAGATTGCTCCTGACAGAAATGTGGTTACTGAGTCAGGTTTATAGGCCTCCTTGCTCAGTGCCACTCTAATACCTCAACTTTAATGTCTTGAGGTGTTGCTTCAACATAGCCACATAATCTTCCTTCCTCATGATCTGTTATTCAAAGTCCCCCATGGAACAAAGCACCCTCACAACATGATGCTGCCACCCTCATGCTTCTTGGTTGAGATGGTGTTCTTTGTGCAGCCATAAACCGAAGTCTGTCTTTTTATGCCAGGTTTTGGTGCAGTGTCTTCTTCCTTGCTGAGCAGCCTTTCAGTTTACGTCTATATTTGTTTTAGTTTATAGTGGATATAGATACTTTTGTACCTGTTCTCCAGTGCTGTTGTTTTGGAAGTGATTTGTACTTTATGCTGTACATATGTCTGATGTGATATGATGGCTGAGAATGGTCCTCTGGAATGGTTTATACTTGCGTATTACACTTCCAAAACTCCCATTGTTCCCAAGGATGAACCAGAATTGTGGAAGTCCACATTTTTTTTTCTGAGGTCAGTACTTTTGATTTTCCCATGATGTTGACAGTACAACAGTAGGTTAACAGTCAGCTGAGTGTATGTAAACTTTTGCCCTGCTGGAATTGTGATTTAGTAAATTATAAGTAAAATCTGTTGGAAGAATTACTTGTGTCATAAAGTGCATGTTCTAACTGACTTGCCAAAACTATAGTTTGTAACATAAAATCTGTGGAATGTAAATCAGTTTTAATGACTTTAACCTAAATGTATGCAAACTTTTAACTTCAACTGTAGTATCTACATTTTCTTGCCTTAGCAACTCTGCAGTACAGTCATAATGCTATTCAAGAAGACTAGAAAGACAATGCACCACTGCTATAATAGTTTGCACAGATATAACAGATTGAAATCTCTGAGAATAATTTGTGTACTTGAATTCATTTTAAGAATGTGTTTTTGTGCATGTGCCATATGTGAGAATTCAGGTATACCTATCCTCTATGCTTTCTGCACAAGCAGTCAAATTCATTTCTTTCAGTCTGTCCACAAATTCCTGAAGGAGTGGCCGTGGTAGAATGCTTTTTCCTCCATGAACGTCACTCTCAACCCAAGCCATCAGCATCTGATACTGGGCATCAGCAAATGCCCGGTTATCTCTCTCTGCCCTGCCAATTTCCTGCTCAGAGACGTTCAGTCGGCGCACAATTTCTTTAAAGCGACTGACCGGGACATTGTCCAGCGCAAAGTAAATAAACTCATGAGCTAAAACAAGGAAAAAATGGAATAAGAAAGAGAACCAAAACACATAATTAAAAAAATGGTAACAGTTGTAAATTATACAGCAATAACACAATAACATACAAACACATACTTTTAATCTCTCTGGGCAGCACATCAGGTAGAGCAGTGTCTGGCTGAAGTGCTAAAAGTTTGCTTTCATCCTCTTTGCTTTGCACACATTCATGTGTTTCTTTCTGTGGGCAGCAAAATCAAAATAGGCATTACAATCATGACAGTCAATCATACAATTTCACATGTCATAAGCATTAATACTACATTACCATTCCTGCTTGTTTCTCTGGGTCATGTGACACAAGTGACTGTGCTTGCTTCCTCTTCTTCAAGTATTTAAATCCATGATGAAAACTTATTATGCAAATCACACCAATTAGTGAACTCAGACATATCCACGTAAATATGGATGTTTGAAAAGGACCATCTAGAAATCAAAACATATGCACATTATTGACATTTTTGTTAAGAAAAAAATAATAATTTGACTTAAGATAATTTTTATTCAGCCTCAATTCATCAAAGGGGAAATATAGCTTTATCATCAGTTCAAATAATGACTCAGCAGGTAAGGCATTAAACACGTTTC
Organism: Clarias laeviceps; assembly: GCA_030014305.1. Lineage (NCBI taxonomy): Eukaryota > Metazoa > Chordata > Actinopteri > Siluriformes > Clariidae > Clarias > Clarias laeviceps. The sequence goes on from JAQMYJ010000033.1 coordinate 15,935,150, forward strand.
GTGACAGGTTGAATTTTCTAGGGAATCTCCCTGATTATTCATTTTCATCTGTATGAAATCCGAATTGCCTTTAAAACTCTGAGTCATACCCGCTTTGAACTGAATGACACAATGAATTAAAACATTTTAAAAGTATATTGCTGAGATGACAATTTGATTTTATACTATATTTTTATACACATTAGAAGTAAAACGTGTTTTAGAAGTGGAAGTAAAATTCTCATCTTAAACAAAGTAAGATTAGAATTACACCCTTCCCTTCGCTAATATACATTTAAACATATATACATTTATGCAGCATTTAAGAAGAAACAAGGTCAAGTGCTTGGTAGCAGACCTGGTCTAGGAGGGTCCAAAGGGAAGTGTGAGCACAGGTGATGGCACTTGGAACTGCAGCTGGAAAAGAGCACCAAATAAATTTCAGAATCAGTTTTGTTTTCACATCATTGTCATTTTATCTTTTCTATCATTTTTTAACCTCCTCGCCTGAAGCTTCAGCATTATAATCTGATTAAACTATAAATCATATCATAGCACAACTGTTAAAAGCATAATGATAACATAATTACACATGCTAAACATGATAAAGTAATTAATTCTGGGGACAGCATTTTATATCACACAGATAACAAACTATTATATAAATATATATAGACCAAATACCTTACTAAACTATAACAATACTTACTTGGTGCATGGTGCACAGGTTCTTACAGCCACACGATAATGGTTAAGTTTACATTCGCACACAGTGTCTTTCTTGTCACCTAATTGAAAGATGAGATTATTATTTCTCAAATATTACACACTAAAATAAACCTTATATGGTATGTGTAATTTAGGTGGACGATTTAGACTTGAGTCTTCTGCTAATCCACTCAGTCACAAAGAGATATAATATAAGCCATTCATATATATATATAAGAAGGACTTACATCGGCTGATCACAATTTCTCCATCACCACACTTCTGACAGGGTTCACAATACATTGTACTTTCATCTACTTCTTTTTTGTAGTACCCCTCTACACAGTCACATATTCTATCTTGCACATTTGTGCATGTTCTTTTCTCAATTTCATGATCTGTCAGAACAGAGTAGGAAAAAAGCAAAACGTTTGAGTCAGTTTTTTAAAGTACAAAAATACTTTACATATAAACATACGGCTACAGTAATTAGCTGTAATTACATTTCAGGCTGCATTCTTTACGGCATGAGAAACAGTTTGGGAAATAGTTAATGTTGTCCTGAAATGTTCCAGGGCTGCATTTCTTACATGTTGACCTCAGACCCTCTCCTGAACACTTCTGTGTTAGTTTAAATCCTGTAAACAGAATAACACGGAATATGACAAATTCATTCAAATAGGGTGTAGTCATTGTGAGAAGTTATACCAGGGTAAAAATTTCTGATTGTATCACAGGTGTCATCATTAATGGATTCTAAGTATTATGACGGGTATCATGTATAACGAAAGTGTCTTCAAGTATAATGGAAGGTTTTCTCTTATATCGCCCACCTCTACCTTGAAAGTTAAAGCAACAAATGATGTCTATATGACAAAAACTAAACGTAAGGTGTTTTACTGACAGAGGAACAGTGAACATTGCGTAAGCTTGTGTTACCTGGAGGACATTTATCACAGCAGACTCCATTATGTAGGTACTCATTCTCTAAACACGACTTTGTGTTGTTTAAGTCATTTGTGGCAACGCAGTGCCTTAAATCAGCCTGGTGTAAACAAGAGAGAAGATGAGTTGGGTACATAGGTGTTGCATCGACAATAGAGAAACTCAATATGTTTGAAAATAATTAGTCAATTGGGATTAATACAAACAGCTCAGTATAGTATGAGTGTTAAGGAATTCCTTACCAGCAGAAACAAAATGCATGGCAGGTAAATGTTTTTCCATGTTCCTGTGTGCTGCCTGCCTTCCATTTTGGCATTTGGTACTTTTAGTTTCACTCCATTACAACTCTAGGTAGGAGAGTGAAGGAGAAAAGGAAGTCGTAAGAATAATCATAAAAATATATTAAAAATGAAACACCTCCTTATGAATCAGCTACAACTGTACATGATTTCAATTTAAAGCAAATTTATTTGCATATGAAAATAGGGTAAGTGACAAAATCTGATGACAGTCGCAACAACTTCCTTTTCTCCTGAAGGCCTGTGAGACTTCAGTTTCGAGGAAATGGGACGGTACAGTACAACAGCTTTATCGTTATGCTGATTTAACCAACTGTCACAAATCCGCTAAAAGTTTTTTTTTTCGTCTTTTTTTTTCTGACGTTACAACCAAGTCTCGAATAATATAAAATGTCGTCTGTTTTTTTTCCACTTTTTTGACTTTCTGTATCGCTCCGCCGCCCACAGCTGCGATACTGATCTAAAAGTTTCCGTGATTGTGGCTGAGTAGAACTTACGGACCACAGAAGAGTTCACGTTCACCTGATTCTCAGCCGGATCCCACAACTCAGACAGCCTCTGCCTTGATCATGAGTCTTCCATAGTGGCATCTGTGAGTTTTAAAAAAGAAAAAGAACGAAAAAACCAAACGAAGCTCGGGTTAGTCCGTTTCCTCGGCGGAGAAATAGGCAGGAAGGCAGGCTTTACCGAGAAACTGCGTCACGTGCACGCGCTTTCTCTCCTGCTGCAGCACGAACTTCTGCTTCCACTGTTAAGGATTCAGCCAATGAGAGCAGTGTGGAGCATGAGCTATTCATTCTACTGAACTATGTCTTAATACCGGAATAACAAGTGTTTAGGAGGCGGGAATAAGGATTATGCAACTCCACACTTCATAAAACACTGCTTTTTATCATTAACCCAATAGAGCAGAGTGAGGAAAAGAAACTATTAATGAACTGATTAACATTAAATGTGTTGCTAACAGGCTAATGTTAATCCACCATAAAATATGCAAATGACTCTTCATCCATCCATCTAGAAACTTCTGTAGTCCAACGCGGAGGCCCATGGTGATTACCCATTTATACAACCTCCGGTCAACATTCACAATCACATTCAAACACTATGGGAAATTTGGGATCACCACTTAACCGTCATGTGTTTGGACTGTGGGAGGAAACCAGCACACCTGGAGGAAACATACAAACTCCATGCATTTGCATCCCGAAGTTGGACCCCGGAGGTGCAAGGTGACAGTGCTAACCACTCAAATATAACTCTACTATGGTCCAAAGAGTAATCAAAAGCCATAAGACACTGGCAAGTATGGGACGGTGCCAGTTTGCACATTTATTCACTCTGAATATACCAGTGAAACAAAAGATTCAAGAATCTTCTGTGTCTTTTTTAGTCAAATTCAAATTACATGCCTCTTTGCACAAAATTCTTGCACAAATTTTTGCACCATATACTACATATACTGTAAGTATTAAGACAACATATGCCAAGTGTTATACTACTCATTAATTAGTACTCACCTTTGTACATGATATCTAAGAAGCAATCACACAGACATGGATTAAGCAAGTGACACTTAAGTCTTTTTGATTCTAGCTGGATCCAGCAGGTTTTGAAGAATAAATGCCTGGAGTTGAAGATCACTCCTTTAGGGGCTGAGTATATGTCAGTTAAAGGGCATGTATGATTAACATGCTGAACTTCAGACTGGTAATGTGTGTGTAGCCTTTGTATAGTCTAATGACATCTTTGTAGAATTGTCACTAATTTATTTCATTATTCATCCTAAGAAATCACTTCAGGGTTACAGTGGATATGGAGTCTATCCCCAGTGGGCATAGGGTGGGAATACACCATAGATAAATCCCCAGTCTTTCACAAGGTGGCATGTACCCATGCAAGAGCACTCCCTCTAGTGTGATACTGCTTAATTAAAAAGCAACTATTTGTTGATTTTAATGTGCATAAATAATGTTATCAAAAAACATCACATAGTACATTGGGCAATGGTTGAATTCCAACTTTTTTATTATTAACAAACAATTATTAACTTATTAACTATTGCCAGTGTATGTACACTAGATTAAATGTTGTAAGCTTTTCATTATATTTAATATAGTGATGATTCGGCCAAATATTTGCACATCTATAAAGAATGTGTTGATGTTGGCATGCATTTTGCAATATGCATAAATAATAATAACCACTATTTTGTTTTTATCCCTAAATCTATATGATGTTTTACAGCTGTTTCATAGCTGTTCTTTCTGTGTGAAAAGCTCGTTTGAGCTAAGACATGTGATGAAACAACTTACTGAACAGGAAATAGTCACATTCTGACACAAATGTTTCCACTTCCTCTGTTTGCTCTGTGACTTTAAAGCAAGTAAGTTAGTTAGAATGAAAAAGGGAGTGTGTGCATATAGTAGAGCACAGACTGTACCCATGCTATTCAGAACTCAGACATTACTGGGGAGAGTAAGTTTCCTGTATTTTACATGCATTATGTGACTGTCTTAAAACTTTTTGATAATAAGTATGTCAAAATATTTATAGAATTTTTGATATTGTTTTAAATTGAAGAGATCACCTCACATTCCCAAGATCCCCAGTTTGATCAAAAGTTTAGATAATTCTGTGTGTAGTTTTGCAAGTTCTCTCCAGCTCTTCACTGAGATCCCTGGTTCTGGTTGGCATTAAGAACTAGTCAACACATTATGAAACTTGGAAGGATAGTACTGAACAGCCATCTACACGGAAGAATTGTGATCGGAATAAAAAAAATCATGGATGACCATGAACGAAGATCAATTACATGCTTGATAAAGTTGCATCATAAAAATCGAGAGTAGAAATTACAGTTGTGTTCCTGTAAGAGCATTTCCACACACACAGTACAAGGAAAACTCACAGGATTAAACAGCTGTGTGGCCATAGGAAAACTGAGACTAATCAGAAAAAAGGCTTCTAATTATCTAGCGAGCATAAAGATTGGACATTGGAGCAATGGAAAAAGGTCATGCGGTATGATATGATTTCTGATCTACCTATCACACATAGTGGCCACTGTACGAACCTCTGGAGGCAGTGTTATCATCTGAGGTTGCTTCAGTTGGTCAGGCCTTGGCTTAGCCTCAGAATGTGTCAATAAAATGAAGTGAGCTGATCACTTGAATGTACTGAATGACCAGGTTTTACATCAGTGGATTTTTTTTTTTCTCTCATGATGGACATATCCCAGGACTCAAAGTGTTCTGAGGTCATGAAGAATCATTTTCGCACATGAATTGGCCACCACATTGTGCAGCATTATCAAAAATAAAGACGGTCGAATGAAATGTTTTTACATTTTTTTTTGTCCCATGTATCATAATTTGTTTCGCAGGATAGGCAACTAGAGATTTGGACAGGTATTCAAATGTAATATCCACATTATTATTTTTGGTTTCATAGCACGTGAGAGGATGACGAGGTATACCCATGTGGCATATATGTTTGGAAATAAGAGAGAGAGACAGAGAGAGAGAGAGAGAGAGAGAGTGGTTGTGTTGGTGTTTGTCGGTGTGTGTGTAAGAGAGAGAAAAAGAGAGTGAGAGAAATTAAGAATTCCGATTCAGTTAAGTTCTGGTTTAGATATGAATTCATGGTCATAGCGACCATAATCAGGCAGGGTGGGGGTCTTTTCTCACATTGTGTTGTGGCCTGATTTCTGCAAACTTTAACCCTTAGGAGTCTGACTTGTTGGATACCTAGTAACTTTGTTTGATACCTAGAACCTAATGTTGCAGCGTCTTCTAGTCTAATAGTAGCTCACACGCTGGCGGGAGTTCACAATGGGCTGATGAAGGCTCGGATTTTGAATCCTACTGGACATGACATTTCATTAAAACAAGGAATGCACCTGGGTGAGTTATACTCCGTTAATGAATCGGATGTTCAACTGTTTCATGCCCCGTTGATGTAGCTGCAGTGACCTCGTCCACGGACGTGCCTCCTATATCACTGAACGAGTCCCCTATTTCTGACTCAGAGAGAGCTTCACGGTATGCCATGCTGTGTGAATTTCATGACATTTTCAGCTCCTCCAAACAGAATGCTGGCAATTGTAAAAAATCACATAAGAACTGGTGAACAGACGCCCATCAAACTGCATGCACATCGTACATCTCCTGAAAAATGGACTGAAATAGAAAGAAAAGTTGCTGATTTGCTTGCGGATGGTGTGATCGAGAAAAGCTGTAGTCCCTGGGTGTCGCCAGTTGTTTTGGTGAGAAAGAAGTGTGGCACATGGCGTTTTTGTGTGGACTACAGACATTTGAACAGTGTGACTATTAAAGACTCTCATCCACTGGCCCGAGTCGATGACACATTGGAAAACAGTCCGGGTACTTTACATACAAGCCCACGCCCCCACCCCCACCCCTCCGGGAACCGTCTTAAAAAAACACACAGACCGGCTTGAAAACACACAGATTCGGTGAGTTTTCTGCACGTTTGGAAAATGGCACGCGCTACACAGCCGAGGAAGCTCTTCAGAATGTTCTGGACAGTGTGGAAGAATTTATCTTTTCCTCAGAAGAAGATTGCGACTCCGACGATGAACGGGAGCATTTTGAAGAGAGAACAGATCCAGCAGAGGACATTCAAGCAAGCTGCTACAGTATGACAATAGGTAAGTTATTAAGTCTTATATAACTCTTATTCTGATAATATTAAACTAATATTAGTAAATATTTTGTCCATCCTATTGCTAACATTTTTTCATTTATTTGTTTTTAGGAATGTGTCTGCATCTCCCTTGCCTTCACCAGCACCTCACATCGGGACACACAAGCATCGTTCAGTTTTCAGTGCAATTAAGAATCATACTGAGTAAGTGCACTTATATGTTTATATGTCTGCACAGCACAAAACAATGAAGTGGTACAGAAAGATTTTTCTACACTTCTTGGACATTGCTGCCATCAATGCGCATAAAGAACTATATGGTAACCTGTCCCATAAAGAGTTTATGGAACAACTAATTAAAGAGCTTTGTCATGGAAATCATGGATGACCATGAACGAAGATCAATTACATGCTTGGTAAAGTTGCATCATAAAAATCGAGAGTAGAAATTACAGTTGTGTTCCTGTAAGAGCATTTCCACACACACAGTACAA
>JAQMYJ010000033.1:15942342-15992762 GCA_030014305.1 Clarias laeviceps
AATGTGTCAATAAAATGAAGTGAGCTGATCACTTGAATGTACTGAATGACCAGGTTTTACATCAGTGGATTTTTTTTCTTTCATGATGGACATATCCCAGGACTCAAAGTGTTCTGAGGTCATGAAGAATCATTTTCGCACATGAATTAGCCACCACATTGTGCAGCATTATCAAAAATAAAGACGGTTGAATGAAATGTTAGGTCAAATCTTAGAGTTGTCATTCATGTAACACAGACTCAAAGAGTCTATGGTTAAATGAATATGGTTCTATTTGTATGCATATAATTTTGTTGAATGATGTCCACAACTAGATGTTACATACGGTAGTTTTTTACATTTTTTTTGTCCCATGAATCATAATTTGTTTCGGAAGATAGGCAACTAGAGATTTGGACAGGTAGTCAAATGTAATATACACATTACTATTTTTGGTTTAATAGCATATGATAGGAGGATGAGATATAACCATGTGGCGTATATGTTTATAAGAGAGAGACAGAGAGACACAGAGTGGTTGTCTTGGTGTTTGTCTGGTGTGTGTGTGTGTAAGAGAGAGAAAAAGAGAGTGAGAGAAATTAAGAATGTTGATTCAGTTAAGCTCTGGTTTAGATATGAATTTATGGTCATAGCGACCATAATCAGGCAGGGTGGGGGTCTTTTCTCACATTGTGTTGTGGCCTGAATTCTGCAAACTTTAAACACAGAAACCTCAAAAGCCCTGAGGCAGTGTTCTGTTCTTAGTTTACGATGTAGTGAGAAAAGAACAGTAGTGAAACAAAAAACAGTCATGTGACTGTCAGACTGCTGCAGGTGTGACCTCAATGGACCAAACTCTTTACATTATACACATAGAGAGAGAGAGAGAGCAAGGGAGAGAGAGAGAATAAGGGGGTGAATGTTTTGGAATTAAAGGTAAAAATGTCAAAAATAAATGTTAATGGAAATACTGAAGGAGGAAAGCAGGTTAAAAGGCGGCTGCGAGCGCGCATTGCTGTTTGGTGGTCTCAGGTTTGTAGCACTTAGGGTTTTTATATGAGTCATGTCTTTGACATTTATGACAAGGATTAACAGGCAGCTTCGTATAACTTCATGTTCAGAAGCTTCTGGGGGTCCTACTTGCTCATATCTCACTCCTCGTGTAGTTTCTCATGGTAAGGTACTGCATTTACTGTTTTATTACTGAACTATGTATTGTAACTCTGACTATAGGTAATGTCATGTTATATTACTTGTTTCATTAAATCATGCAAAAATGTATTTACAAGGTAAAAGAGGTTTGCTTCTATATCAGTTAGTATCATCCCTTTTTGAACAGGTGAGTTTTAATATGTTGGGCTACTAGAGCAGATTTTTGGTTACATTTCCATATTCATGTGTTATTGTTTTGTAATGTATTACCCTTTTTTTGATAAAAAAAAAAAAAAAAAAAAAAAACAGTTTCAGACCAGCACCAATATATTGATACTAAATCTTGAGGTCCAACATTTTTCTCCTAACATAGTCTTTGAACCAGTTAACTATTTTAAACCAATTTTAGTATATAATTGTATGTCATGTAGTATTATATACACAAATGAGCTACAATATTAAAACCCAATATTGTTTGGGTTCCCATGTGCTGCTAGGGCAGCTCTGTCCCATCGCGGCCTGACTCCATAACACCTCTGTAGGCGTGCTGAGGTGTGTGGCACCAGAACGTTGGCAGCAGATTCTTTGTGGGCTGTGGGTTGTGGGGTGGGGCCTCCATGGATTGGACTTGTTTGTGCGCTGCATCCCATGGAGGCTCAATCAGATTGAGATCCTGGGAGTTTGAAGGCCCAGTTGATGGCCCTGGGCTCTTTGATTGTTGGGCATTGTGTGTGGTGGGCTGTGGTGTAAGGACTGAGTAGCTTTCTATCGTGGCCAAGATTGACATTTTGTTAAAATGGCCTGGCCTTTGGTCTCCATGGCCATAGTTGAGCCTTGGGCGCCCATGATCCTATCACCAGTTTACTGGCATATAATTGCTAATCAATGTGTTAATGTTTTGTGGTTTCAATGTTATACCTGATGAGTGTATGGATGGTATTTTTATCCTTACACGAAATATTCAATTTAAAGTATTTGTTTATTGTCCAAGAATCCATACCTGTGATTTTCATCCAATCAGATGAACCTGATCTTGTGGTGTGGTTTCCTTCTACTGACATACTTCATCTGTAACGTCCATTCACAAGAGTGTGGTACGAATCAATATAACAACAATGAAAAGTGCTGCCAGAAATGTCATCCAGGTAAAACAAAATCTAGAGTATATCTTATTTCATGTTTTATGTATGGGATTCATTCATTCATTCATTCGTTCGGTCATTTATTACGCTGCCTGTTTTTAATGCTTTAATGTTATTTAATGCTGAGGTAATCTGAGGATGAGCAGATGATCCATAAGTTATATGTTGCTTGCAGCATTTGTACTCGACTTATAGCAGCGTCATAAAACAGAAATGTTAAATAAATTTTTTATACTGCATAGGATAAGAATTTGGAATTAGTAATAGACATAAAAACACGGATACGTTTCTACCAAATACGTCTTTAAAAAAAGTTTATATTTACAAGTGAATGTTAATGTTGAAATGTTAAATATTGATATACAGAATAGCCCAATTATTAGATCCTCTAATAATAGATCTTCATTCATATTATAAAAAGGGTTAATATGTTAATTGACATGCAACTAATAACCAAGAAAACATTACATTCTGTGAGTAATAACTAACTTTTCATAAATTTCGAAATCAGTCTTATAAGTCTGTTATATATGACACATGGCATTCTTGAAAATGATGACTTAGTCTGTTAACTGTAATTGCCATACGTACTTGATGCATACCTATATTGACACATCATTACTAATATGTCACACTAGCAAAACCAGAATCTGTGGTTGCCTGTCATAAACTGTTACAATCACCTGAACGATTATGGCATAACCTTTGTCCGTATGTGTAGGTGAACGCATGGAGAAGAGATGTACAGCAAATTCTGACACGGTGTGTAGACCATGCGGTCCTGACTTCTTCATGACTGAATTCAGTACTGAAATGGAATGCAAAAGGTGCACTCAATGTACTAAAGAATGTAAGCAGCTAAATTATTTATACTTTTGGTATTCATGAATGTATGTGTGTGGTTGTGTGTGTGTAGAGAGAGAGGGAGAGAGAGGCAGACTGTTTTGCTGTGCACTGGCACACTGTCTTACACCCAGTGTTCCCAGGATGAAGCAGTTAAAAGAGATGAAACGTTCAATGCCATATTAGTGCTCCTTGTCAGCAATAAGGCAAAAGACTTGCCATTTCTTTGAAATATCAGATTAATCATATGAAAAGTCTGAAACATTTCATTGCTGAAATGACAGGAACATAAGGGGAGGGAATTCCCCTAGTTGAGTTGGGTGGGTTTCTTCTGGTACTGATGAGGGTCTCAGGCTCAGACTGAAAACATTGAGTCATACAGGCTTAAAGATTGTTTTCTTAAAACCACACAAAGTATGTCAGCTAACGATTTTTGGCCAAACAGCTTATCTGAACCAAAACAGACAGTCTTACTAATTGAATATGGCATGTGACTGAAGAATGGCATAACGTGACACCGAACTAAGTATTAGTTATAATTTCACTTATAACAATTCTGGGTAAGGCTGTAAATTTTGACTCAGAGGCATCTTAGGTGGCACACTAGAAACTTTCTAACAGTTTTCTGTTAGTTCAGCCTAATGAGCAGAACTTTTGCCTAGCTCATCAAAAATTTGCCTGAATGATATATGTTTCAGAAATACTATCAGTCTGCTTTAGGCTATTGCTTTCCCAAAAGGGTTAAATATTCTTTATTTAAACCAATGGATTTTTTAGGTGTGAGGTTTGTAGTCTACTTTATGAATGATCTTTATGTATGGTCAGTTATTAATACATCTACTTGTTTGATATCATGTTTTGACTATAGACATGGTGTATAAGGTGAACTGCTCCAAGGCTACAGACGCATTGTGTGACTGCGAGAGTGGTTACAAATGCAACGACAACAAGTGCACGGACTGCGTGAAAATCCCCAAAACAACACCACCACCAACAACAACAACAAAAACATCGGCAATAATCGTTACTAACAAAATGGATAAGCAACCATTCTTTCAAGGTAAGCATCACCTACAATAAACACATGCGTGAGATGTGCTATAAATAAACACAGAGTTAAGACCATCACCAGACACGTTACTTATACTGACTTTTACTTTACAATATAATGTCCACACAAATATAAGTTTATGATGTTGACTTATTCTTTCTCTCTGTCTCTCTTTTCTCCCACTCACTGTTGCTCGATCTCTCACAGACACTGTGTGGATTACTCTGAGTCTGTGTTGTGTGTGCATTCTGCTTACCTGTTTCATTCTCATCAGCAGACACACACCTCCATGTGGATGGATCATGTTGGCTTCAGCTGGTCAGTGTCACTTTAATTCAAATTAAGTACTATTTATAATAAGCAAAATGATTTTACTTACTGTAGTTGTGTAATTGTAGTATTTTAGCAAATGCCTACTTGCTTTCTAGGTTCTTTTTGGGGGTCCAGGAAAAGTTCCACTGAATCCAGTCAGTGCTCAGAGGAGGAGGAAGTGCCCATGCCAGTCCAAGAGGTGTCTGGACATGAAGAGAGGCAGGAAAAGGTCTGACGGAGACAGGAGAAAGCCGCAAGGAAGAGGAAGAAAAAGTCACATAAGAGTGTGGATTGATTATGTACTGTAACACAGGCTCATTCCAGGAGAAGGGAGATGCAATAGACACAATAATCCTTCACTCAAACTAATGGGGTACTGAAAGAGAAGGGTAATGAAAGACACCCTGAAGTCCACTGTAGAGCACAATTCAACCACTTAAAACTTTCATTCCAACTTAAAGTCACTTTTTATAAGGAGGCAGCATGCTGTTTGATCCTGTGTTAGGGTCAGTATCTGTGTATAGTTTTTATGTCCATGTGTCTTTCCTCGACCATCCAGGTACCATACAGACACATCCAGCGTGTATTCCTGTTTCACACAGTGTTTCCACAATAGCTCAGGGATTTACAGTTTTTGAAGATGAAGAACAATGTTTTGCTTTGTTTTGTATTTGTAATGTATTTGTAATAGCGGCATTCACTTGTTTGTGCTATGGATTGATTTAAAAAAAAAAAAATCAATTATATTCACAAAGGTTTTTTTTCCATTCTCTGGAAAGCATACTTTCTACATGTTTAGGATAATAAGGATTTTTAATGTTCATATAAATCGTTGTTTTTACTAGATCTGTGTCATTATTAAGAGTTGGCCCAAGCCATCACAGCTTAGTACACATGAAGCACCCTGTGGCCATCCTTGTAATTGCACAAATGTTTTTCAGAGCCAAACATGGCAGATGTGTAGGCACACTATTGTAGTTGCATGTTTTATAATAATAATAATAATAATAATAATAATAATAATAATAATAATTCCCCCATTAGAGCCTATATTTTCCCACAGAAAAATTTGTATGCTTTTTTGTAAAATTTGTCACAACAGCTTTGTTGTACACCACTCAGGTCCTCTAGTGCCACCAACAGGAAAAGTTTGACATCCCTTTACAATCAGAACTCTGCAACCCATCACTATAAGACTCCTCTTGAGTTACTGTCTGTCAAGTTTTCATTTTATTTTGGTCCAGTCAATATGCAAAGATATTTTGTAGTGAAGTCGCCAAACAGGACGTTACTGCTTCCAAACGTTGACAACGTTGTCAACATCAAATCACGAGTCTTCCTTTTGTTATATCAAGAAAGGAAGCTATTGCCAGAGATTTAGCAAAGCTGTTTTTCCCCTACTTATTGCCTTAACATTTCACAACAAATCACAGCACTTTTTTTCTATAGAGTTTTGATATGTGGGATGGTTCACACATCATGTAAAGTGCAAAATTTATTTTGACAACAAAACCACCACCCTGGAAGTGAGGCCACCACACTGAAGTACTGGGAAGAAATGTTTAACAATCTGACCTAATGTTTATAAACATAGGACATTTTTAGTTAATTTACAACTCAAAACAGGAAGTGATTAAAATATTTCTTAAATGGCTTAATGCATTGTCATCACATGAATTGTTGTCAATTATACATTAAGTTTACAATGAAATGTATTATAAATTTTTCTAAATGACATTTATACAAAATAGTTAAATAGGAGCCAAATAATTGTCAATTAGAATTTTAGAATTATATGAATTGTAAAACTGCACAGTAAAATCTGCACTGCTCTTATCCCTGAACCCTGCTAGCTAACTGTGTAGAGATGCTGGTGTGTACTACATGATACAGGTTGATTTTTTCAAAATAGATTATATTAAATTAGCTCATATTTTTATCTTAAATACTGAGAAGTTTTTTTGAGGGTTGTTTGTTTTTTTTGCTTTTTTTGTTATGGCTATTTTAAGTCTGCGTTCTTTGTTACTGTATGAAAAGAAAAACAACGTTTTGATTTATTTTTGTAAACATATACATAATATCGTATACATTACTTAAAACAGAGTCTGTATAATAATGAAGAATGTTTAAGTTTAGGAAAATATGAAGGGAATAAATGTCCTCTAAAGTCATATTTGTGGTGAATCTGTGAACCTTGTGTCTGTGGTTTTAGCAGTTTGTATATGTGGTCCATGCGCTCACGTGCTCATAAAGCATGTGTCGCTCAGTTATGGGTGTTATTTGTGGTTTTAAGTAAAACCCTGATTTACTATGTTAAAAAATAGAAGAGATATAAAATTTAATTTATAACACAATTATCTTTAATTATACAAATGTACATAGGGGGAAACAATAAGATTTACAATAACTTAAAATAAAATAAATGTGCAAATTCTTCCTAATTCTGAATGCAGTTACTAATACAGTACTATATATTTCTATTAAGCTGAAATACTTGAAAACTGTCTGACATTAAATATTATATGCATTGCATCCAAATGTTTTAGCCAGGCCTTTTTAGCCAGACCTTTCTATTTAGCTTCAATGATGTCTCACCACAGATGATCACATGTAAGCATGCTTATACATGCAAACACACACAGCTTTTTCACAGGTTCCAGGCCATAATATCCAGGTTAGAGTTAGATGATATGGTCTTTTTTGCCTCAAAGAAGCTCACATCCCAACCAGCAGAAGATTTAGGCCTCAGGCAAACCAAAGTTGTGACTCCATAAGCAATAATTACTCAGCAGACAAAAAGCACTATCCTCACAATCCTTCTTCTTTTGACATGTGGCATTCCTTCCCTTGCTCCTGAAAGGGGAAAGAGATATAACTGATGTCTTTGTTCTTTTCCTCCTTGGACAGGGGGATCGTAGGAGACTGAGGACAATGCATCTCACTATTGTTTAAAGGCTGCTGTCGGAGATCGTCTTCATCCTTGTCTCCTCCATTCAGTCCAAATTGGTTTAGCAAACTGACAAACACTGTACCTGCACCATATATGTGGAGAGGACCTGAAAGAGGCAAATTGTAATGCTGTCAAATGAGGTCCATCAGTTTGCTATTACCCTGAAAACTATATCATCAAATAGATTTTCGAATATGTTAGCATTTAATAGCATTATTCTCTGCAAGCAATTATTATTGTAGATTACAGAACCTTCCTGAAATGGCAAGGCCCAGTTATTTTGTTTTTGCTTCACACTATAGATGTTTCACTTTGAGTTTAAAAGACAAATATGAGATGATGGATCAGAATTTCACCTTTTTCTAGAACGTTTTGCTTGACTTAATACATTTTCAAGTGATCAGACATTTTGGTCCAGTGTTTCTTGTTGCCCAGATCTGTCCCGTTAGGTTGACTGTCTAAACAATTAATAAAATCTGAATGTTTACTCTTGGTTTTGCCTTTTGTTTTGCCTTTTGTTTTGCCTTTGTTTTGTTTTGCCACATTTGTTGTTAAAAGGATAAATCAACATGAATACCATGCATATGGTTGTTTTAATTTGTTTTTTGTTTTTTTAAAGCCATATTGAACCCCAAAAAAGGGGGGGCAAAATATTCAGACCTATTGCACAAGCATTTGGAAGGTCCTTATAAAGAAAATCCACAACAGTTTCCATATTTTCCATATTTGTACAATAAGTTTTTTAGAATATTCTTTATATTTAGGGCCCAAGCACTATAGGATGCGCAGGACCTTCTTGTTTTCCTAAGGATTTTTTCCTCCCACCCTCTTGGGCTTTTTGGGTGTCTTAACATGCTCGAAAACACATGAAAATTGGCAGACAGGTTGGAATCTGCTGCCATTACGATGCCTGAGAGTCTCGTGGACCAGGGCCCTCAAGGGCCCCCCAAACAAGATTTTGCTGCATACACACTTGCACGTAGGCACACGAAACTCGGTAGAAATTTTGAGCTCATTGAGCCAAACAACTTTCGCACTGTCATGGGCTCAACTCCACAGGAGGCCGATTATTTTGGGTCATTCCCAAAAACGCACGATGGATTTTGATATGCTCCTCCTAGGGAATTTATATAATCGCCACCAAACCGGGCCGGTGTGATCTAAAGACATTGAGGATGCAAAATTGCAGAGGGATTTTTGATATCTCAAATGGGTCAGCCATGATAATGCCTTAAACTTACGCTGAAAAATGATTAATAACTTTCTGTGTGGCATTATATTGAGTGACACACTCAACAAATATTTAGGGCCTAAACTGACATCAGCCCTACATAGTGTCTGAAATGTGCAAGTTGTGCGGTGCATCCGGGCGGCGATGGCTTTTTGTAGGTCTTAACACGCTCAAATAACACACAGGTTGTGCGGTGCCCCTGGGGTGGCAGTGGCGCAGGGTGCTTGGGCCCATCATCGTTGCTTGCAACTATATTTTATATTTTGTTCTTCAGCTACGTTTTTCTATATTTTATTCTTATTCTATTCCATAATTTATGTCTTATTGATAATCTTGCTTTTAAGGGTACAAGCAGTCTTATAATCATTTCACTGCATATCGTACTGTTTATGGCTGTGTATGTGACAAATAAAACTTGAATTTGAAAGCAACTAACAAAAATGTCAGCTAAGAAAAATAGAAAGGAGAAGGAAAGGGTAAGGAGAAGGTCTGTGTATTTTATGTATAATAAAATTGCAAGTTTCTGTTCTTTAAATGTAAATTTGATGACTGAAGGTGCAGTAAATAATAAGATGTGAGACATTGGACCCTGGGGTGAGATAGATCTAGATTTAATTTAATTCTATAAGATTTAATTAACTACAAGAATGAAAAAGAATGTGTATTCATTTAACCATGCACAAAATCTGGGGTATTTATCTAAATACAAAAAATTTGAGATAGAGAAAAAAACTACCAAGATTGCCAGAAGCAGGTAGAGGCTGATCTCTGCTGGCTGGCTGAGGATTGGGACAGCCTGTCTCAGTAGTGCTAGATGTTTGTGCGTGTGTGTCCTGGGCATGGAGTTTATCTTTTGGCTTGTTCATTTCAGAAGACATTGCTTTGCTCTCCTCCTAATTGTTAATGAAAGAATAAATTACATAAACATGATATATTTATTATTACACATTGCTTAATAAATGATTGATAATCATTATATATCGACAATAAAAGTTGGTGCATTCTGGACTTTTGCATATAACATTCAGGCATTGGTCATACCTTTTGATTTCGAACTGAGCAGTGCTTTAAACCTGGGGGACAAAATAATAATGATGATGCTTATTAATACTAATACTAATACTACTACTAATAATAATAAAGATGATGGTTGAGGTAAACAATCATAAAAAATCAACTGTAGAAATCACAGGTATTTTTATTAGTGAAAATAACATAGCATTTCCACATGCCAAATGTGACAAGAATTCACAGGATTAGAACTAAACAGCTGTGTGGCTGTTAGAATAAGGAAATCACTTGTTAGGGTTAAAAAAAAAACGAAGCGCATGAAGCAATGCACCCATCATTCATAGTGCCCACTGTACAAGCTTCAGCTTAATACCTGAATGACCAGGTTATTCCATTTATGGATTTTATCTACCCTGATGGAATGGCGGAATTCAAATTATAAAGGCTGGTTCTGGAAGCACAGGGAATCATTTTCACACATGAATTAGGCACCACAATGTAATTAACGTACAGTAATTCAATTTAAATGTGGTCAAATGAAATATTTCATTTGCCCGAACTGTGTATATTTGTGTAGACTTACCTTTTTTTAAGCAGTCTATTTTTCTTCTTTTGTAGAAACAAAATATAGTGATGCTGAATAAAATAAACAAAGCAAAAACTAGCAGGCATAACTGCAGCATTGTACCTGTTATAAAGACAGAAAAGAGAGAACTGTGTCATCATAAAACACCCTCCGCAAAAAATAAATAAATAAATTCCAGAATTATTGACACCCTTCATGAAAACGGTCTAATCAAATGCGTAAAGCTCAGGCTATTACAATAAAATAGATTTTGAAACAAAATAAATTTTCCATCATTCATTTATTTTTTTACTTGGTAGAGCCTCCCCTGGTAAGAATGGCAGCACAGCCTCTCTCTCTCTCTCTCTGTAGTATTTAACAGGGTTGAAGATCACTTGGGAAGGGATTTTGGACCACTCAACCATAGCCTAGTTTCAGCCTTCTGGCAGAGCCAGGATTATATATGACTAAAATGTTTTGAAATTGAGTTCATTATGCTCTGACTTCATCAAAAGGCCTCAGGTGGACCACTGTCAGCAAAACAGCCACATCCTCCTTATTCAATTTCCTGCCAGATTTTCAACAGTTCCATGAATTTTAAATGATACTATGGCCCTGATAGAGTTGACTGGAAAGTTCAACTAAACTACTTATTCCTTGTAGCCATTTCGGCATTGCATTTAGCTGAACAAACATTGTTTGGTTCTTTGGTAGATGAGAATAAAGTTCCCATACAGTACACTAGGGTTATGCAATATCAAGCTCTACACCCGATTGTCATTCGGGCTATTTGGGAACGCCAATTAGCCTTACTTGCAGGTCTTTGGACTGTGTGAGGAAACCTTAGAACAGGAGTAAACCCACAATACACAGAAGGAACAGGCAAACTACATGCACAAAGATCCTGAAGAGAGAATCCCTAGCCACCGTGCTGACATATACGTATATCATAATTTTTTTTTAAGGGTGTCAGTAATTCTGGAGTTGACTATACATTTTATCATTCAAATTCTCATTATTCCATGAAGTACTTTAGTGCTATAAAAATAGAATAACATGTTTTCAATAGGAAGGTAGATTAGTCGAGGAGAGCGTACTGGTGGTCAGTGCTGGAGTGTACAAGGTGCTTTGCTCTGGAGTGTGAGAGACATAAGAGGTAGTCTGTGCGACGGTGTGAGAGAGGGTCTGTGTAGGTGGCTGAGAGGTGGTCTCCACAGGTGGAGGTGGTGTATGCTGCTGCACACATTCAGTGCACTGTCCTGTGTACCTGTCTGTCTTAATGCAAACAGTCCCTTTCACACATTTACAAACCACATCCGCCACCGGGCTGCATGGACTCACCACCTGCAAGTGTAATGCTAGCACATTTACACACACGAACACACAGAGAGAGAGAGAGAGAGATAGAGAGAGATAGAGAGAGAGAGAGAGAGAGAGAGAGAGAGAGAGAGAGAAAGAAATAGAAGGCTTTCCACGTATTAACCTTTATACCTCAGGCTAAGATCATTGCTATGTCTTAATAATAAAAGTAATTTTCTTATGCAGAATTTAAAAAAATTTCTCAACAGATATAAAGGTGACAGTGATACCTCTTCTACAATCCATGAAGCAGGGAAGGCAGCTGTACTCTTTGTTGGTCTTGTTGATAAAGGTATCTTTAGGACATGGTGCACACCTATTGCATGATAACCTGTAGTTTCCTGCAGGGTAAAAAAGACCCGAGAAGAAAGATGATGAGATAAAAAAAATTGCAAAGCAATTACTGGAAGTGGTGTGCAACCTCAGACACATACGCACGGATACACCACACAGGTGATCAGATCTGCTAAGATAGTAGCATTGGAGTTATAACTCGGCAGAAGTAATTAATCTAAATGGTGGGCAGCCAATGTATGTTTGCATGCATGTAATACGCATGTAAAATTGAGCATAACTACAGTTATACAACATGATGGCACAGATAGGTGTATGGGGGAGTAAGTGTGAGGCAGACAGGTTTATGCTGACAGATGAGAGACAAGAACAGCAAAACAGGACGTTAAGCACACATAGAGACTAACCAAGCGCTCTTCTAGAGAAGGAAGTGGTTTTGATGATGTGTCAGGCCATACTATTTCCCATCACAGAAAGAGGTAAGGGGATAAGCATACATTTCATGAACCCGAGTAAACCACAGCATTACTTTGGAAATACTATCTTAAGTGTATAGATATGCTAGATTTAAACTGCACTAAAGTAATTTTATACTTTTAAAAAATAATAATGTTCATAAGTATGTGTGCCACTGATACAATCTCTATGAGACAAAATATGCACTGCACACACTCAGGTGCTGTCTCACCTGCAGGACATTCTGTGCAAGAAGCTGCTCTGCGATGTCTAGTTTCAGCTTCCTGTTCAGTGCAAGCAATGGAGAAAAGCATGAGCACTATATAAAGTTCAAGCCTGCAAAAAAAAAAAAAAAACCTGCATATGCTACAAAGAGATATAAAATGACACTACTGAACATTAGACGCATTTGCAACCTTTTTTTATACGTGACACTTAAAGAAATGTGACAACAGATGCCAACTATGGTATCAGTGTGCCAGAATAATCACAGGAAATGATTACAAATGGGGAAGGAGGGTCTGTTTTCACGAATTTCTAAAAATTTCTAAAGCAACCAGAAATGTTTTATATTCTGCACATTTTACACTGAATATTTGTTTACATATTAACATATTGTATAATAACCTTATGAATACTTATGAATAAACATCATACACATTTGAACCTAGCCTGGTTGGTAGATTCAAGCCAGTCTAACATATATAAAGTAATAATGAGGAATTTACCAAAGGAAGGCTGGAGGTCAGAGCATTCATTAGAATGAATGTGACAACACACAGGAGCTTCATCTTCTACAATCATAAACGGAGTATAAGCTCAAACTGAAACATCATCGTATTATGAAAACAATATGACCATAATTAAATATGTAGAGACATTATTGAACAATAACATTATGCATTATGCAAATTGTTTTCAAATCCTTATGCATAAGCTTAAATCCTTATGCTTATGCCTTATCCTTAAACATGCAGCACATATTAAATAATAATTTACTGACAATAATGAATGTTTTTAAAGTAACCAATAAGTTCTGCTAGCACAACAGAAAACTGTCACGCTTAAATACATTTAAAGACAAAATATTGAGGTGAAGGATTCAAAAGGTGCAAGTCTACCTGGCTGAACACACTTAATAAGGGCAAGCATCTTATTTGATCAAATCATTAAATAAGTCTTTTTTCGAGTCCCAAGAAAGTTGCAGTATTGTTCTGAAATATATTCGTATGAAGCCGGACAGGGTACTAATTAAACTAGAAGACATTTTCTCCAACATACTGTTCCCTATTTAAAAGGTCTCCTGGACTATTCAAAGTATAATTTGCATAGATGGAAAGGAGATGAGTCAAATGCTAAAGTAAATAGGAGAATAAAAAAAGGGAATAGATATCCAGTACCTTGCACTCAGTCCAGACCTCCTCCAAATATTTTCACTCTTGTGTTTCTCTTGTCTTTTTGGTGAGATCTGCCCTTGCCTTGGCTCATTGTTTCCTCCTTCTTCTCACGTCTTCCTGTCATTACCCTCCCTTTTCTCTAGCTTTGAAGTTAAAGTCCTACTTCAGTGAAAAAACATAGACACACACTCCAAATGTATTCAAATTACATCATCACCTCTACTTATTTCATCTTGTGTGTATATATAAAATGATGTAGAAAAATGTTAACTTTGTAAGCATCATATGGCATATTAACCATATAAGAATATCATATACTTAAGCACAACATTTAGACAGAGAAATTCATCATTTAAAAAAAACACCTTATTGTGACAAAAATCATTTTCACTTCTGCATGGTTCATTTGTACAAGGTTCACTCATACATTGTTCTTTTGTACATTACACAATCTCTCCAGTCTTGTGCTGTCTTTCCACTGAATAGTTTTTGTTAGAAAAGGTCAGGTTTAGCTCATCTGTACTCAAACACACACACACACACACACACACACACACTAAATGCACACATTACTTTTTCCAGTTGTACGTTATTTTATCTGTGCATGTATAGAAGAGAGACACGCCACAATAGAGGAAAAGGTAGAATGAATCAAACCGTGACATGAAAACTCCACTGTGTTTAGCATTATCTTTTATTTTTCAAGTGTTTTCAAAGCTCCAGTCTTTCAGCACTCAGTAAAGCAGGCAACTCATGTTTGGCCTTGAGATACATACAGGTTAATGAGTCCATCCACCCTGTCAAAAGATTTAAATAAATCAAAACATTGCAGTATGGTTTGCCAATAAGAAACTTACCCTTTGACATCCCTTTAAGCATCATAGTCAAGGGTTTATTAAAGTGCTTTCTCAGCTGCTATGCAGCTAAATTTGGATTCTACTTAACATTCCAGATATTATAGCCAAATTCGTCAACAGATTCATTTTGTTACCCTTCTGCACATTAAAGTGAAAGAGTCTTCTGACAGGGATAGTGGACTCACATGAATTGTCATCGGTTTTATACTAAATACCCTTACTGGTTTCCTCTAGGTTACAACATAGCAGTCATACCAACAATTTAATAAGCATTCTTATTGTTTCTTTGCTTTTTGATTTGTTTTATCATTACATATTTAAACTTTGGTAAACACACCCTAGGGAAATTACTTGTTGTTTCTGAAAAGTACCTGATACCTCTAAAGCTGGTTTAGATACTGTACTAATATTAAACACAACTTCCACTTTTACAACAGTCAACTGAAAATTCTGCACATCAATTTGGCTAAAGACATTCAAGATCATAAAACCACTAAATGGCTTTCCTTTTTTCAGTAAACAACAAGTAAGTTCCTGGTGAAGGATGTAATCACACAAGAAAGCAAATCAGACCATATACACACACGAACGGAGAAACATAATTTGAGGCAACATATAAATTGAAAAGGGAAAGAAGGGAGTTTTTGAACAAAATGAGAGTCATACTTTTCTTTTTGTATGAGTATTAAGGTATTAAACAACTAAAAAGCACAAGATTGCAAGCTAGATTTCTGCAAAGCCATACAAAGTAGATGTCTGAAACCTTTACTCAAATTAGGACATCTTTATACACTAAAAAACAACTTTTAACAGGACATGAATAGGGAATCTGCTTTTAAAAGAAAGTGATGACTTAAAGAAAGAGTGAAAACAGAACCAGATAAGAGGACAGAAGCTAAAAATGGACAAAAACATGTTTTGGAGACAAAGCAAATCTGAATATGTTTTAAACCTACTGCGTTGTCAGTTACATTACATTAAGAGCCATTCGCACTTTTCTTATTGCACAATACTCATATAGCTTACATACAGATATTACAGATTTTTAGTCTTTGCCTTAGTAAAGCAAATATTTACAAAATGGAGATCAACACCATGTACGGAAGCACTGGGGCCTGACTTTCTGTACGGCTAAAGGCCTTTTGCCTGATGCTTACTTCACATTTGGCACATTTATTATTCTAACTACAATAAGAACCATAGCGGTGCATGTTTTGGCTTTATGATGCCTCAGCTTGCCTCAATTTTAATCCGACTATAATAGCCATCCTACAGTCCTACAGTTTACTGTTCCTGAGTAATGCAGGTTATATGTATAAGCATCCTAGTGTCCTTAATTAAGCTGGAACATGTGAAACCAATCTGTCATGCTGTATCCCTTTTGGCATTTCGGTTCTACAAACCTGAAAGCAGTTTCAATTCCATATTAGTGCAGTAGACTCCAGCACAAAACATGCATACACCCACACACATCATGTAGAAGTTCATTTCCTTTAACAATATGTTCTATGTCAATTTAGACATTATGAGTCATTATATACATCAGAATAGCTTAATCTGGAAACTTGTGGCCATAGTTCAAACTGCGTAATGTCTGCTATTCTGGTTAAATTTTAGAAGGACGTAGCTCAAATATTTATTTTAGCACTGTACTGAGGTCAATTTGTTCAAGCCAGTTCCTCCTATTAACGTAAGAAAATGTAATGTTTTTTTTTTTTTTCTTCTTCTTTTTCTTTTTCTCGAATGGCATGTGATGAGGTATAGTTCACTTTGCTGGTGTTAAAAATGCTTGATTTGATTGACCAGCCATTGTGTATTGTGGAATGAAGAAATGATTCTCAGGGACGAAAAAATGTTTTCATTAATGCTTATCCGAAGGTTAGAGTTTCAGTTCAATAAAATGTTGCGTGAGTGAACAGTTATGACTGATGGTGAAATTTAGTGGATACATCTACAAAGTTATTCCATAACCACAGTGCACAAACCAGAGCTATGATCATATGATATCATCATTATTATTTGTGTACATTTCCCTTTATAGCAAAATGTATTTTACAGATGAGGTATATATGAGGCCAGTTGTATAGAGAGCAAAACATTCTCAGGTTAGATCCTGAATTCGCCGATAATGATGCAAGATAACTGTGTCCTTTAAAGACAATTATTATATAACGTTGCTCTCTCTCTCTCTCTCTCTAAGTATATTCATATACCTAGCAAATGTTTGTCACAATACCTGATCAGGTCTATTAATCTTAATTACTATCATCAGGGGGTTAGTCAACATCATCAACATCATTGCAAAAACAAAATCAGGTGACTCCTATGAGGTAATTTCCTTTGATTTCAGTTGGCCCCTGATTTATTTTTAATAATTAGTGGTCTAAGAGTCTAAGTAGTCTATTTATTGGGAGAAGCATGAGTTCAGCAGTGTTGCACCTGAACCTGTGGGGTAAATATGGCTTAGATTTAACAGTGAGATAAGAGAAACTCTTGTTCCTTTGTCTTTATCAAGTTGTTCACTATTATCTTCCTCCCTCTACAGTCTTCTCTGTTCCTGACCCATCGTTCATCTCTATGCCTCCACCAGGCCCAGGACATGGGGATTGACTGAAAGAAGCAGAAAGAAGATAAAGAAAATAGTTAATATGCATCATGTAAATACATCTAGACAAAGACTGCTAATAGTTACAAATAAGCATATCACAAACCCAAATTTTCCACATATGCTTATTTCTTCCTCTGTTCAGATTGGAAAAAAATAATTTGTTATCTGTTTGCCACTTTGTAGTTTTGTTTTTCTTCTTTTAGTTGGAGGCGTGGTAGTAATCATTCACACATATTTTCCCTTTGAATATTGATCACGATCACTGCACTACAGAGTTACTGATTAGTCTCTACTCCTCTCAGTAATTTTGCTGGTTTAAACAAGGTGAATTCAGATTCAGTGGGAGTTTTTCAATTTCTAAATTGTCTACGCTTTCTTGACATTAATTAATTAAAATCATTCCACTTGAAGAGAAACAATAAAGTCGTATTCAAATGAAGCATGGCTTACCATTTTGTCAAAGCTTAGTAAAACTATTTTTAATCACAAGTCCATTTTGGAGCCATAATTTCACTGGATCAAATGCTTACTCTCATCCTCACTGACGTTCTTTAACTGTTCCTTATTTATAGCATACATATTAATGACATAATAAAAAAAAGTTAAATATCAATAACTTCAATTTTTAAAAATCTCCAAATTCATTAGTTACACATTAAAACGTTGGCCCAAATAACATTCCATTGTTCATTTCCTTCAGCAATAAAAACAATAACAGACTTCATAAAATTTTCCAAAATTATACCCAATCTGTAAGAACAGATAAAAGTGAAAATCACAGTAAAGAAACTTACTTAAAAGGTAAGTAACACATTCTAATGTAATTCTTGCAGTCAGCAGCATAAAATAATAAACATCAAAAAAGGTATTTTTTACTGTGTGACTAGTCACACTCTCAGTTGTTCCACTCAGTGCTCAAAGAACGTTTATCTCGTTAGTACATTTACTTGGCCACAAGTTTCACAGTCTTAAAGGTTATAATCTGACTGGCACTCCACATTGTCTATTTTGCATGTTCTGACATACTGACAAAAACTGCTTTAGTGAAACGGTATCTTTATTATAGCTGAATTAGAAAAGTGCCATTAAAACACATTGAAGAGGTTTGTTTGGTGAGTGAATGTGGTTGGGTGTTCTTGCAATATCATCCAGATGGTCTCTTCCTTAAAAAATAAAAAACGTGGATGCATTTAGTCAAAAAGGAAAGGATCAATTTATGTGAAACATGTAAGTAGGCAGCAGGTGGCAGTAAACATGTAAAATGTGGCCTAGGAAGCCATCTTAGAAGATTATTTCCAAGACTGATTAATAGTTCCTAGTGTAGTCTGGTGAAAGATCTGGTGCCTAAGATTTTTGATTTATTATTATTATTTTTTAGACTGATTTACAATCTAATACCAACCAGCTCCATGTTCCTAATTGATCAGTAAAACTAAATCTGTTAAGAGCTATCTTATTTCTATTCTCTGTAATGAGTAATCGGAAAAGAATTGTGGCATGAGTATGTATGAATACCTCTCTCCAGTCTGGGTAATAAGCCTCCTGCATGTTTCCATCTGAACATCCAGTCCTCTCTTCATGCTGCACATTTCCATGTACTCATGCAAGTGCCTGTTCATGTCAGACTTTGCAGTGGCCAGCTCCAACTAAAAGTATATCAAAGTTTAAGTGAGACCTTTTTGTTAAATTGACTGGACTGTCTTTAAACAAAGAAAATGCCAAATTTTCTCTTTCTACTGTACGTCTCACCTCAATCTGGTCAATGGTCTCCTGATATTCTTTTTCCCTGGACTTAAAAAGGCACTCTGTATCTTGGATCACTTTCTCAAGACACTCCTCCTGCTGAGAGAGAGAGAGAGAGAGAGAGAGAGAGAGAGAGAGAGAGAGAGAGAGAGAGAGAAGGCATATGTCCATGACACATTATCTCTATGAAATCTGTGTGAAGGAACCTGGCCAATAAGCCATCAGCTGGAGAGACAGTGTACTGATGCAAAACCCAGGCAACCACATTCCTCTCCACTTTCACTGATATAAATAAAACATCATGACTAGCAACTTCACTCTTCCCAGTGTGTGTGTGTGTGTGTGTGTGTGTGTGTGTGTGTGTGTGTGTGTGCTGGTGAAGGGATCTCCTATTTGTCAGTAGAAGTTATATAGAACTGTTTATTTTTCATATCCACAATTCAGGCACTCAGAATAAAATAATCCATTAAGCCCTGGAACTTGGTGCAGTAGAATTACAGAGCCATAGTAGGCTAAAATACTAAAATATTTTGATTTTAGGTGATTTTAGGCACAAGGTTTCACAGTAGAAATTTAATAATGTTTGCTTCCTCTTCTCCACTGATGAGGAAGCATAAGGAATATTACGTCTTACCTCACCATGGCTGGGGTCTGTTGTCAAAGTGCATCCTGGGAAATCCTCCCAAAGCAGCAGGGTCTCTTCAGTCTCTTCCCATGCCAAAGAGTCACAGTCATCATCAAACTCACATTCACGCCTGAAACACACATGCAAAAGGAATTTGCCTTGTCACCAGGACCCAAGATCTACACATTTAGATCTCCACATCTACATTATAGGGGAAGGAGTCTTACTAGGCATTTATGGGTTTGTTAGCTGACATAAAAAGAATTGATGACTCTGCATTTCCTGAAGCGCATTCAGCTGGCCTTTAATATTGCACAAACAGCAATCTAAAAAGATGTTCTTACATCATGAAGGGCATTTTACCTCATCTTCCCAGGTTTGTGATTCCTAAGTAATAATAAAAATCTTAGAAAGGAATACTGTACTAATGCATTCACAGAACTTTGGCTTTGTGAAGAAATGCTGGCAATTTGAACTTTTATAGTTAACAATGGATAAATACACAGAATTAGATTATATAAGTATTATATAAGAATATTATGTAAGTACTGTATCAACATAATTTATATATTCGGTGGTTAAAAGTGAAACACTCTCACTCACTCAATTTCACTGATTTCGATTTCACTGAAGCCCTTGCTGGAAACGTCAGGTGGCACATCCAGGATGGGATGCCATCCAATAACATATACACGGTTATATGTTAAGATAAATTGCCTAGGGGCAATTTATCTTAACAAATCCAGCTATTCATCATGTTTTGGGGCAAAGTGGAGAATCTGTAAGAAACCTATACACCCATAGAACATGCCCAGAGCTTTAAAGGGGCACGGTGGCTTAGTTGTCAGCATTGTTGTCTCACACCGCAAGGGTTAGCAGATAGCATTTTGACTCTGGTCTGTTTGTGTTACTCCTGTTGCACTGTATGCTAATTAGTGTTTCCAAATTGCTCATAATGCATCACTGGGTGTGTGAATGTGTGTACTTATACACTGCGTTGGGTTGGCACCCTCTTCAGGATGTACTAGATGCTGATACCTGGGATAGGCTCCAGGACTCCCATGACCCAACATAGGATAAGTGGTATGTAAAATAAAATAAAAAATAATTTGTAACTTTTTGTAACCATTTGTAACCATTTTCTTAATGTATTATCATGGAGTTTTCTAAGGTTTTCTAAAATTGCTGGTAGGTTGCTCCAAGCTTCAAGGACAATTCGCTCCAATTCTATTTTCCTGTTATATGTAATCAAAACAAATCCTATAATTGATTATTTAACAAAATACAGGGGGGAAAACCTTTTCACACAAATGAAGCAGGTACAGTATGTATGACTAAATCTAAATGGTCCATAGATTTTGGAACAAAGAAAGGTTTGCTTTGGCATTTGGCATCTGTGCACATGCTCATTTAATTTTAAATGAAACACTCAAGGTGGCTTAGTGGTTAGCACTGTCACCTTGCATCTCCAGGGTCTGGTTCGATTCCTGGCCAGGTTCGATTCCTGCCTCTATGTGCATGGAGTTTGTATGTTCTCCCCGTGCTTGGTGTTCTAGTTTCCTCCCACAGTCCAAAGACATGCAGACCAGGCTAATTGGAGTTCCCAAATTGCTTGTAGTGTGAGAGTATGTGTATGCCCTTCAGTGGATTGGCACTCTGTTCACCCTACCTAATGCCCTAAGTCTCCTGGGATAGGCTTCATGCCCCCCCCCCCCCTCCATGGCCCTGTATACAGGATAAAGTTGTATAGAGGATGAGTGAGCCGTGAGAGTGAAACACTCAAGATGTAAAAAATTAAATAAAATAAAATAAAAACTTTGAGCTTTAATTCAAGGGGTTTGACAAAAGTGTGGCATTAACTATTCAGGAATTATAGTCATTTTCATACACACCCCCAATTTGTGGGATCATAAATAATTAAACAAATGGCCAGTTGCATGGCCAGGTGTGGCTCTATATATGATAAGCGGTATGTAAAATAAGCGGTATGCGCTTTCCTCATTACTCCATGACTAATCAATCATATGAATGGCTTGGAGGTGATTCTGAATGTTACCTTTGCGTTTGGTATCTGTTCACTCAAACTCTTAACATGAGGTCCAAAGAGGTATCTATGTAAGTGAAGGAGGCCATCATTAGGCTGAAGTCAAGAACACTCTTGAGGATGTAGATTTGTTGAAGGCATCTGTTCCTGAGCATAACAACTTGTTGTAAAGTGTTTGACTTCATAAATTAAATACATTCACTTCACAATGAGGTGTAATCCAGGGTAGTGCTCAGGAACAGCACCAGATTAGACTAGACCAGATTCATTGGACTGATGAAACCAAAATTAACTTAAGAGAAAAGTGTGGATAAAGAAAGGAACAGGTTAAGAACCAAATAATACATCATTATCGGTCAAACATGATGGAGGCAGTATAATAGCATGAATGCGTACAGCTGCCAGTGGATCCGGGTCACTTGTGTTCATTGATGACCTGACTGCTGATAAAAGCAGCAGGAAGAGGTGTATAGGACTCTACTCAAATTCAGCCAAATGCTGCAAAAAGCTACCTAAGGATCTCTCACAAAATAGAAATGGGATATTATTCACTGGCCAAGTCAGACACCTGATCTCAACCCAATAGAGCATGGTTTTCATTTACTGAAGACAAAACCGAAGGCAGAAAGACCCACAAACAAGGAACAGCTGAAGGCAGCTGCAGTAAAGGCCTGGCAAAGGATGCTGATGGAAGAAACTCAGCATTTGGTCATGTGCAGTCAAAGGCTTTTGATCCATGTATTAAATGCAATCTTTATATCTGTAATTATGTTTGTTTGTTTAAATTTTTTATGAGCCACCCAAAATGGCGGTGTGTCTATGAAATGGCTGTAAATTCATGGACACTTTTGTCAAAACCCTTTAAGTAAAGCTAAAAGTCTCGAATTCACTTACATCTTGAGTGTTTCATTTCAATGTGGTGTACAGAGTCCCCCCAAAAAATATGGACCTAACTGTATATAAAATACGGTGCATAAAACTTCCGGACAAAATTTAGCACCGAATAAAATAGTACAATCAAAATATAAATCATTGTTTAGTTGTATTTTTAACATTATAACACACAATTATTCTCGAACACTATATAACCTTTTTTTTTTTTTTTTTTTTTTACTAAATTTGTTCATTATGTTTGTGTGTGCTCCACCTGAAATATTTTACCAATAGATACTTTCATAAAGGTACATTTCTTCCACAACTACATCAGTTAACCCTACTAGCCACTTAGGAATGCTTTAGTGCATTTACAGAGATAATGCAGTGAATCAACATATAGATATTTAAATGCTTCCCCTGGGAATGTGGTAAGTTACATAAGACACGGCTCTTGAACCGCCAGAACAATGTGGACATAGTCTAGCAAACTTACAACTGATTTAACATCCTCTGCATCTCTTCATTGATCTGAGTAGCTGAAGTGGTGCCTACATTCTCCTCTTTCACTCCACCTCCATCACTTTCTGAGGTGCTAGTCGGTTCATCCGTCTCACTGCCATAAGCGGGCTGGATTGTCTGTTTCCGTGGACGACAGCTAATAGAAGACTGTGGACTGGCAACCTAACAGAGAGGAAAAGGTTTTAAGCAAGGAGAAACTAAAGGACGAGAACAGGTTAAATAATGGTAATGGCATTGACCTGCTCTCAGTCTGCCCATAATTCAGTACACATCGCCTTCAAAACAGAAACATCAGCAGAAAAGCATTCCAGCATTGCGGCAGGAGCGGAAAAGTGGCAGTGACAGGTCAGGAAAGATCATCATGAGTCTCTTAATATGAATCGACGTTAAGGGGCACGCAAAGCAACAACGTTTGATAAGACAGACAGAAGGGCTGAGTTAGTTTGCATGATTGTGTTCAGACCTGGAAGCTCTTGATGGGGTCCTCACAGTTCCTCTGTTGTGCCAGGTCACAGAGACGAGCTGTGATATCGATGCGTCTGCAGATATCCATATCCACCTTCATAGCCTTCTCCTGGATCTTACTGTCCAAATCGCTCAGGTTCTGTGTTTATGTGTGTGTGTTAGACAATACATACTTGTTATTTTATTATGCAGAATGTAGCCGATATATGACTAAAGACAAATGCTTGTTTCAACAATAACATTTTGTCTGCTTAGGAAATATTCATAAAATCTACAAAGCATTAAAATGATTAAATTTACTTTAAATGGTTTAAAAGGTGCAGTTTGTGCTATTAAACATGTATTTTTATATGAACTAAAATAAGTACATAACATACTGTATATACATATAACGTTTTTTTAAGTTGCTCAGCTTTGCCCTTTTCCCTAAAAACTCACAAGACAAATACAGTTTCAACCACTGGCTGGGGCAATGGGAAAGGGGAACACTGCAGCGACTGGTCCTAAAAATGACAAACTGCTCTGTGAAAGTAGAAATATACAGTATAGGTGAGCAAGTGTGTTCATGTTTGTAAATTGCACTCACATTGCTCATTAGACCCTTGAAGAGGACAAGCTCTGCTTTCAACTGCTCCACCCTCAAGGCTAGCTCATCCTGACACACCTCACTCTCCTGCAGCTCCTGAAAAAAAAATGAGATCAGATATTTCAGGCAGCGATAGGGACTCTATAAACAGAAATAGTTGAAGAATGGGGACATGACAAGCCAAAATAACCACATACATAGTATATTCATAGTATAGTCAATAGACTAAACCACATCAACCTCAGAGACTACCACAAGTGAGAAACCTGGACATTGAGTAACACACCTTGCACATGATAGAAGACCAGTGCTGAGTAAAATTAAAATGAAATGAAGGCAAGCAAAACCAAATTACTAAAAAATGGCAAGAATTTGATAAGTCCATTACCTAATTAGATTAAATTGTAAATACAATTATATACAATTAAAAAAAAAAAAGGATGAGTATGATTTAACCAACAAGCACAGAAGAAACATTACACGTTTGATGTCTCAGGACTGCTGACTGATGATGACATCCTTCATGACGCAGCCTGGACAATTATACATATAGAGCTCTTACGTGTGACATCAGGTCTGATTTAAACCCAAACCAGTCACCATTTTGTCAGGTAAGCTGTCTGTAGTTCTTTATGCATGGGGATGCCGCAAGAGATGGCAAAAAAAAATAAAAGTTTCCCACAGATGGAAAGGAAAGAGATGTGTGGTTATAAGTCATCCAGCAGGGAGGCAAGGCTAATCCTGGTCAAAGGTGCGATTTTATCTTATGTAGCACTTGTGGCCATTTTATCTCAAGTAGCATAACCATGAAATAAATGTTTAATACATTTAACACAATAAATATCCAATATGGAACCTTAAACAATGTCATAACATTTATTTTCACCCAGATTTGCATTCATGTTTTGCCTAGATGTTGTATTAAATACATGATAGCAAACCACTATGTAAAGTTTTCTCCAGCACATCCCAAATACTTTCAACATGGTTAGGATCATGACTCTGTGCTAGCCATTTCATCTTTGAAAATGCTCCCTCATGCTCTCAAAACCACTCTTTCACAATGTGAGCCCAAAGAATCTTGCCATTAGTGTCCCGTGCCATCCTGTGACAGGGTTGCTTAAGAAATGAGAAGCTATTCTCATTCTATTCTATCAGTTAGAGATAAACGAATTGTTGCCAGATGAAACATATTAATCACAGCAGTAATCATTTAGTCAAAGGTTCTTATTTAATTCCAAAAGATAACTTTAAATTGTGCTGATATTCTGCTTAAATAATAACTTACTAAACGGTCATTTAAAATGAAATCTTAGATAAAGATAACTACTGGATATCACAAATTTGGCAGTGCACTGTGAAAAACAGCTGGAGCTTGATACAAATTGCTAATATCCAAGGGCTTACTGTGTTTCTCAACACTCCAGGCTAGTTACCTGGTCTCAGTACAATCTGAGGGTGTAAATTTAGCAAGGATCATTATTTGGCTTGGCAGTATTATCTGTGGCAGAACACTTTATTAGCTTCTAAATCACATGTTTTGTATAAACGTTAGTATCATATTATATACGGTGTAAGCAATAAAGCTTAATAAACCAGTTTCTCATACCCATGCATGTGCATTTCAATGTTCATTAACATACACCCACAATTAACCTTCTACAGTATGTATGCATTGAAGCATCAAACAGATAATCCTAATTAATTATTTTTCTGAACTGTACCTTTTGCCATCAAATAATTAAAAAGACTCAGATATGTGCAAATATTGCATGCGTTCTCACCATTTGCGTCACCAATTTAAGTTCACACTGAAGACACTTAATTTATCAGTATCAGTTTGGAGATCAGTATCCAATAAGAGACAAAAAACATGTTGCTGGAAATACATTCTACTATGTATGATTACTGTAGGTCATGCTGTATTCATTGTGTCGTATTCAACTTATAAAAGCTCACCTGAGCAAACTTTATAAGTTAGGTGCTTGGCATAAACATGTCAGTGTTAGGTGTGAATGTCTGCACAAGTCTGAACAAAAAATTTCATAAATGCCATGCTTTGTGTTGAAAAGTACAAATACTTTCCATACACAATGTACCCCTACTGTAGACTCAGCAGCTACTTCATTAGGTACACCTTTCTAGTACTCGGTTGGACCTGCTTTTGCCTTCTGGCACAGGTTCAACAAGGTGCCAGACACATTCCCTAGAGAGTGGATATTGACATGACAGCATGACGCAGTTGCTGCAGATTTGTGAGCTGCAAAGCCATGATGCAAATCCCCCCCTTCCAAAGGTGTTTTATTGGATTGAGACCTGGTGACTGTACAGAGAACTGATTGTCATGTTCAACAAACTAGTTTGATAAGATTTTAGCTTTGTGACATGGAGAACTATCTTGTGGTCACAAAGGGATGGAGCTGCTTGGCTACAATGCTCAGGTAAGCTGTGGCATATAAACAATGCTCAATTGGTACTAAGGGGTCCAAAGTGTTCATGGAAATAGCTCCACACCCTTACAACTCCAGCAGCCTGAACTGTTGATACAAGGCAGGATGAATCCATGCTTTCATGTTGTTTCATGTCACAGCAGTTGCTTCATGTTGAGACTGATCAGACCTGTCAACGTTTCTGTCCCAGGCGAATTGTAGCCTCAATTTTCTGTTCTTAGCAAAGTCACTAAAAGTCACTCGGTTTGAAGTTAGCAGATCATCTTGTCCATGTCTACATGCCGAAATGCTGCAATGTGGTGTGTTAAAGGTGGTTAAAGGTGCACCTAATGAAGTGGTCAGTGAGTGTATATTTGTGAGTAAAAAAATATTTTTATTATGGGCCCATGGGGTCATGTGGGAAAATTGCAGGATTGAAAAGAGCAGAAGGATAAAGGATAGGAGCGAGAGGATATAAATAGAAGCATAATACTTGATAATACAGATATCAGATGTTCTCACCTCCTGTAAATCTGTGACCTTCTGTTGAAGTTCCACTCTCATGGTGTATTCCTCCTCCCATCTTAAAAAAAAAGACAAGACATCATTGAACCTCAAAAAGTCCAGTATACACAACAAACACAACATCAGGATTGTAAGAAAGTGGTCAGACCAGAGCTTTGTAACTGCTGGTGCAATGTGCTGCTGTGCTGACAAAATTAGATAACCAATGTCAAACAAATTGATTACACTGTGTGTGTACTGTATATGATAAGTTAAAAGCTTACACACATCTAATGATTCAATACACCATCTGGAAAGCATTCACAGTACTAGTGTGCAGTAGAGTAGAACAGAACCAGTCTTCAGCTCTTTCTCTCACACACACACACACACACACACGCACACACACACACACAAACACACATTCTCTTGCGTAAGGGCTCTTTGAAATGCAGCACACTGCAGTTTTCCCTCAGCTTATTAAAGCTTCCTCTGTGGACTGCAAGAATACACTAACAGCAAACATTACAAGCAATTCTGTGATGCCGACATACAATTACAGAGAGTCTGATGAAAGGGGAAGTGCGAGTGTGCATGAAAGGTAAGATGCAAAGGAAAGAGAGAGAAAAAGAGAAAGGGTGACGAACATATGCACTCTGTCAGTGCCAGGCTGTGAACTGCAATGCAGATACAATATGGAGGCACAAGGTAGAGGACATGAATTAGAGTGCATGAGTGAAAGACTGATAGATGGTTTGAGTACTGTGAATGAATAATCCTGTAATGACGGAAGCACATTGAGCCATCATGCTAAAACAGAACTACAGGGACATACATGGGAGCAAAAAAACTCTGATGTTAAATTTAGATATGTATTCATGTGCCATAAACCATGAGCCAGCGGACAGATGGTGAGCTGAATGACTTTCCACCCATAAATAAAACAGTTATTGTATGACTGCGGGAAAGAAACTGAGCTAATGGGACATGACAGGAAATATGTGTTCCTGTGTCAATGAGCTAGAATTCTATAATAATAAAAGATCTTAACTGTTGACTTATATGCACATTTCAGACTCTTCTCATTCGACTCATAACTCTCTTGTCTTTCCTCAGCACTATTTCATGCCTGGACAAATCTCCTAGTTGGGATTACAAAAAACAAACAATATGTCATATTACATCCATGTAACTGTAACCATGAGCACCATGGAGATGGTCTTGGACTCAGCTAATGCAGGCAGTTGTTCTGTGATAGCTTGTGACTGCTGTCACTCAATAGTTTAGGATTGAAATTCTATAAACAGTTTTTTATCCATGTCTCAAAAATGAAAGTGAAAGCACACAATAAAAACATTATTTGTTTACAAAGTTTGTTTTTAGTTCTCTGCAATACGAATTGAAAATAGTCTTAACTTCAAGTCTTTTCTGGTCACTCAATTTTTCATTTTAAAGCATATTAAGCAGTATATTTAATAAAACTAATATAAACTTATGCAGATATAAAAAAGTCAGAAATGTAACATCCCGTGTGCAAGGTATGATTAGTGCCTACTGTTGGGTGTAAATCAGCGTTGCTAACCACATTGCCCCTGAAAATCCCCTCTTCTTAAATCTCAGTGTTGTTATGATAAACAGAAATGTGGCTCATTCATGACCCATCGACAGCAACTATCGTGAATCTTTTTCGTGCTAAAAGCTGCACCCTTGACAAATAATACCCCAAGGCTTGGTTTAACAGCTCTGGTGTGCCATCCTGGCACTGAATTGTATTGGAATAAAAGAGAAATGATTTACGAAAGGGCGTTCTCAAAATTAAAGCCACAAGATACAACATGCTACACTCCCCAGAGTGATGAATTTGTACACACTGGTTCACTTGATATTTTTCCCCCACTAATATTGTGCTCAGCTTCCAAACATAAACATGGAAAGGGGAAGTTTTCAGCAGAGCGGTTCATCCTCAGCACCAGAAGCATGGACAGCGCCCGTCTCAGACACAATCTCAAGTGACTCTGTACAGGAGAAGTAATCAGGCCTGGTTTATTCACCATGTAGTGCACTCAGCTTGGAAACTGAGAGTGCAGTCTGGGACAGCTCGTCTGTGTTTTCTGCTGAGCTCAGTGCTGTCCTGGACTCTGCAGTATTCAGTGACTCAGGAGGGGCAGATCACAAGCATCACTTTTAAACACACAGTTTCTTCACGCACCCAAGCGATGATGTAAACTGCACATAAACACATGCACATTATCAAGTAAAATGGAAATCAGCCTGACATTGATATTCACCTGCGTTTATACTCGTCCCTCTCCCGTTTCACTTTGGCCAGGACGTTGTAGAGGGCTCGGATTTCCGGAGTAATGGTGTCGATCTGCACTCCGACTCCGTCCGGATGCACCCAGGACACTCCGGGGCTGGTGATCGCGCGCGGTTCCGAGTTCGCGGGCCACTTCCGGCTGGGACTATACGACCAGATAGTGCCGGGTAGAAAGCGGTTAGGCGGAGTAGGTCCGGTTCTGCCTGCAGCGGCGTTCAGATTAGGCGCGTTGTTGGAGTTATTAGTGTTGGCCGCGGCCGCTTTGCTGGGAGCGCATGAGCTGACAGCCGAGTTAGTGCTTGAATCATAAGCTGAAGCCCGACTTTTGTCATCAGGTTCAAGTTTTAGCACAGTCGTAAGCGGGGGTGTGAATAAAGTAGTCGGTCTCTTAGCGGAATTGTTGGTGTTTTGAGACTGCAGGGGGATGGGCCCGACAAAGCCGGTCTGCACCCCAGTGTCTTTGCTCTCAGCGCAAGCGAGCTCGTTGCTTTCCAGCACCTGCTGCAGCTGTTTCTCCAGGATTTTGTTTCGCCTCTCCAGCTCATGCACTTTAGCCAAAAAGCAGCGGAAGCGCAGATTGAGGGTCTTCAGGACGCTGATGTTGGAGCCCAGGTCGTTGCGTAAGGCCATGGCTGCAGGGGGTGGCGGCACGGCCCGGTGCAGGGAAGAAGGCCCGAGGGGAAGATAAACTAACCCGCTCTGGGAGACGCCGTCCGCGATCAGTCCGGGCTGCTCACCGAGGTGGAGAATGGAGGCGTGAGGAGCCAGGAGAGCCTCCGGGAACACAGAGGTGGGAGAGTCCGGATGGCTGTGCGGATGCGCGTGAGCAGCAGGTAAACTCTGGCCCAGGAGCGGGTTCATACTGTACGGAAAGCTGAAGCGCTGCAGATCTGGCATGAACGGATTCTGTTCAGGACTCGATGGGACAAAAGCGACAGCGGTGCAACGAATAATTACGTTTAATAAACAATTAATATAACGTGTAAAATACTAAAACATGATATAACCAATAAACGCTTATTGAATGGAAGATGACTGCTGAACAGGCTCTTTGATGGAAAATAATAAAAAATTATAATAATAATAAAAATAAAAAAAGATTACGTAGTCCTGAACAGAAAAAAAACACAAAGACAATTAGGTAGCCATAGAAAAAAGGCTGGAGATGTAACGAATTAAAGTACACAAGATATGCCGGTAGGAACTAGTCGCAGCTTTCGAGTCTCGCATTGAAAATGCACTTGTGAGCAGTATGTAAGCGCAGAGGATTCAGAGGATAGATACCCGTAATACACAGAGATTAAGAGCACCTACTTTTAGGTATATAGTCGTTTTTAGTTATATATTTACACCATAACATGGCTGTTAAATATAGAAAGATATTAGCAACTATAACCAGCAGTATGCATGAAAATTATTTATTTAAATTTTAAAAAATCACTCGTTTTAACATGGAAACGCTGAGCCCTGTAAAAAAAAAAACGTATTTACGGTAAACCAAAGACTGACGTAGCCGTTGCTAGCAGGAGCATGTATTTGGGTGGCTCTATGATGTATCCTATAAAACAAGTGTTATACGAAATTTATTACCTAACTTAAGGCTCAATAAGTTAAAACATGACATTTTAGAAATTATTAGAATCTAAACTGCAATGCTGCTGCATCTGATGTATTCTTTGAATACTATCCCCCCATAACCACCACATACACTTTTGTCATTGCTGTGCAGAGAATAATACAATCTGAAAGATCGCCTGATCAACTGTGGTCCATGGTGGTGTTCAGTCAAATCAAAATCATTTAGTAGGTTATGGAAACAAAAAATGCATAATGGCAGATTGGTAGGTATATATTGCTAACTATAAAAAAAATATATTTGATTATATTGCACATGTAAGAGTGGCTTCGTATTTGCAATCCATAGTAGATTATGGCAGGGCATGTCCTGTTAGGGATGTTAAATATTTTTTGGACAAGTTTGGAAAGGTTTGAACATTCCATCTGTACACCAGCCATTTAGGCTCTGATGTTACACCCCTAGGCAATATACTCTAGCCTCTATTGCTCAACCACAAGACTGCTCTGTGGATATCTACTATACATTGCAGTATTGCCTGCACATGAAGCACTAAAGGAGGGGGGGAGCTCCATCTAGAACAGTCTTCAAATAATTATAGGCTTCTAATATTCTGGTCATTACACTTTAGAGGAAAAGGTTAAGTAGCACAGTCTTTATATTTAAAATACTCATGATTGTTACATTGTACTGTTAGAAGTTAAGTTTTGAGTCAGCACACCTTGCTTAAGATAGAATAGCCAGCTTTTCACTGTTGGTGCCTAAAACACCAAAAAGACCCTCACCCTTGGACTCCCAATTACAGAACAGTTATGCAACACACTTTTTGCTGAAGACTCTTGGCTAGGTAGCAAACTGACTAAGAGCTTATGAATAACATGAAAGCCAAAGATTTGGAACCTTATCTGTAGGAAGTGTATGGGTAAGGAGAGATTAAAGTAAGTAAACCTGAATCACATGTTAATTCCATATTTAGATGGTATTTTGGGCAAAATGGCCCCCAAAAGGTAGAAGTTAATATGCAAGGCAACTGCCAATACATTTAAGTGACTTTCCCCAAAGTTTATTAAAAAAAAAATAATAATTAAGAGTTAAGGTTAAAATTATACCTTAGCACTCATGTGCAATAGAAACCATCTACTACCCCTCCCATCAGACCTAAAGAGGGATCCCCCCACCCATTTAAAAATCCCAAATCCAAGTTATATTTAAGATATGACCTATATTTAAAATTTTACATGCCAGTGTTAGTTGCATTTTATGAACCACAGGAGGCAAGCAATTCTCTCACAGAGGACTTTATTTAATCATGTTTTTGCAGACTGAGGTCTTCAATTTTCATTTTGAACCTCACACAAACAGAACAGGGGCTTTTCCATGTAAAAAAAAAAAAAAATTGGTCTCCAACTTCAAGCATGGCACTTCAAGCCGTTTTTAATCTTTTGGGAGAATAACCAAATAGTCAGCCAGGTGGCATTTACTCCTTGGTTGCCATGTAGGCCATCAGGTCACAGACACGGTTGCTGTAGCCAAATTCATTATCATACCTAGGAAAGAAAGAAAAATCATGTTTATTCATGTCCCTGCAAAAACACTAAACCGCAGACAGCAGCAGTACATACCATGACACAAGCTTAACAAAGTGATCGTTAAGGGCAATTCCAGCACCAGCATCAAAAATGGAGGAGTGACAATCTCCGTTGAAGTCTGTGGACACCACCTGTGAGAAAGTTAGATGGTTAAACTGGTATTTGTTTCAGCCAATATTTAACCAATCTTAGATATGCACAATGTTGCCACACCCAAGTCATATGGGAAGATTTATTTAAAAAAAAAAAAAGCCCCACACATGCTCGGTCTTCAATAACTAACTTGTTAATCAGTCCATATTCCTTAATGACAACCATTACCACAATCCCAATTCAGGGAGTTTATAGCATCAACTGTTAAACAGGATTTTGACACCAGATTACACATCTTACATGCATCAATGTATTGCTGATTATTTTGCCAAGTATTTGGTCCCAGAAGACTACTCAAATCAGAGTTAATCAGGGTGAATTATGAGGCACTTACCTGGTGGTCTGTGTATCCCAGAATACCCTTCATGGGGCCCTCAGCTGCAGCCTTAACCACCTTCTTAATGTCATCATATTTGGCCTGCAGAATAGAGGAATTACTTTATCATTTCTTCTCATTTCTAAAATTAAGGAAAACTAAACTTGAATATGAAACTACAAAACTGTTAATATAGAAAACTGCCTTCAACCCCACACTTGACAATTATGTAACATACGCAGCAATTTACTCACAGGCTTCTCCAGACGGACAGTCAAGTCAACCACAGACACATTGGGAGTTGGGACACGGAAAGCCATTCCAGTCAGCTTGCTGGAAAAATAGGCAAGAGTTAAATTGGCGTACAGATCTCAACTCATTTAGTCATTAGTAGAGCCAACCCAACCTCTGAAGAATTTATTGTAAAGCTAAATACAAGATTTCACCCTTGCACATAGTATAATGAATATTCACACTTTGAAAGAATTTAAGTAGTACTTCAAGAC
Organism: Clarias laeviceps; assembly: GCA_030014305.1. Lineage (NCBI taxonomy): Eukaryota > Metazoa > Chordata > Actinopteri > Siluriformes > Clariidae > Clarias > Clarias laeviceps. The sequence goes on from JAQMYJ010000033.1 coordinate 15,975,798, forward strand.
TTGGTCAAAAGTTAAGTTTAAATCAAAACTGACCCATTGAGCTCAGGAATGACTTTTCCCACAGCCTTGGCAGCACCAGTAGAGGCTGGGATGATATTCTGGCTGGCACCACGGCCATCTCGCCACAGTTTACCAGAGGGACCATCAACAGTCTTCTGGGTGGCTGTGATTGCATGGACAGTGCTCTAAGAGAGAAGTTTAAGTGCATTTTAGATCAACTAACAAAAGGGTTAGGGGATGTAAAGAGAACTGAGATGCTAAGGAGTCACCGGATGGTTCTAACAGCAGTTACGGATTTATAATTATTTAAAAAAAAAAAAAAAAACTTACCATAAGACCCTCAATGATGACAAAGTTATCATTGATGACCTTGGCCAGAGGTGCCAGGCAGTTGGTAGTGCAAGAGGCATTGCTATGGAGAAGGGGAGGAAGGAAGCAGTCAAATCAGATACAGCATTTTGACTGTTCATGTATTGATGCACCGCTGACCAAGCTAGCCACACTCGATAACATCATGTCCCCTACTGGCCACTGACTGCACCTTTACCTGACTACTTTAAGAGACTTGTCATATTTCTCATGGTTGACACCCATGACAAACATTGGGGCATCAGCACTGGGGGCAGAGATGACGACTCTCTTGGCACCACCCTTCAAGTGAGCCTAAGGAGAGATCCAAGTACACAGATCAAACCACAGGAATATCTACATTACAGCACAAGTCTAGCATTTCTACAATAATCTACAGCATCAACCATTTAACATAGGATCAAGTTGGAATTTGATTACACATTTACTTACAGAGGCCTTCTCAGTGGTGGTGAAGACACCAGTGGATTCCACAACATACTCAGCACCAGCATCACCCCACTTAATATTGGCTGGGTCCCTCCTAGAGGGATGGATAATGGAACAATAGAATAAGAAAAAATAAAGTTCAAGAGGGGGGGGGAAAAAAAAAAAAAAAAAAAAAAAAAACTTACTCGCTGAAAACAGTGATGACATGTCCATCAACAATCAGTTTGCCACCCTCAGCCTTGACCTCTCCCTTGTACTTTCCATGGGTGGAATCATACTTGAACATGTACACCTGCCCAGGTAAAAACAGGAGGAGACTAAACATGAAGGCAAGAGAGGACTCAAATTGCAAAACAAGCCTCAATGAGGTTACACTATTACATAATCAAAAAATATTAAAGAACTTGGGTAAAGTCTGAATGCAAACTTGCCATGTAATCCAGATCAATGAAGGGATCATTGATAGCTACAACCTCCACCTGCTTGGAGTGGAAAGCAGCACGGGTGACCAGACGCCCAATACGGCCAAATCTGAAACAAAGTCATAAGCATGCTCTAGATTTGCTACTCTTATTCAATGCATGTTTAAAAAGCTCATGTTTATCCTGACTTTCTATGGAACAAAAGTCACCTAAATGAATCAGCATCTTGTTTATATTTGTGTGGTAGAAATAACATGCACATAAAGTAGAAAGGAGGGACACCATTCACCTTAACCTTCAATGCATCATAAACGTGCTCAATTTTCACCACAAGAGCACCAACTGTGCATCATCACTCTAAAGATTTACATCTGGAACAATTTAATACTCATTCTCCCCCCCCCCCAAAGTTAAATACTTCAATATGGTTCAACCATATTAAAAGCTGCTAAGAGTACCCACAACACTTAGTGAAAACATTTGCCGAGCAAAATGTGGTGAAAAGCTTTTAATACTTAAATGCCGGACGAAATAAATTGTGGTTATCCACAATATATTATCTATTGACGTCCATAACAGGTCACCCCAGATTAGTTTAAAAATAGACATTTCTTTGCATCCAGCTTCTACTGGGGTTCGAAGTTTTCCCATAAGTGTTAAACCAGCAAATCTTAGTGCTTCCAAAAGATGCAACAGGCAGTGGAGAAAACCTGCAGATATTCTACAAGCCACTAGATGGCAAAAGCTTCCCACCATCAAGAGCAGTGACCCTTTTTCAAACCAGCCACCAGAACAGCCCACAATTTTCAACCCCATATTTAGCTGTGCCTGATGTGTTGGACGTCTCACATGATCTTGACCTTTTAGTAAATTAAGTCTTGACAATAGCACTGCCTTCTGGTTTTAAACTGCAGTAGGGAGCTTTTATACTTCCAGTACCAAGTGTAAGAAATTGATACTTTAAGATCAATGATATCAGGCAGACACATGCAGCGACATTGCTCAGGTGTTGCTTAAAGTCACTCTTTCAGGGCTGGGGAACTTCAAGTCGATTTGGTAGCCTACATTTTCATGAACACAATTGGAACACTTGACAGACATTGGCATAAATCAGACAGCTGTGGGTGGGGGAGCAGCACATGACCTAGGAACTATAGAACATACCACAGCAACTCTAGGCACAAAACTCCAACTTCAGCCACATGCAATGGCAGGCGGGATAGGTCATTATAAAGTACATTCTTATGGCACCCAACAGGTCTCAAAGGGCATCCGAAGATAGTTCTAGTACCTTGCTCAGGCTTTACTGTACAAGAATGCAGCAATGACCTCTGAGATATGTACCAGGCTCACATTTCTCATCCTTCAAGCTTACTGCATTCAGCAAAGAACAGCTGCTACCTCACACAGTCCTGTCATGGGTCGGTCATGCACAGCCACACATTTGGTATGGCTCCTCATAGAGGTGGGTACAGAGAGGCTTCAAAGGCAAATTGACCCTCAGCAAACAAAGAGGGGTTGTGTGCAGTGCGATAAGCTTTGCCATTACTTGACGTCATACTGACAACATGACGCACCGCAAACAGATTGCTTAAGAAAAAAATTAAATCAATCAGCTACTGCCTAATGCATTCAGCTCCCTTGCATCACCTGAAGGCAATCAAAGCAGGTCCAATAGGTCAATTAAGGGAACTAAAAGTCCTGCAGCACTACTGGGCCAATACAAGTAAGGCACGGCTGTGATAAGGCACTTCAGTTGCTCTTTACAAGATTGCCAGGCTGGAATAAGAGCCAGCAAGAAGTACACTACCACCAGCACCTAACAAAGCAGCTATATATAGCCACAAAAAGCAGCACAAATCATTCATCAGCTAACAGGCAGATAAATATATAATTATTTAAAAATAAGTTAACTTTGGGACAGATTGTAGCTGGTCGCAGGGCTGCAAGACAGAGGTCTTACCCGTTGATACCGACTTTAACCATTTTGTCTGCTTTGGTCTTGTCTGAAAGAAAGAATAAAAGGTAAGTTAGACATTAGAGATCAGAAGTTTGGCATGGAGAGTTTCAGGTCGCATTAACAGTATCTCGAGTGTACAAAGTACAAGGTGAATCTGCGGTGAAATGGTCAGACACTCTGGTAGGCGGCTTTCGACTGAATTCAATCTCTTTGCAGTAACAGTGAGGGAGGTGGAAATTAAAAAGTATAATTCTGTAGAGCTTTGAGGAGGCGTGGAACACCGCGTATGCGCACTAAACGAGAGGGGAAAAGACCAGTACGGGGAATAAACGTTTGGTTCTTCTAAAAGTAAAAAAAAAAAAAAAAAAAAAAGTGTTGCTAAACATTAGTGCAAAAAATTTGTCTTAAACAATAAAAGGTACTATTAAATAACTTGGTGTTTAAACTTTAGCAGAATGCATACATTTATACAAGACTCTTCTCAACTACTGGTTACATGCTTCGAAAAACATTCAATAAACTTAAAAACAACTTCAAATTCGTGCAGTTTAATTTAACAAGTCTGAGCAGGTGTCAAAGTCAATTACCGTCTGTGAGAGGCCTCTGTCTGTCTCTGCACTGTGTGAGTGAGGAGAAAGTTCACAGCAGGCCAAGTTTTATGCCTGGCGTGGCGCCGTTAGCCCCGCCCCCTGCTTTTGTACTCCCCTAATCGCCCCGCCCTTTAATAATGTCAAGGTCACGTTGTGGAGCAGAAATATCCATTTCCTGTCCTGGAAAATGACCGAACCCACACTGTCTTCACCATAGTGCATTAATTATGTAGATTTATTTACTTAAAAATAAACAATGCTATCCCATAATGCAATCGGGTAGATTGGCGTCCAAATGACGCGAGCACTTTACACTAGGGAACAGGAAGCAGTGTATCATTTCTGACAGTGCAGGACTTTTAGGTGATATACCTGTTTTTATTACAGATATTTAATGAGTTGAATGAGGTGTGTTTGTTCAAGGAAATGATCACTCCTTGAAGTTTCAAACAGGAGCTGTGTACTTCTACTGCAGATAAAAATCAAATCTAGGATGCATCTATGCCTTCAATACCAATAATTAGTATAATTAATTTAAGATCCGCTTAAATCTCAAATAAATTCTGACGATAATGGACTAATTAATTCAAGTCAGCATACTGAAAGTACATCACTGATTTTAGCAGAACATCCAAAACAGGATAAATAAATGCAAATCACATACTATATATAACTAAAACACAGTTTATATGCTACATGACCCAAAATTGCATTATAGTTTTTAAAACTTTCTGAAAGAATATCTGGGGAAAAAATCCAAAAAGGAAACAGATCTGATTGGTCACATCAGATCATTCTTCAGAGGGAGCAATTTGAAGTGAGCTTGCTTGTCTAACTTTGACCTTCTCACACGGTTCAGACAGGCACAGAAAGAGAGCCTGAGCAAGGGATCAAATCACTCTCTTCCTGAGTGGGTGACATTTACCAGAAAGACCATGACCCTTCACTTTTAATCAGCCATGCCTTCTTCACTTGCATGTCTCCATCCCTGCCCTTGGCCCTGTGAGTGTACGTGGAGTTTCACACTGTTGTCTAAGAGGTCTGCCTAGGTGAACGTTCTACCAGTGAACATGCAGTGGAGAGTATTTCTGTGTCTGCTGCATGCAATTCATGTATAAGATTTATGAATAAGAGAATCATTTATAGAAAAACATTGCAATCCTTTACAGCCAAAGCAAATTTTATTTACTTAAATTTGATTTGTATATGCCACTATAAAATATCATTAAATTTTTTATACAGTTGAATGTTGGAACACTGGCTGAAAAACTGATTTGTTAAATTACACATGGATTTATCTCTATTAAAGTAATTTAAGGTAAATTAAAGTAGTGATGTCCTTTATATAATGCTATACCATCCACAATGATATGTATTCTTTTCACATGTATTTAATGTGTTGTCTGACGTTGCTGTGCCCATATGTTTGTGCTGACAAGACCACCACTGTAAACCCTCTGCCATTTGGCTTTACTCATTGGTCTTAAGGTCACAGATCAGGAAAAGGCCAAACTTAATGTGTATGGTGTGTTAAATAGGAGAATAGCTAGTAAGGTCTAGGTTTCAACTAACCTAATGCCATTGGCTATTGAACAGCCTCATCATGATTTTAACTCATCAGGTTAATAACAGGCAAGTTCAAAGTGAGAGGACTGAGTCTGATAGCCACCAGCAGACACCCCTAAGGCGAACCCCTGGATGAAAGAATCAGATCCTTCTAATCTACCCAGAAAAATAATAAGCCTCCATTTTAATTACATTTTAATGAGCTGTAAATACTGTTCGGAAAATGCTAAAAAATACCATGTGGAAAACAAAAATTAGCATTTAAAATGTTTGTATTAGAGTTGCAAGAAAGGATTAATGTGAGACCACTGTGAAAACCTTTTCATGCATTGGTAAAGCAAGTAAGTCCTGTTTGACCAAACGTTTAAGCTTCAGACAACCATACACCTACACATATATTGGCGACCTCAATATATTTTACAGACCATCTTGCATTTTAAGACTATAATTCTGCAATTTGCACGGGGTTACATATGTTTTCAAATTAGCATTTTAGCTCCAGGACTCCAGGAATCATTTTAAAAGCTTATATGTAAATGACAAACACCCACTCAATTCATACAGATCTACCCTTCTAAAAACCTTTAGCTTGAGCAGTGAACTACTTCCAAAACAAATAGAGCAGAGTTATACTCTTTATAGCAAGCATTAATGAAATGCACCTTATGAGTACTAGTATTTAATTGTGATATATTTTGTATTGGACTGTGGTATGAGCTTTGTTCATATGTTAATGTGCATTTTATATGTTCTGGTTCCCCTCCTCCCTCATCTATGCAGAATGTGCTGGAGAGGGGCCAGGGGCAAGCTAAAAATAATGTAATACCCAAAGGCCGACCCCACACCCTTTATATATGCGGTTATCTGCTCCACTGGAGTGTTGGGAGACAGGCACCTTGCTCACTGACAACTGAAGTAAACAGGTTCAATGAAATCAGACATGCTTTGAATTTAAGTTGCTCAGAGCATATGTCAGATGAGATTAGACAAACTTTAACTATTTATTTTTTTCAACAGCAAGTTGGATTTCAGGTTATATTTCACTGATACTGCAACGAAGTCTTCATGTATGCCTTGTCAGTTTCAAACATCTCTCCTGCCTAGTCGGGGTATTTGAGTGTGTTATAGATTAACTGTTAGCTCTGAAACCCTGTGTTTGTTATCTATATTATGTGGAAGTGAGCTCAGAGTTCAGTATCTTGCTTTGGTTAAAGTGCACTCTGAGCAGACCAGACAGGTTTGGAGCAGTTTCGAAATTTAGAAATTGTGCCACCTAATGGCAACAGAAACAGCATTTAGGCGTTAATAAGGTGGAATATCTTTATTTTAAAAGTGGCTGCTAGTAAACGGTTACATAATGCAAGAAGTGAACAGCTGCAAACATTTCATACCTTTTTTTTGTGGTAAAATAGATTAGTCCAAGGATGGTTTGATATTTAGGTAATAGCTCAAAGATGGTCTTTAATTTAGTTGAGGTTTTTTGGATGATCTGGAGTTCATTTAACAGAAGCTATTAAATTAAATATTAATGTATATTTACTTAATTTAACTGATTTAAGTCATTTGAAAGGGTAACCACAGAGCATCAACATGTAGAGAGCAGGAGAACGAGAAATGGACGACTTCTGTTTATGTTGGGCAAAATCAACCAGAAGAATTCAATATTCATATAGCAGTATAATACATTTTCATTAGTTTATTAAATGTAAGTAGTTGCATACAGTATGTTAAGTTTCAATACACTTGCACCCAGTCATTACATTAATGTCATCCCTCCCCACTGACTGGCATTTGACAGATATACATTACAGCAGAGTGAAATTATATTTCCCCCATTTCCCAGAGTGCAGGGTCAGCCATCACCCCTGCAACGTTCCTTGCTTAAGGGCAACAGTGGTCGCTTGGCAGTGCTGGGGATTGAAACTCTGACCTTCTGATCAGTAACCCAGTGAGTTAAGAGTTGCACCACCTATGTCAACTGTTAACTTTGCTGAACTTATGGTTAATCATATTCACACCCCCTAAAGCAATCCTTTAATCTGTGGAAAGCTGTAACCTTTCATTGCTTCAAGTTGCTGTGAGCACATTCACATTACTTTGTGATTATGGCTAATTAATGGTATGTTTAATAGTGTCTTAATAAAGACTAGACTTCTGCAGTTTAGGAAGATGTACAGCAGGGTTGTATCATTACTAAATATACTTATTAACCTTTTCAGTTGTCTGTCCTCTTAATTAGTTCTTAGTTTTTTAGCAATAATGTAAAATGAAAAATCTAACTGATTGATTTACACAGTTAATAATTTAAATATATTTCAACTTAAATGTGTAAAATTACAAATTGGAAAAATTAAGATTGCAGATCTAATCTTAGTTTTATTTATTTATTTATTTTTACAGATTTCTTTTGTGGCATGGTAGAGAGTGGAGAAAACAATATTAGCAATAATGAAAAATATATTACCAGTGTTGATTGTATATTTAATTTAAAAAACAAAGAATAATTAGCATTTTTATATTCCACCTAACAATTCATTTTATAGCGCGGTTATTAGTCAGGTCTCGCTCTCCTAGAATCTCCTCACGTGGGACTGCAAATCATATATAAATAAGAAAACAGGCATGCCTCGGGTATGGAGAGAGTATTTGACGTGACTGGATTTTTTATGCAGGTTTACACGTTGACTACAACAAAAGCTCTACAGAAGACAATTGATGCCATATAGCAGTACTGAGCCTGAGTGACATTTAGTGCTGATATGTGAAGGATTTAAAGGAGCTCAATATATGCATAATCCGTGTGCCTACACAAACATGCAGAGTGAAAGGAATTACTGGCAAGAAATGAAAAAAAAATTTTTCTCATGCAGTATCCAATGAGAAACACAGTGCTTGTGGGTCTATCAGCAGTGAAAATATGTGTACCGTGAAATACATCACTGCTGCACATTAGTATGGAATGAACAGCTCATTATGGAATGATGTGGTCTGAATTCCAGTCTCTTTGGACTAAAGGCTAAATTAGTGTGGCTTTGCAGAGAAGAAATTGTGCTAGTTACCCCAAAAAATATTTCCATCTTTCTCTCAAAGTTTCAACGGAGTGGAAGCATTCACTGGCAATCTCTTTTAAGTTTAATAATAGGCTTATTAAAAAAATAAGGCAGAAAAAGGTGATTAGATACATGAACACTGATCATCACACTGAGATTGAAGCAGAGTGGCATGAAACAGAGCGGGTGAAATTCCAGTCGATTCTTTTGACTACTGTGTGAGCATAGAACTAACAAAGCAGATATGAAACTGTGGTGTGTAAACAGATTTTGATACAGTGGACGATGCACATCCTTATTATATTTTAAACATTTTATTCATGCCAAATATACACATTTATAAAGATGATCTATGTTAGGTTTTTGTTTCTCATGCATATCCTTCCAAGCAGTCTAAAATATAGTTCACAGGTAGTCCAATATATAATATATTAGCATAAAGTATAGTCCTATGATTCACTATGATCTAACATAATCTGTGTATTATCTAACAGCACTCCTTTACCATCACAGTATAGACAGAACTAGAATCACTAAAATGTTACATCATTTTATAACAAACTGTTTACAATACAGCATGAAAACATGACCTTAAAGACTGTGATAATTGAAAATGTAGTGAAATACACTGTACAAGAACATCACCATATAAATGAGATAAACTGACACTATGAGGAACATCTACTTGACACTTAGAAGCCATTTCAGATCGCTCTGTCCCTCTGTCTGTCATTAGCAGCCGAGGCCACTCATAGATCCGATTCGGTCTAGCTTCAGGCCAAAGCAGCCTCGGTTCCAACCCCTCCGAGACCGGTCTGACAATGCTCGCTTTTGGTTCGCCAGAGCTCCCTTGAGAAGACGGACCCAGGAGTTTTCATTCTGCACAGGGATGTCAATCCATTTAGGATTCTCTGCGACTTTTATGCCAGAGTTAAAGACCTGTACCGGCTCTTCTGTTTGGTCACTGGTGAGATTATCCAGGTCATCTAGGGTTAAAAGGTCATTGTAACGCTCAAGGAACTGCTCGATGACCTTTAGTAGGAAACAAGAATGAACCAGCTTTTTATGTTATAATTCCAGCTGGCAAACAACTAAGCGGTGGCATTAGATCTAAAATGGTCATACTATAAATAGACAGCATATTGGTTCTACTTATGCTCTAATGGTTCCTTAAATCTCATGACCAGCAGATTGAGTCTGCCTACCTGCATGGCCCGCTCTGGGGAGTGCAGACTTCGGCTGTGGCTGGGTGTCAGAGGTGCGAGAAGGAGCAGCGCTGCGAGAACAGCTGAGCACAGCATCATGAAGCAGAGACGTGCGAATCCAAACACAAAATCTAGTACAAACCTAAAGAAATACATATAAATCATTTTTTGTTATAATTTTAATTTCTCTCCATCATCAAAGACAACAAAAGCATCGAAAACTTTACGAGCTATGTAACATGATCAGACTTTAAAGCTATTTATAAAGGGAATATTTTCGGTATGATTGCCCTGTTTTTTAATAGTTTTAGACTGCTGTTATTAGAGTCTTTTTTTCTTATGTCATGTGACTGAATGTTTTTGGTGGTAACTATTGTGCTGCCATATCAGATAGGACTTACATAAAAACAGAGGTTAAAACATAGAAAAAGCCCTAGTAACTGCAAAAAAAATTACAAAATATTTAACAATATTTGTTTTATATATTAGTGCATTAGTTTAATAAAATCTAAAGGTAAATATTTATCCTAAGAGAGAGATGGAGAAATTCAGGAAAACTCTATGAAAGAAAAAAATGATTAGTTATTAAAAACTGTGAAATAATATTGAATCATGAGTTAATATCTTGATTGTTCATTTTTATTAAAAAATTCAAATGAATACACCCAACACCCCCCACCCACCCCCACCCCCCCAAATTTTTTTTAAAAATAGTTACTTACCAGAGACTGACAGTATAAAAACCTGTGGCTAAATGTTCAGTGAGAGCTCTGCTCCATCCTCACTCTCCGTCTGATTTGCTTGCTCTCGTCTCCCTCAATATTTGGCACCTGCTATGAGCATCCTTTTCTCTCCTCCTCCTTTGCTCTCACTGTCTCACTCAGAACTTGATTTATAGTGTGAGCTCTGTATGGTGTGTGTGTGTCAGTTGGAGTAGTAGCAATAGTGTCTCCTATATATGGATGGGATGTGTATTAACTCTGACCCCTCCCTCAGACACACACTTTTACCTCCCCTTAAACACAGTAACCCACACAAGTTGTTATTCTATAGGTGATGGATTAGCTAAGGGGAGGTTATGTGATATTAATCAGTCTGTGGATGCTACCTGCATGTATGTTTGCATCATTTTTTAAATAGCACCTTGTCCCTTTTATATGTTTTATATTACTCATGCTTGAATAAACACACATTAACACAGTAAGGGCTGGTCCTATTTTTTTCCTCCTGTCCAAAATGATGTCACCCTTTGCTTGCTCATTCCTCATTTGACTATTTTCGCTTCTTAACTTCTTCTGTTCGCGGGCTACACTCTGGCATCTTGGCGCAGGGTTATGACTGCTGAACAAATCCCAGCATGTCTTTAATGCTTTTCCCTCTGATTGATATTCATGAATTAAAGCAATTGCTCTTGTTATTCTTCAAACTTTTGTATTTTAATGCAAAATTTCAAAATTTCATAAGCATTTTTGTCAAGTTTAAAGCAATAGAAAATCCCAAATAGCTTACAGTAAAATGAGCATGGCATGTCCAGTCATAAAGAAATTGATGATGTGCCAAAGGGGCCCATTTCCAATCTGCTGCCAGTGGTGAATATTCATTCATTTTCTTTCCCTTTGTTTGACTGAAACCTTTTCTTTATTCTTTCCTGTAAATTTTTTTTTCAATTATCTGTTGTTCCTATAGTTTTTTTTTCTCTTCAAGAGTAACAGTCTGCCAGTGCCATCTGCTTGCAGCTCCCCCTCGGGCCTTTGAGAACACAGGGAGAGCCAACTCTCTCTCTCGCGCGCACACACACACACACACACACACACACACAATAAAATATATGGCAACTTACTCATAAATGAACTATAATGCACAATTTAAAACATTTATAGATGTCAGTATAACACATCACCACACAATTGTATTTGTGTACATAGACCTCACAGACACACATACATATCTCTGGCCTTGTAAAGCAGCTTTAGTTTAGTGAATGGTTCGGTGTTTGATCAGGTTGGTGTTTTTATGGTTGTGTACCCTGTCTCCTGCTCTCTGTCTGTCCTGGTGAAGAATAGCTCTACAGACAGCTGCTGCCACTGCTGGCCAACTGCACAAACCCATTTTCATACCTACACTCCGCTGTCAGTTATTACTGCGCTCAACACTATTAACCATGCTTTATTGCTTCCAATGGAGAGGTTCATCAGCATTCCACAGGTCCTGCCTTTGGTGAGGACACACAGAGGTAGTCGTTTTAATCATTTCAAAATACTGGAAGAAAAATTGTAAAACTGTTGTTAATGTTTGCATATTTTCTTATAAACAGTAAATTGCATGCACTTAACTCTCGTAGATTTACTTCCATCCCACAGTGACATTATGCCAGTGGCGGACAGCAGAAGGTACCTGTACTTTACATTAGACCCTCATAAAGACTGCAGAAGAGTAATTGGCCTGTGTAGCTCCCTTGGGTTGTCACTTGAGCAAGAGAAAGAGTAAAAGTGAAAGACAAAAGAGAAATTGTGAGTAGGAGGACGTGTGGGCGAACTGAGGGATGAGATGAAATATAAAATATGAAGGGATGGCAAGAGGCTGCTGGAATGCACTCGAGCTTCACCTCGGAGCGAGGGAGAGAGAGTGGCGAAGGTGAAGTGTGTATGGATATGTGTGTGTGTTCCAGCTCTGTGGGCAGGGACAATAAAAAAAAGTGGAAAGGTGTCGTGCATGGATGTGTGTGGGTTGGATCATTTCTGTGGTAGTGTGCAGGTGGAGGAGCGGACAAGAGACTTACTGAAGGCCAGGAGAGCACAAAGTTGAAAATAAAATTTTTGAGTAAAAAGCTTTAAAAGTAAAAGTGGGATCGAGGGGCCCGCTAAGGTGGTGATCTTGTCTGGCCAAGCTGTGGCACAGCACTCACAGTAATGACTTCATCTTACTGTACACACACAGACACACACACACACTAAAGTGGTCCTAAAACAAATAACCACAGTCCATATACACAAGAATTCGATCACTAAATCTATTAATAAGAGTTCTCCTGAGTGACACTACAAGTTCCTACGGGATTTGCCTTAAAACCTATGAAAGATGTTCAAGTCAAAAGAGGACTTATGATGAAATTTCATGTGAATGGTGTAAAACCGATTGACATTTACAGAAGACTTCAAGCAAGGTATGGTAATGAGACTTAGCCGCAGTCTTGACTGAATGGTGCAAACGTTTTAAAGGAGACGTCTGTACGTCTGTGCCTGATGATCCCGGGCAAGGTAACTCAGAGCCCACTGCAGTTCATTCCATAAGCAGTGAGTGAGTGGAACTTGAAAATCGACAGAGAGATGCATCTGTCTGTGGAAACAGTACATAGAATCGTTCACAATCACTACTTTAACATTACAGGACCTTGCTCCAAGCTATTTCCACATTTGGGCCATTAAAAGAGATCCTGGAAGGCCAGTGTTTCAAATGTGTACCTTGATGGTATCCAAGCACTAGTGAACCACTGGAATAAGTGCATTAGTGTAGCAGGAGATTATAAAGAGATATAAAAGGAGTTTTTACTCTCATGAGGACCTTCCCAGGAAAGCAAGATCAAAACGTACATCTGCTGCAGAGGAAAAGTTCATTTAGAGTTACCAGACTCAAAAATCACCAATTAACATCATCTCAGATTAGAGCCGTTATGAGGGTTTTGCAGAGCATAAGTAGCACACATCTTAATACCAATGAAGATTATTGTACATATTGGATGCCTTTAGCTTTACAATGTATAAAGAAATTAAAATCAGGAAAGACCATGGAAGTAGACGTCGTGTCCAAACTTTTGACTGGTAGTGTATGGTTTTAGGTTTTCTTTTCTTCTTTTTTTAAAACTATATAATGTCATGTTGCGGGTTTATAATTTTAACATGAAGACCAATCAATTCTTCATTATTTTCATAATTCAGTTGTGAACAATGGTGTCATTAGTAGCAATATTTAAACTGTTTATATGTCAAGTAATATCAGGAAAAAAATTTGCTTGTTTGATGTAAAATAAATAAATTAGTTCATTAATCTCATAATTGCATTTTTAAGTGGTAGACCGTTGTGCAAACTATAACATACAGCAGTTAAGGAGTAAGTGGAGTAATTAATTTACATCACTGTAAGAAATTGCACACTGCACCTTTACATTAATGAGCACCTGGATAAGTGTCATGACTGGGGATGGGATTTTTTTTTTCTGTCTTATTGGCATACATATAATTGATAAAATAATAAAACTCAGCTGTAAAGAAAAAAATGCGCAAACGTTTTGGCTAAAGATGAACCGCCTCCGCAATATGTAGTAGTTAAAGCATTTCATTATAGAGCAATGAGGTCAGTGCTAAATGAATAAAAATTAGTATGAGTCAAAATGGGCTTTTTTACCACAATAATATGTGTGTGAATGCATTTGTGATCTGAACGATACGTAGGCTTCAGCCCACCTACGCACACACGCCCCTACACACCTTTTCAATCATATTTGTATGCTGGAGATGGTTGTAATTAACTGCTTACAATAGTGCTCAATCGGACTGACAGGAGGAAAATCCAAACTCCATTAGCCACAGGTCTGAACGCCTTTAGCACGACACGCCATTATCTCCTCTGCGTGATTCCACAGAACTGTAATTAAAATCAAAGCTTTGCCCACACTCTGTGCTCACGTTGGAACAATGAGCAGTGATTACCAGGAGAGAAATTTCGCTTCACAGTAGAGACACCGGACACATGCGGTTGACTACGTTTGTTGCCATGGTGATCGTGGTGAATGGCGGGAAAAGCGAGGCTCGTGGCGGGAGTTCACGTGCTAAACAAACCCAACACAAGCCTCCGTTAGACTCGATGAATGCACGGTGGTCAGAGGTCAGCAAGGTTAATGCCAAGTCAGCCACAAAACGCAGGTTAGCATTCATACAGCACTGACAGTTTAGACATAGCCACATACGACCCACACTAACCCCGTCAGACCCCATGTTTCAAGCAGGAGAGAAGAATAGACTTCTAATATCTAGTAGAGAATAGATGTTCTGCATGCTTGCCACCTTGGAGTTCTCAGCAGTTCGACTAGTTTTGAAGATTACATTTTTCTATGGGACAGCTCCAAGCCTTTGTTAGAGCAAAGTCGTGTGTCATTTAAAAATCTGTGAATTACACATAAAGGATGAAAGGAATTATGGTTGTAGGCGTAATGACTGGTGTTTTCTTTTAGTGTGCTACAGTATCTATAGCCAGCACCGTGAGGTATGTCAAAAACATTTTTCAAACATTTTAAATGATAGCCAATTATTGGTTATCATATTTTGATTTCAAAACATCTTTAAAATAATCACAACTAGCATCATAGACGTCCCTCAAAAGTAAAGTGACAACGCTATATATGATGATACACATTTCTATGAAGTAGTGAGAAGAAACAAGTCAAGGTGAGAAGAAGCTGCTTTAAAATCTGATGGAGTTTACTTAAACACGTCGGATAGCAGAAGTATGAAGAGATTATGGGAGGGATCAGAGCGATTAGTTTGAGAGACCATTCTGGTAGCGTTACAAAGTCAGCATTTCTGTTATGTGTCTTCTTCTGTAGGCAGATAGACCCTCATGATATCTTCATTATCCACTGCAAAATCCTGCACTCTCATTCACTTAAGCTCCTTGACTAGACATTGATGGAGCTGATGAGGACTCTCTGGATGGCGTCTCTGCAAGAAGTGGTGAGGATGTGGTGGAGTAGCCTTGCCTTCCTTCCTACGCCATTGCTGTGGTCTGCTGCTTTGAGCATAATTTCTACCTAATTTTAAACACACTTGTATGACCAGCCCATATCGCCACACTTGCCATGCAGACTAGGTTTGGCCTTCAGTTCTAATTGTGTTTTAACAATTTACTTTGTGCTTGACAGTGTTTTGTAGACCCTATGAGCTGGCTGGATATATTCCAGTGCCCCTGGTTATATGTTCAGCATGTTTTTAATGAAACAGTGCAGACACAGCAGGCACAATAATATTTATGAAAGAATGATTATTTTATTTGCCAACACAGCAGCAATAAGCAGTCTGCTGATTTTACGAATATTAAAATGTAAACAAACAAAATGCAAAGTATGAAGTTCTTGTTGAATCAGAAAAGTACAGTAATATTACTGAATTGTTAAGGTGTTAGCTAATTAAAGATGAAAAATGCAAATTATAAGAAAACAACAGGAGTCGTTCATCAGATAAAAGAGTTGGTTCATTTTGATTAGTTGTGCTGATTGCATCACTGGATATAGACAGAATCCCTGACAGTCGTCAGATAAGGCACATCCTGACTCCCCACTGGCACACCTAAATTTATATTTCTGGCAACACTACTGATTAAAAAATAAAACCTACTAAAAAGTACCTCCTTCTTTTTTTATGGAATTGCATACCATGAGGGTATGTGGTGTTCTCTGTTATTGCCAGTACAATACTTGGCCAGTACATGACCAGTCACTCTCTCAGGAAAGTCTCCTCTTTATGGACATTACCAAGAGGCATGTTACACCACTGGTGCTTCTTGGCCAACCCCATGCACCACCCTCTTTCGGTTTGCAATGTTAATGTTGCTTATCCCAGTGACGTGAGTGTAGCAAACATTTCAGAAAACCTTTCCAGTCAGATCTAAGAAGGTAGGTCGGTTCCTCATGACAAAACTTATCCAGGTAAGACGGGGCAAAAATTTGCCCAGACACATGTAAAAGACTGTGGAGGCTGTTATAGCTGGGATGTGGCAGCTCCGTATTAACGTACATGGTTTGGAATGGGATGTTCAGTGAACTTATTCACCAATCAGCCACAACACTAACACCACCGCCATGTCACACTGAATTTGATTAGCAATCATCAGTGTTGGGGAAGTTAATCAAAAATAGTAATCTACTACCAATTACTACTTCAAAATTGGAATTTGATTACATTACTGATTATTACATGTAAACAGTAATCAGATTACTAATTACATTACTTTGAAAACATGTCACTGTGTGCGTCTATGATGGGCGTGCCTCAACCTGTTGTTGCTCCTCGCTCACTCCGTAGGCTCCCTATGTAGGCGTCCCCTCCTTCTGTTCCCCGTATGTCTTTGGAGCCCGTGCAAAAAGAGCGAACCTGTTACAACATCAAATGTAAAACTATAAAGCTCTCAGACGATTGATTAAAGCGCATGCTCGTTAACTGATGCTGCCGCGCATAATGTGATTTTTAAATGCATTTTGATAAATTTTTAAACACTACATTTGTAATGCTAGTAATGTAATGTTATCGACATTGGTAACTGTAATCAAATTACATGCATTTAAAATGTAATGCGTTACATTACTGCATTATCAGGAAAAGTAAT
>JAQMYJ010000033.1:15992862-16011898 GCA_030014305.1 Clarias laeviceps
TAATCCTGAAATTTGATATTTGGATCACAGTGATCCAACCCAATGTTCCTTTAAAAAACTGTCATAAAAGTAAGATAGATCAGTTAATCTCGGATAGCAAAACATGGGATTTCCAATTCCGGACCAATTTGATCCAGATAAAATTTTTTGAAAAACTGGGCCCTGGTGACAGGACCATTGGCACCCAAGGGTGGTTTATGCTTGTGGGGACCAAAGTCCAGCTCATCCTGTCTGATCCTACAGAAAAGCCAATGTAGCACAAATTGCTGAAATGTATCAGAACACTCAGTGAATCACAGCTCGTCACGTATGGAGCTTAGCAGGCAAAGAGTTCAAGGTTGTTGATCCAGTCTCTAAATTCCTTAGATCTCAATTTGACCGAGCATCCATGGAATGTGTCGGACAAACAAGTCTGATCCACGGAGGACCCACCCCGCAATCCACAGCACCCAAAGATCCACCACTAAGTCCCGGTGCCAGACATCACAGCGCACACCAGAGTTCTTGTGAAGTCAGGTCCCGAGGGTCCAGAACTGCTCCAACAGCACAAAGGAAACCTACACAATACTGGACTTTATATTTTGCATTTTAATGTTATGGCTGATCAGTGTGGTCAACTGTCCACATACTTTTGGCCAACCTGAGTAGTTTGTAAATCCTTGGGGAAAATTTACCTTTAATATGATCCTATTGCCTGGTGTGTTGGGGGCAAAGAAAAGGCAGTCGTATCCTCTTCCAGACAGATTAATTACAGCTCTGATTGGTTTGAACTTACAATGAAACAGGCAGTTTCAGGCACGTAGATATTTTTATAGCCATTGCATGGTATGCCAGTGGTTCTGAAGCTGACTGTATGTGCTTCCTTAAAACCAGTAAAATGTCTTATGCTCTGGATCTGACTTCCGTAATTAACTAATAAATATTGTATAACAGTTCGGTTTAGCAGTCTGTTCTTGTCATAAAGCAAGAACTGTATCGTCTCATTTCTGTATTTTTCTCAGGTTTCCCAAGTCTTTGCACTATGATACAAATTGGAGTGGCAGACATTTTATAAGTTTCTTAATATCTCTGGTTACCCACAGTTGCCATTCCAAGCCAGTGAGTATTAGTGGTTTTGATATTTTTACAGATATTCCAATATTGCTGCATGGGGCT
This sequence comes from Clarias laeviceps, assembly GCA_030014305.1. Taxonomy (NCBI): domain Eukaryota; kingdom Metazoa; phylum Chordata; class Actinopteri; order Siluriformes; family Clariidae; genus Clarias; species Clarias laeviceps. Next base: position 15,994,018 of record JAQMYJ010000033.1, read on the forward strand.
TATGACACAGTGCCGAGTCATTTGCTTTAAGTACTTTAAATGCTTGTGGTTTGTTCATAGTTATGCAACCTTCACTATGATTTATACCTGATAAATCCAGGCAAGAGCAAAGGCTAAAACTGAGCACTCGCAGCATGGCTACATTTTCTATTAACAATACCTGTAGACAGTTGTCTAGATGTTTGGAGATGTGTTTTAATGTTTAAAAGCAGAATATGAACATAGTGGGAAGAATTTGAAAAACTATAGCTGTTTTTTTTTGGCAAATACTCAGCTATATTTGTATCAAAGTTAATGTAGCCAATGAAAATTAATAGTTACATGAAAATTATAAAGAATCTAATACAGTGTGTGTGTATATATATATATATATATATATATATATAAATCTAAAATTCAAAAGGCCTGCGTTCACACAACATTTTAAAAAGGTAAGGCAGAACATTTTATTCTTATACCATTACACTTACAAATAAACCAAGACAATGTATTCACATTGTTGTTTACAATATACTTTGCTTGGTTTTGACAGAAATAGCAAAAAAGTCCAGGGTCTAGCACCTCCTAGGAGACAAGTCTTTTTAAAGTCCAAAGTTACACGGAGGTTTTCTTCTTTCATGATAAAAGCTCCATTCTTCTGTCCAGCCTCCTGCTGCTTCTGTGCATTTTTTTATTTCTTAAATTTATTTTTCCCCATTTTATTCTTCGTTCTTTTAAAGAGGTTCTTCTGATTATTTTTATTTGTCTTCTTCTTAAGTAAGCTTCCCTTTGCTTTTTCAGTCACAGGCTCATTAGTTTCGTCTTTGTCCACTTTTAGGACTTTAAGCTTTTCTTTGATCTTTCCTTCCTTTGAATTCTGTTCATCCATTTTTGCCCGTTTCTTTTTAGGACCTTCATCTTTTAATTTTTTACCTTTTAACACTGGCTGTTTCTTGCCAGTGGGGCTTTCGGTTTTGCTGGTGCTAGTAGCTTTTGATTGTTGCTTGGTCTGTTTGGCTTTTCCCTGTGTACCTTTGCTCTGTTGCTTAGACTCAGGTTTTACGTTTTTTCCCTCTGATGTAGCAGGTGTTTCTGCCTTGCTGGCCTTTTCATTCTCTTCTGTAAGGCAAAAGACATTTAAAATAATGAGAAAATAAATAAGTAAAGCATTTACTTAAAAGATTTAGCTTGCAACGTCCTTTCTGTGGTTACCTGTGGACGTAGTGGGAATGGTGTTTGAGAACTTTTTCAGCTTGGCCACGAAGAAGCCATCCATGTTGTGGGAATGCGGGTAGAACCTCCGAGACAGTTTAAGTGAAGGGTGGAATCGTCGCTCTTTAAATCTGTGCAAAGGACATTTACAGTATTACAGTATTAATATTTTCATTCATTTATTCGTTGTCTATACGGTTTTACTATTGGGACACACGGGTATAAAATCCATCACAGGGCGCACACACACACACAGCAATTTGTACAAGTAGCCTAATCTGTATGTTTTTTGGACTATGGGAAGAACCCGGAGGAAACCCATCAAGCACGGGGAGAACATGGCGAACAGGCGTAAATCGAACCCGCGACCCTGGAGGTGCGAGGCCACAGTCGTAACCTCTATGCTTTAAGTTAACCACTATAGTTTTAAATATGAACTAAATATAAATGTATATTTAAATAAACAAATGTGTTAAACAACATTTCTTTCACCGAGATTTTAGGCAAAGCATCTTATCCTTGCCGGGATACAAAATATATGGCTACCTTACCTGGTGAAGCCTTCTTTGCCAAAGTCCAATCCTGTGGGAACCAGTTTTACATTTCTCTTCTTTAGGGCATAATCCACAACCCATTCATTCTCTTCCACCTGTAATATACCATCTTTTGTCACTATTTTGTTCCATGTGGGAGCAACTCCATAATTACACATTCTGCTGCCCAATTGTTCAGTATGTGACTGACTTTGAAACTAAATTAAATTGCAAAGTCAGACAGAACCAACTGCTGATTAAGCTGATTAGTTGTACAAACAAATGAATTTAAAGTTGTCTATTGCTGTGTATGTGGCCAATCATAACCAATTGGTTAAAATGTATGAATGGGGAGCTCATCTAATGTTAGACAATTAGCCAAGTTTAAAATGAATCATCAATGCCACAGTTAATTATGCTTTATAAAAAAAAACACAAAGTACAATAGACTATGCCGTGTTAATTATTATAATTCAATTGTTCCACAAATTATTCAATTAAAGGTTGTTTTAGAAAGATGAAAGCTACATGCCACAAATCATTTGACCGCCTGACAAACTGAAAAAGTCCAGCACAAGCTTGAAGAATTCTTATCCTTCATTAGATTGCCTTGCATATTTAAATGCTCACCGTAATGGAGCAGGTGCAGTAGACAAGATAGCCTCCCGTCTGCGAGTCAGCATTGACAGAGTCAATGGCAGACAGAATCAGTTCTTTCTGCAGATGAGCCGAGCGCAGAATATCGCCGCTGTCCTAATAGGCAGAGCAATGACAAATTATTCAAAGCAAATGTGTTTCTTTCATGCATAAAATTGAAAATGTTGTACATTGTGGGCTTACTGCATGCTCCTCGAGAAGCATTAAAACTTTATATGCAGTAGCTGATATTATTTCAATTTCCTCAAAATTGAGGAAAAGAAAATGATTGAAAATTTTGGAAAGCACCAGCTGTTCCAAAGGCGCAGAAATAATGATGGTCGCCAAACACTGGACATTATGCACCAATCCATTGTCACCTTAAATGATAAGTAACAGCTAATACCTGGCATTCTCTCTATTCCATAACAATATACTAGCCAAGCTGGGTCCCTACTAGAGGTTTAATGGTTCATGTATTCAAACAATTCAGTATTTCATTAAGATGTCCTCAGTCCTCATTGTGATTTAGCTTTTACTATTGCTATATGGTCATGCAAATTCATGCTTTAACATGTTTTTTAAATCATTCTAAAATGTTTTGTAATTGTAAATGTGCATGTTTTTTTTATTTTAATCCACAATCACTGTAAAAGATTAAACCAATATAAAAGAAAAATACAGTCTCCATATACTGACAAACTCATCCTAGTTGAAATGACATCTTTCCTGACTTCAACAGACAAAGTGGGTCACTGGACACCCCCATGTTTGTGTTTTGTTATGAAGGTAACTCAGATGAGTGATGTATATTCCCTCTCTTCAACAGCAGACTGTATAGTTAGCGTTTTAGACTAACCAGATGAATATGTCTGTGTTAATCTAAAGCTGATTATTGTCTGTGGTGGCATTACATGTCATGAAAGCAGGCTCCCTATTCAATCTGTTGACACAGAATAATGCACAGAGTTGTGCAAAATAACAAAAGGCGTTAAAGTCAAATTGCGCAGGATAACAACACAGTTATGAGATGAAAACCACCTTTATTTCTCTACATAACCTCCTGCTACACTAATGCACTTATCCTATTTCACTAGTGCTTGGATATCAAGGTAAAAAGATTTCTCTGTGTGGCAGAGCCATGATTGTTGCTACATATCTAGGGATGTAGCAATATTTCCCATCAGAGTTACTGTAATGTGCCAGTGGTGTTCGTGAATGATTGTGTGGACGGTTCCCACAGACGAATGTGTCTTCTGCAAGTAGGTGATGAGTTGTGTGTCCATTTTTAAGGATCAGGTATTCCAATTTCCCTGAGGCTCCTGATGCAAATATTATAGATAACCTCCTCTGTTTGTCCCCGCTGCGTAAAGGCCTAATATCCACTATTTATGGTGGATTAATGGCTTTGAGTAAAATTAAAACTGCTTGGGAGAAAGACCTACATTTGACACTGTCAGATGATACTTGGAATTCAATTCTTAAGCTCGTCAACTCAACCTCCTTATGTACCCGCCACTCTTTATTACACTTTAAGGTTGTACGCAGGGCTCATTCCTCCAAACCTAAGTTTTCCCATTTCCACCCAGATGTCGATCCTTGTTGTGATAAATGTAAAAGCGGGGAGGCGTCTCTTGGACATGACTGAATTTCTTTAAAACCTTGTCGTACATATTGAAATGCAACCTTGAACCAGACCCTCTGTCTGCTCTTTTTGTTTAGGTGTCTAACTCCTGCTAAACAGCGTTTATTGTCTTTTGCTACACTCCTGGCCAGGCGTTCTCTTTTATTCAAGTGGAAGGATGCCACGTCACCCACTCACGCCCAGTGGCTCAGAGATATTATGTCCTGTTTGTCCCTGGAGAAGATTCATACATTTATAGTTTGATTCCCGTCCTATTTAATTGTTTGTTTTTTTTCCCTTTTTTTGGGGGGCACGCAGAATTAAAAAACTTCCAGCTCCACGTTTTTTTTCGTTTCTCTCCTTTCCGTTTTTAAATATGCCTGGCGTCTAGGCTTTCTTACACATGTAAAGCTGGCTTGGAGTCAGGAAGGGGTGGGGTGGGTGGTATAGGGGTTTATAAGGGGGTTATCAAAATGTGTATTGAAACATTACATGTTTACCCTGTCATACCCTGTAAAATCATTAAAAAATATTGTTGAAAAGAAGGATCGGGCATTCCACTCAGGAATGATTGCGGTGAGCTCCGAGCCACCCCGGCTGAGATCGTCTTTCACAGGTACACAGCTTTCTTTAAAACTTGTGCATTATTCAAAGGATTTACTGCCACTAAAATTCTGATCATTGTACTGTGCTTGAAGTAGGTAGTGATATTACTATTCTAGCTCCTACAAACCTATGTCTTTAAGCAAGGTATTTTTTGTGCATTAGTTCTGTGTTCAGGAAACCAATTTGCCACCATTTACAAGTTAGTACAAGGTTATATGTATCAAGTTGAAATCATAGCAAAAAAAAAAAAAAATGTTGTCCTTTTCTTCACTTTACTGTCCCAAAAGCATATAGTGACTTTAAACCTATGAATGTACTGAACTGTGACTTTTGTGTACCATTACACCCCTAAATGCAACACATTTCTCTTATGAAACTGAGTGAAACATCACAAACATGACAGCAGAAAGCTGTAAAATAACGTGTGTTCCATGTAAGTTTCTTATGCAAAAAGTGTCCGATTAGACAACACTGAAACACACTGTTTCAACGTCATATTTTCAGTACTAAATTAAATTACTCATCATGAATAAATTGATAGAACAGTCACATCAATAACATTCACCTATTTAACTACTACTACTGATAATAATAATAATAATAATCTCTAATAAATACCTTGCTTGTTTTCACTGCTGGATCTTTGGAGATGACCCCTGTACCTGAGCAAGGAGCGTCCAATAGGACTCTGTCAAAACCGCCCATCACCTACAATTCACAAGAAAACCAGAAAACAAATAAATTAGCCCATTATCCCAAAACCAGGAACTCACATAGAGAAATGTGAAAAAAGAATAAGAAAAAGGACTATATAATAAAAAGATATGAGTGAATTCACAAAAGCGAGAGATTATTAAAAGATGTTGGCTGGACAGGGAGCATAAGCAGACCTTGGGAAACTGTCTACCATCATAGTTACAGATGATGGTGTTGGTGACTCCCAGGCGATGGATGTTTCCCACAACACTCTTCAGTCTGTCAGCACTGGCATCGTTAGCAATTATCACGCCTGTGTTTCTCATCAGCTGGGCTGGAAGACATGTAATCCCACATAATTAAGGAAAAGAATTCAATCCCAAACTCAGGTAAGTATCCAGCTTCATATTGCTTAAGTATGAGATATAAATCCTCTAATAATAACTCACAGTTACCAATAACAAGAACATCAGAGATATTCACATATAAGAATTAATACAGATTTTTGTTTTTTTACGTTGTGGAAAAATACAAATCGAAATAGAAGTTTCATGTACACAAAGAATTACACTCAATCAGAGGTCCGCATCATCTTCATAAAGCATGATAAAGGAGAAGAAGTTCTTACCCATATACGTGGTCTTTCCACCAGGAGCTGCACTCATGTCCAGCACAGACTCCCCCTCCTGGGGAGAGAGCGCCATTACAGGGAGCAGTGATGAGGCTCCCTGCAGCATGTAGTGCCCTGCTAGATACTCAGGAGTTGCACCTGACGAAAGAAAAAGAAAAAGAAATTACCAAACACCTTCAGAACGTTAAATATGTTAGAAACTGAACCTGAGAAGAACACATCATTAATCTCAACTCGTACAGGACTAACCTATGGGAACCGAGGAATCAAAGATGACCAGGCCAACTTTAGACCACTTCCCCAAAGGATCCAGATTTACACCCCTGTTGATCAAAGCCTGTGTGAACAAAAATATATTATACATTTATTTTCCACACACATTTTAAGTTGGACACGAAGTTAAATCTATATACATCCGTTACCTGAGCCAGGTCTCTCCTCCTGGTTTTAAGGGTGTTAGTCCTGATGGTGATAGGCCTCTGAACTTCATTGGCCTCCAGAAAATCTATGAGCTGAATTGTGAATAGAACACAAACATAATTAATTAATGGAAGACACATAACCACATAATTAAGGAAAAGAATTCACAAGAGAAAATCAATACAGATCCTTATTTTAATACTCCGAAAGTGAAGCAGAGAAAAAATTAACTATGAAATCACTTGATATTTAGTGACATGCTATGATTATATAGGAACAGCAACATTTTACCACCTCAAAAAATAATTATATATATATATATATATATTATATAAAATAAACATAAAAATGACCACACAAAAGAATCGCGATATATAACTTAATCGATTGTTGATGTGCTGTCAGTACATGTAGAGGCAGTGGGTTTTATCCATTGACCCCCTCAGACTCGGACAGCAGGTTTCTCTATCCCGTTAGCATAGCCACACACAAGACAGCATGCAGATGCATGGTACTAATACAGGAAATTCAAGTTTTATGCCTTAATCAAAAACTTCATCCAAAAGCGATCTGTTTAAGTGTTTCGGTGATGAAAATGCTGCTGTCCCATTTTACTTAATGTGTCTTGAAATTTATTAAAAGCACTTGCAGGGCTTATGGAGGTTTCATTTTGGTTTTTAAGAGGACAGAAAATGTTTCCTGGAATGAAGGAAAAAGTACAAAACCACGTAACACAATGGAATCCATACCAAAATCTCAGTTCAGATATAAATTACGTATAATAACTTCCACTGGTCTTATTTAAATGGTAAAATAGGACGTGATCTTTCCAGGCACATGAACCTGCAGCTTGTAAAAATGAGAGATAACTGATTCAGGTTCGAATATAATCACAGAGTTAAGCAGGTAATTAACACGTTACCCCTTTACCCATTTAAAACTAATCCAATCATAGAAGATATTTGGGATATTTTTAAAATCCATGAAACCTATAACAATCAGTATTTATCACTTTGTTGTAGTAAGTGAAAGTGTCTGTGGGGGAAAAGGAGGAGCTTGGTGGTTTCCTCCCACAGGCCATAAACATGCTGTTTCGGCTAATTAGCGTTCCCAAATTTCCCGTAGTGCGTACGTGTGTGTGTGTGTGTGTATGTATGTGTGCCTTGCAATGGATTGTGACGCCATCCAGAGAGTACCCCACCTTGTGGCCCAAGTCTCCTGGGATAGGCTCCAGCACCCACCCAACAACCGTGTCTACAGGATAAAGCGGCATAGAGGATGTGTGTTAACACTAAATAAAACTCGCCAGTAGTACCAGATTTTAAGGCCTTAAACGCAAACAAAATGGAGAAGAAAGTGACGCAGCCAAGACTAAAACCAGAACTTTATGTTATGTAACTATGCTCGACTTTAATGCCTAAAGAAACAGATCTGACTTTCTCTCCCCTCACACACACCTCAGCGTGAGGAAACAGATCCATGAGATTGCCCATGAGGAAGGCATTGTAGCTGTAGTATGTGCAAAGGTCTGACTTGAGCAGCGAGAGATACTCTGATCGCTCTCTCCCCTCCTCTCTCTTCTCAGTGAAGTGGGAGAGAACATCGATGTTGTCTTTAATTCTCTGGTGGACGCTCTGCAGGTCTAGAGGCAAAAGTCCTACACCATACACAAAAGGAAAGAGGGAAGCAGTTAACCATGTTGTGCAGGGCTTTTTTTTTCCCCCTCTAAATATCATGCAGCCAGTGACTATGACTCACCCTCCTTCTCTCTCTCTTTTGCACCAGGCAGTTTAAAGCTGTCTATGTTGTCAATCTGCGCCTGCACCGTGTCCTCCTCCTGTTCATCATCCAGTTTTTCATCTTCCCCCTCCTCATCATCATCCTCCTCCTCCTCATCATCATCATCATCTTCACTCTCTTGTGCTGCAGGTTCCTGGCGTTTTTTCTGTTTCCTGGCGGCTCGTTCAATAGGCAGCAGCTGTTGAAATCAAAGGGAGGGAAATCTTTAAACTTTAAAAGTTGCTAACTTAGCTTTACGCCATTTTGCTTTAGAGAACATTTTACACACCTCCTCTCCATCACTGCCCGCCTCCTCCTCCTCCTGTTCTCCTCCTTCACTGCTGTCTTCCATCGCTCCATAGTCATCGACCATATCATCGTCATCATCATCATCATCATCAGCTTTAAGTTGTACTTTTCCCCTTTTCTCGATATCCTCTACTTCATCAGCATCTTCTTCCTCCCACTGGCTGTCGCTGTCCTCGTCCCCTTCTGAATGGTCAATTTTGCGCTTTCGCTGTGCTGGTGTCAGCCATTCGCTGTTGTCATCAGAGAATCCTACAAATGACGAACAAGGAACGTTAATTCTGTTCAGAGGAATGCTCAACCTCTCATTCCGTAAAGAGGAGAAAATTGTGCGTGCAATTACATTTCAGTGATTTGTACCTTTCTTGGGCTGTTTTCCTTCCGTGTGAGCAGTGGCACCCTGCGCTCTCTTCACAGCACTGCAGACATTCAGCAAATCAATAAAGCAATCCGAGACCACAAATAATAACTACTAACGGACTGCTTGAGGACACAGGAAATGATGAGAAGAAAAGTATCTTACCGTTTCCTGCCTCGGCTCGACAGTTTTTTAGGCTCGTCCTCTGAAACAATTAGAAACAAAATGTTTACACTTTATGCAGTTTTCCCCGAAGACATCAAAATCTCATACAGCTCGGTGTTTCATTTTTCTTCAAAAACCCTGGGTACAGTTGGTCATTTCATGCATGCTGTATTTGAATAGTTTCCTGATTTCAATTTTCTTTTCATGCATGTGTTATGCAAATCAACTCATCTCACGTAACCTGCAGCATTATTTTTCCATAAACTCAGCAGAAGGAGTCAACATCAGCAGGTGATCTCTATGATTACTCAGGTTTGTTGATGGTATACATGTATAAAATTTAATATATATAACAATTACCACACAAAAGAATCTCGATATATAACTTAATCAAAAACTTCATCCAAAAGCGATCTGTTTAAGTGTTTCAGTGATGAAAACGCTGCTGTCACATGCTGAGACCGGGTGTCTGTCATGGTTGTCCTGTCGAAGTTCCTGTATGCACTTTGCACTAAATATACATTCACCTTACACACTATATGATGGTGACCATAATGTCTCTACCCTCCGAACCTGTCTGACGCATCCTGATTCCTCGCTTCTCGTCGCATGAAGGACCCTGTGTGGTGACCGGGGACAGTTCCACATCGCCATGAAGATGGCTCTTGGACTGTGATGCAGCTGATGCAGACTGTTCTCTGATGGCTTGTGACTACAGTCGTGCAATAGATCAAGACTGAAATTCCCACAAACAGTTTCGTACCCGAGCCTCTCCTCTTATACTGAACTTCCAGCCTCCTAAGTACAATTTCTGATCAAACCCTGCTCTCCGTTATCACCCAAATGAGGATGGGTTCTCTATTTATTCTGGTTCCTCTCAAGGTATCTTCCTATTGCTGTCTCAGGGAGTTTTTGCATGTTTCCCATGATGAACATATTGCTGACAAGGATGGTATGGACCACTGGGATATGCCACAATGCAATGTAAACTCACTGGGGACTTCATTAGAAGTTACACCTTCCTAGTACTGGGTTTGACCCCCTTTTGCCTTCAGAAGGGCCTTAATACTCCGTGGTATAGATTCTCACTTTTTTAATGCCATGCCAGCATCTATGGCTATATGCATGGCGAGAGGCATTTTAGTTATATTATTTATTTAAACTAGATAAGATGTTTAAAAAACTGCATTTGGATTTCCTTGTTTAAAAATGTTTTTAAAACGTGTCAACAGAATAAAACAAGTTCCTTAAAGGAGTAAAAGAGTTACAGTCATATCAAATACGTTTGATGGACAGCTGGGCTCTGCATGATGAACACTGTGGTGGATTTTCTCTAGACAGTAAAAAATGTGTGTGTAGCTTTTGAGTGTCCTTTCCGGCATCTTGTACAAGTCACTTGTTCCCAACGATTTTTTAAAAGGAAATGTATGTTCGTGGCATAGATTCAACAAGGTGCTGGAAACCAAAGTAGAGACTCACATAAGAGCATCAGATTTGTCTGCAGCATTTGTTAAGAGTCTGGATGTTGCAGGAGACTCATCAGACCAGGCAACATCTTTCCAGTCTGCTATTGCTAGTAAAGTGGCACCCGGTTTGATCTGCTGCTGCTGCTGTAGCCCATCTGCTTCAAAGGTCAATGAGTAGCATGTTGAGCGCTGCCCTTCCGCATGCCCCATTTGTAACAAGATGTTAATTGAGTTACTGTTGCCTTTCTATAAACTTGAACCAGTCTGACCATTCTCCTTTGACCTCTAGCATCGGCAGAGAAATGACGTTCACTGGATATTTTCTCTTTTTCAGACCATTCTCTGTAAACTCTAGAGATAAACCAAGCCGCATGGGACCAACATCCATGCCACGTTCACAGTGCCTTAAATCATCACCTTTCCTACCCGTTCTGGTGCTCGGTTTGAACTTCAATAGGCCATACAAGCCTAAATGCATGCAATTGGCTGATTAGATATTTGCGTTAATGAGCAGTTACAGTACGTAATGTACTGTAGTGGTAGGTGGTTGTGTCTAATTTATTCAAATTTGTCTCGGACCACAAATAGATATAAACCACCAATTTCGTATGTTTTAATCTGCATCTGCAATTCCGTGTGCATTATTACAGTTTGGATCTTTATTCTCCGGATGACGTGCGACATGTCTATGTGTAAAAAGATTTTTTTCTTTTCTTTTGATGGTCTGCCAATTCCCATCCACCAGCCAGCTCTCCTGATGATACACCAAGGCTATTACATGCTTCCTCCACGTCTTGTGAATCAATGTCCTTTCGACCAGGTGCTCGTGCAGCGTCACAGACTCAGAAGAAACACATATCTACTAGAGCTGGGAAACACCAGGGATCACACGATAAGATTGCTGCCTGCCAGTGTGTGAATAGTTTAGAGTGCACCACCTGTAGGATTATAGAGGAACTGCAACATTTCACCGCCTCAAATGAAAACATATGTAAATTTGCACTCTATCTGGATTTGAACTCACACGCTCCCGAATGACCTTGTGCCAGATTATTGGGATCTATAAGCACTATTTATTAGGAAGTCATCATTATCTCTTATGTACATGACAGCAAGTTCTATTTAATCTTTTATACGTTGTTTGGAAGCGGTCTTGGGTCTGTATAATCTTTTTAAATCACATGTTTATTGGTGAGTTTGAAAATAGTTTTGAAAAACTACTAATTTTAGTTTTTTAGTCAACTAAAACCAAACACACTTTTATTCCCTCAAATTATTCATATGGTGGATTAAAAGAAATATTTTAAATGTCAAAGATTTAAGCGCTTAATGTCAAGTCATTTTACAATTGGCAATTCCTATTACAGGTTTATTAAAGACTTCCCTTTTAGTGCAAGTTAGCCGAATAAAAGTTCTGCAGTGGACACGGGTAGCTAGTATTATAATACCCGAACAAAATGTACATTATAGAAACGGCAAATATTAGGGGTGTTCAAGTCAAACCAGGACTTTTGATTGCGCAGAATAACGGATGACACTTGTGTGTACAGTTCCTACAGACAGATGCATTTCGAATGCAAGTTGGCCACAAGTTATCTGTCGATTTTCAAGGATCAGGTGTTCCGCACGCCAAATGAATGCAGTGTGCTCCGAGTCACCTCGGCCGGGGTTGTCGTTCATGGACATCTTTTTTTATTTCTTTTTTTTTTTAAACATTTGCACCATTCAAATGTTTTACAGCAAGTACGAGTCATCACCGTACTGTACGTAAAGTTTTCTATAAGTGTCCATAAATATTCTATAAATCAGTTTTAATGCCTTCATTCACAAGAAATTTCATTACAAATCCTGGTTTGTCATAAACACCCCTCATAATTTAAGGTGAAATCTTTTTGATTTTTTTTTTTTGATTTTTTTATGAAAATGTCATTACATTTCATGATATATTTCAGGTGAAAAGGAATTGATGGTAAATTTCCATCTTGGTTTTACATCAACAGAACTAAGACTGACAAGCATTACATCAGGAAACTACAGGTATGCGCCACTTAACGCCGACATGTTCTGTGAAACAGGACGTTACAGAATTTGAATGTTGTGTGAACATCAACAATATACTTTACGCTATATGGCATATTGCAGTTTTACCTTTTTGATTCACGTCCAAATAGATTTTTCCTTCTTTGCCTCATCACAAAGAGCCATGATGCTTATTACAATAATATTTGTTGACAGTAAATAAGCTTATGGAATCACAGGCGTGTATGTGGTCAGATGACATCAAAATAGAAGCTACAGTGTTCATGACCGCACTTGCATATTATTCCACACATCTCACTCTAAGGTATTTAATGGAACAGTAGAGGTATTTGTGGCTGTTCCCTATACTGTATCTGTGTGCAACTTGTAAAACACGCGTTTTATCTTACCATTCACTAAGATCTTGGCCAGCTCAGTCTCTGCGCCTTTCTGTTTCCTGGCTTTCCGTCCAGGTCCACGCTTCACTTTGGAGGTGGGATCAAACTTCCTCCCCATGACTGATCTTGCACAGCTGTACACAGATAAATCCTGGGGACAAAAAAGGCAGCTTCAAGACAACTGGCCAGGCAAGAGCGTAGTCAGACTGGTGTAATGTTAAAGGTAATATTTTTACAGTGCACAATTAAGCTGCCCTGCATCTACATTTCTTATGCAAAGAGACTGAGTGAGTAAAAAGCTTATATAACTTGACTGGCTGAGAGAAAAACTCATGATCCCATCAGTTACATCATCAGCATGTCTTCATTTAAATCATAAAGAAATAAAATTTTCTTAAGATGTCAATATGCATAAATCACTGCGATCAATCTACAGATCTTTCTTTAAGTTTTAAGATGAAGAATAATCATGGAAATGCTCTCTTAGCTAATCGACTAACTAGCATGTCGCTACTCAACATGAACTCTGTGCCATTCTGTGCTACTTTAAACGCGCGGGACTTGTCTACTCACCTCTACTTTGTTTCTAATTTATATCGACACCCCAAGACTGCGGGGGATTAACGGCGCTATTTTGTGTTCTGGTTCGTTAGAAACTCCAGGATCTCGGCACGAAACACACGTGAATATTTCTGGAGCACGTTGAACTGCAGGAAGACCAACACGAGTTACTTCCGTCGCAGACGTTTTGCGTCACCACTACCAAACGTACGTGGTGTTCCCCACCCGTTTTGAAACAAACCCCGCCTTCGACCACAGGATTGGCTCATAAGGAGAAGTTATTACAACTATGCACCAAATGTCCGACGGAGCGGGGACCATTAAAGGATTATTTGTGGAAAATGTGTTTGAATAACCTATTTACTTTTGTAACAAATTATTGCACAATGCTATTTCTAAATGAAATGTAATATGTTTATATTAATATATTAGTTTGTTTGCCGGGTTTACTTTAGCCCATTATCGAGATTTCGCAATAAAAAATATTTAAATGATGACCACAAAATATTAAATAATTATTGTTTAATTTAAAAATTGTTAGTCCAATCAATGATAAAAAAAAAAAATCCTTCAAATAATTCAGCAAAATATGCTGTAATAACTTGAGTACCTCCCTTTTTTTTGTCAGCTTTTGGTTTTGATTGGTAAATGGACTGCTCAATAATGAAAGCTCGTAATTTATACCTGGCGTCGATTGGACAGTCAGCTTCTTATGTCATGAGGAAATGTAAAAAAGGCCAATCCCAGTGCAGGAGGCGGGATTTTCTTTGTAAACCAGAATACAGGTAGTAATGAAAACACGCGTTATCAAGTTTACAGGAACCGCAAGCAGTAAAGTGATAAATTCAACAAGAGCAAGGCGTTTAAACTTTCTCGGGAAAGATAAAGCGATGGAGGATGAATGGGAGGAAGAGGAGCAGCTGGTTGTGGCCGAGCTCTCCGGAGTGATTGACTCGGAGGTGCTGTGTCAGCGCGGCGGCGTGTGTAAGGTGCTGGGCATGAACAGCGAGCAGCCCATGGTGCAGGTGGACCGCTACGTGTTCGCGGGGGAGTACGAGGACGCACTGGGCACCTGCGTGATCTTTGAAGAGCAGAGACAGAATCGGACAGAATCGAGCTCGAGCCCTGTGCTCAGATACACGTGTCACACCGCGAAGAAGCTGATGCTGCAGAGGACCTTCCTGTCCGAGAGGAAGGCGGGAGAGCCGAGCTGCGGCGGCATCGAGGTCCTGGCTCTGAACGAGGGGGAGGTGTGTGGCAGGTCCAACACGGTGTGTCACTACGCCCTGGATCCCAAAGAGCTTCGCAGACTTGATGCTGAAGAGGACATCAGCGACCAGTCGGACACTGAGAAAGCAGAGACACAACAGAGCTGTGTGAAAGAGGACAGTGTGGAGGGAGAGGTGAGGGACAAGCTCACTGAGTGAGTAACACAGCCTGGAGCTGAACTCAGCTGTAGTTGATACATTTTGACCTGTCCAGGGAGACTTTGGGAACAAATCAGGGTACATCCTAGACAGGGAGCCAATCCATTACAAGACACTCACACAAATGCTACAGGCAATTTGGGAACTGTGTTGACCTAATCGTGTCTTTGGACTGTGGGACGAAACCAGAGAACCCGGATGAAACCCATCGAGCACTGGGAGAACATGATGCAAACTCCATCCACACAGACCCCAAGGCGGGAATCGAACCCTTAACCCTGGAGGTGCTAAACACTACACCACCGTGCCTAAAGGACAAAAAAATCTTTAAGCTCTTTAAAAAAATAATAATATGCAAAATAAGACAATGTCAAGGTTGAGAAGAACCAAAACTAAGGATTGTTACAGAACAAGTTCATGCGTGATCAGAAACTAATCACAGCACACAACATGGAAACATGAACACGAGTCCTGGTGATCTCTGTAGTGACTGTATCCTGATACACTGTACCCTGAATCAAAGTTCTGTACTTTCTGTGCCTATGCTCTGAAACTGTCATTAAGCTGCTGCCTGTCTTGGACAGGAATACTAACGTGGGCTTGGATGAATATTCACAGGTTTTGTTCCATCAGAGCATCTTGCAAGGTTTGAAACTCCTATCTGTGAGTGACACTCTTGACACCATGCAACGTCACGCTAGCTCTCCCCAACCTCCATCAACCCAATGCTGTGTAGATTTCATTTGTGTGTGCATTCTTTTATAGGAGGCTTAATTGAGTCTAAAGCATACAACTTTTGTTCAAGCTTTAATCAATAGACCTTAAAGGTTTATTCTGTTAGAGTAACTGTTTTTGGTCAATGAGTTAAAGTTGTAGAGGTTCGAAGAATAATAAAAATGTATTGCATTGATGTTTATTCAAACTAAGTTTATTTCAGTGTTTAATGTGTGCTTATATCCTGTCTTGTGAAGCACTGCGTAATATATATTTTGTTCCATGATCGTTATTGATATTTGGAGATCCTAATGATGTTACTGAAATCTGTAAAATACAAAAGATAACCTTAACAATCATCATTTATTATTGACTATACCTACTGTACCTGATCAAGCAGCTTCCAGGTGTGTATGGTGGGGGGTGTTAATAAATTTAGGGGCTGTAATCACCACACAGCAAAAAGGTACTGTAAGTTTTACAGCAGGTTTCTGGTGATTGTTGTTCATTTATTTGGTTTAGCTGCAGTAGAAAAGAGATCGTACAAAGATTTAATCTTGAGGCAGCCCATAAAAACTGTGAAATTCTTGGAAAAGCAGTGATGAAACGTTGAATCTTTCATGCACAGTTACAACAATTCTATCCTCATCAATTATCACTGCAGTTGTAAATAGCATGGCCTGCACAGGACCCTGACCTTAACCCTAGTGTGTGTGCTGTCATGCAGCAACAGTAGTAGGAAGGAGGGAAGCCCAAGTACATATTTAAAGTGGCAGAAGAAACAGAAATGCTCTCTGAAGGCAGTGGGAAAACACAAGCTTTGATTGCCAAGACAACGGTCAGCCGTATTCATTCTCATTTACTTAGAAAAACTTTAATCAGGCTAAAGTGTTACGTGAGATATGTACCAGTAGTACACTAGCCCTGCAGTTATAGGAGGCTCTTACAACTCCACAGTAGGTAAAGCATAGGGTGAGTGCAAGAACAATGATAACTTAAGATTTAGTTTATACAGTGAAATGTGGTCAGAAAAAGCAATTTTGTGAGCAATTAATGTTGTGTGGTTAAAAAACAAACAAAAAAAACTACAGTACGTAGCTACTGTATGTTTAGTAGTGAGAGTAAGAGCATTTCCATGTGTGATAAGAACTCACAGGATTGGGACCAAACAGCTGTGTGGACATGATTAAAATGTTTTTTTTTTTTTTAAAGATTTGGACCTTAGGGCAATGGAAAAATTCCAGAGCGAGGGTGTGTCAGGGTAAGAAGGCTATGAAGCGATGCACCCATCATGTGTAGTGACCACTGTACAAACCTCTAGAGGCAGTAGGTACGTTCCAATCGGCCTGAAGTACCCTGCGAAGTACACTTCACAGGGTGTTCAGCTATGTTACAGTGGGGTAAAAAAAGTATTGTCAGCCACCAATCGTGCAAGTTCTCCCACTTAAAAAGATGAGAGAGGTTTGTAATTTTCATCATAGGTATACCTCAACTATGAGAGACAAAATAAGAAAAAAAATCACATTGTAGGATTTTTAATGAATTAATTCCTCGGTAAATAAATGATTTGGTCACCTACAAACGAGCAAGATTTCTGGCTCGCTCAGACCTGTAACAACTTCTTTAAGAGGCTCCTCTGTCCTCCACTCGGTACCTGTATTAATGGCATCTGTTTGAACTCGTTATCAGTATAAAAGACACCTGTCCACAGACTCAGTCACACTCCTACCTCCACTAAGGCCAAGACCAAAGCTGTCAAAGGACACCAGAAACAAAATTGTAGACTACACCAGGCTGGGAAGACTGAATCTGCAAAAGGTAAGCAGCTTGGTGTGAAGAAATCAACTGAGGGAACAATTATTAGAAAATTGAGGACATACAAGACCACTGATAATCTCCTTCGATCTGGGGCTCCACGCAAGATCTCACCCCGTGGAGTCAAAATGATCACAAGAACTGTGAGCAAAAATCCCAGAATCACACGTGGGGACCTAGTAAATGACCTGCAGAGAGCTGGGACCAAAGTAACAAAGGCTACCATCTGTAACACACTGCGCCGCCAGGGAAATCCTGCAGTGCCAGACATGTCCCCCTGCTTAAGCCAGTACATGTCCATTCCCATCTGAACTTTGCTAGAGAGCATTTGGATGATCCAGATGAGGATTGGGAGAATGTCATATGGTCAGATGAAACCAAAATAGAACTTTCTGGTAAAAACTCAAAAACTTGTGTTTGGAGGAGAAGGAATGCGGAGTTGCATCCAAAGAATACCACACCTACTGTGAAGCATGGGGGTGGAAACATAATGCTTTGGGGCTGTTTTTCTGCAAAGGGACCAGGACGACTGATCC
>JAQMYJ010000033.1:16037170-16060071 GCA_030014305.1 Clarias laeviceps
TATATATATAAAAAACACTGAGCAGCTAGTGTCACTTTCCCTATGCTGATGCAGGAAATGCAAACATGGTCAGTTGTGCTCACAGCTTCAGGAACCAGTTACTTCCACAATTTGCTAGAATGTGTAGCATACAAATGACTAAACTGTAGTCACTTGGAGGAAGATAAATTTATAGTCAGAGCTTAATACTAGAACTTGGAGTTAACAAATCAGATGCTTATTAATGGATGAAAAGTAGATAATTTCTTGTAATGCGCAATCCATACTTTATAAAGCTTCAACAGCCCAAAAACACAATTACAGGACAGTTCAAAATATAATCGAGTGTTTCATTAACTTCCACTTAAGTGGATCCTGAAGTACCAGAAATGGAAATAAATACATCAGTGCCCGTTCTACGGCTGAACTTCAGCCGTTGCCTCTAATTCTAATTTTTTTTAATTTATGTACAAACTAGGTGTGAGAAAATTCCCCAAGATCAGCATTTAAAGTCAGCGATAAAACGCTAAAACTTTTTTGATAGGATGCTGGTTACATGCATTAGGAGACAAGTGTTCAGGGGCTGTGGATGGCAAATGATGCATTTGAAGGCAGATTACGCCATAGCGTCATGACTGAGCCCGTCACATTTTAAAGGTTCCTTTGTCCTTCAAATGCAGTCGACAAAGTGCAGAATTGACAGTGTATGCAATGGTGCATGCAATGCGTATGCTGCATGGCCCAGCCTATCCCAAAATAATGTGTGAGAAATCTGCTCCCAGAGATACAGGCTTTTGTAAAACGTGCTTGAGCATTAAACAACGTTAACCAAAGGCAATTTGGGTCCCTAGACCAGACCGTCTTATTTTGATTCTCCTGGCCAATTTGAGTAAGAGGGGACTATGGGTTAGGTGTAGCAAAGTACCTGTCAGAATTAGCCATTACCACAGATCTTCCTTTACCAAAACTGCTCGCTTGCTCCAGCTTTTTGGATGACAATCTGATTGGATGTCAAGTTGCATTTAGCAACATTTTGTATATACATCGCTACAAACATATGCATGATGTTAGAAAAATACCAACAGATCACACAATGAGGTATGACAACGAAAGTGCTGTGGAAACTCCCTGACATTCCTAGCAGCTTTTCTAGTACTAGTACTTTGCGTGAATAATAACAGTTCTGTGCGCATGCATCAGTGTTGATCTTTCAACAGGCAGAATTTATAGACTATGCTGACAATGCTGGCATTCCTGCCTCTGGGTTTTTTTTTCCATCCAATGTTTCTGGGGCAGAGTAGTATGGTTCCTAAAGGCTTTCAGTTTAGATGACAAATAAAGCTACAGATTGTGGTGCTTTGATACATCCCTACAGTCAGTAAGTAATCTGAAACGCTCAGACAATGCTCAAGACAGAAATGTTTCTTTTACCTTTATTCCAACCGTAATTAAAGCTACCACGGGCCATGTGTATTTAAATGAGAGATGGATATTAAATGACAAAAATTCTTGTATTATTGGAAAACATGTTCGCCAGCAACGTGCCAGCAATTCACATCAAGTCTGTGTCTTAGCTCTTACCTGAAGACTGACACCGATGCCAGGCTCAGGAAGTGGAGGTGCAGGAGGGGGCGGGGGAGGAGGTGGAGGGGGAGGGGGAAGAGCGGGAGAAGAATTTGAGGGAACGAAGCTCACATCTTCAGGAGGTGCTGGGAGGAGCAAGTCTTCTGCAACAGGGGGAGGGGGAGGGAATGCAGGGGGAGGAGCCTCAGATGCAGGGGGTGTGAGCTGACATTCTGGGGGAGGGGCTGGCAGCTCTGCGTCCACTGGAGGTGGAGGGGGTGGAAAATCTGGCCGGGAGAGGCAGTGGAAATGTTTAGAAACATGCCACATTTCATGGCAAATAACCAGTTAACAAATGAACAAATAAAATGAATAAAATTCTTTACTGTCAAGTTCACACTGCAACAGTCTAAATCCTGAGGAATAAATGCAATAACTAAACAGCCAAGAGAGCAGTATGTCCTCATAAAAAAAGAAATCTTAACAGCCAACAAAATAATTTATAGCATTCATAGTGTTAATTAAATAATTAGTTATGATTTGTGGAGCCATGACACGCCATTCATTAATTTCATCCATTTAGTAATCTTTCTAAAATCTTTATAAACAGGAAATCATATTGAACATTTGTTTAAGACAAGTTCTTTTTCTTTCTCACTACAAGCAGATGCTTGTTCCTACCTTTGCATAAGGTCATGTGGAACAAATGGTAACTGGTTGCCCCATATAAGGGGGAGTAGTTTAATATGATGGTTGCCTGAGTGCAGATTCTTCAGAATTTACTCACTGCTTGAACTAAATTTTCAGGGGGGAAAAACCTGAGATTTTCAGGAAAAACCTGAGATTTTCATTGTCCAGCCCTAGTTTATCTGCGACATGCTTTTATTTCCCATTTCAACATTGTATAAACTTTCATGGCCAACATTGTGGTACCCAGGGGACTTGTTTTGGAGTTAGGGGAACTGTGCTAAAATTAGTCTTAAAACTAAAACTTGTTTGTAGTCAAGACAAAGGTTTCTCTGACTCTGCTCTCAGAAAACAGTGTCCATTTTTAGCACATTAATTCAAGCCTGTCCACCAATTTACCCGAGATCTCAGGCAGCTCTTCCTAGGTGAGCACTTTAGAGAATGATCGTGCACGCACACACTGGAGGTTAAATTCATTTATCATATGACTGAGATCTGCTTATATAATTTGCTGCTAATTCTGAACGACCTATACCAGTCCTCCTATAATATCTGTTAGAGGCCATTTTCACCCCAAATAATGGAATCCCAAAATGGTGACAGAAAATGAGTATATATGAAAAAGCTGTCATACCTTCACCAAGGGATGAAGGAGGTGGTGGAATCTCTCCAACCCGGCCAACTGTAGCTGTGCTTGCAATCTGCCCTTTGGGTCGAGGTGGGGCCACAGAGGCAAACTTTTTTGGCTGGTTGTAGAAAGACGGTGTATTGACTTGGAAAGTCAAAGAAGAAGTTACCATAAAGGGCTTACTGCCACTGGAGTCCTCCATCTTCTGTGAAAACAAGAAAAAAATATATATATACAGTTAAATTTTACTTTAGTTTATTTATATAGCACATTTAAAAAAACAACCATTGCTTCACAATGCCTTCACAATGCATGGTTGACCAAAGTGCTTCACAAAAAAATAGAAGATCACACACAATCAATACATAAAACAATTGTCAAAATGTCTCAATATCTGAACTCAGTAAAAAATAAAAGACAAAGAATAAGTGTGTCTCAAGTAATGACTTCAAAAATTTCAACGAAGAAACCATTCTAGCTATTTGCCCAAAGTTTTTTTTTCTTTTCACACACACAAATTACAGAATAAATTATTCTTGATAGTCTAGAATAACACTATTAACAACAAAAATGCCATTGGTAAAAATTACTCTAATTTGCTTAAAAGGTTTATTTAATTTCAATAAAATTCATGAGGAAGGAAGGTGCTCAGTCATATGTTAATGTACTTGCCATCCCTTTTTGCCAAATCACTCACACTGACCCAGAGTCTGTTAGTAATCGAGTCCGTACAGTGGATAACTAATCTGACTATAGCGTGACTTCTGTATTTCATTTACTTTTGGCTCTTCGTCTTGTTTATCTTTACATATTGAGATGGTTTCTTGGTTGTTTGAGTTATTCGAGTCTGCGGTTTCATTTCCAGCTTGTTTTGGGAACGTAACTCATCCATGAAGTAATTTCTCATCTCTTTTATTACAAAATCATTAAAACGATAGGAACGAGCTGAACTTCGGAAAAAAAAAAATTAATAACCTACATTGGTTTCCTATTATTAAAACTTTTGATTATTCTCAAATCTACAGCCAACTATGCTGTAAACAAGACACTGTTGTGATGTTTTATGTAATGTTTTGTGTTCATCTTCAAAGTGGGAGGCCTGCATCAGCCTTGTAGGGGGCAAAACATTCAAATCATTGATGGTTTATAAAATTTGGTTACCAGGGCAATGTGCAGCCCTGGACACTAGAGGTTTGATATGGGGAACAGAGAAAGTAAGCGGTAAAGACCACTTGAATGTCTGTGCCTCGAAGAAGTGAGAGAAGTTATGAGTCAGAGTAGCACACACAGATGCACAGACAAACAAAGGATTGGCTTGTAATGTCCATAAGCGCATGACTTGTGTTTTGTCACATGGTACAAAATCATGCTGGAAGTTGCGTTTATAACGTGTAAAAAGATTTTGTAAATAAAGAGTTGCACATAGTCAGCAACAATGCTCAGCCAGGCTGTGGCATAGAAACAGTGCTCAAGGGAACTAATGTGCCCACTGTTGGCCAGGGAAACTGCACACCATTACACCACCACCAGTCTGAAGTGTTGACACGGGCAGGTTGGGTCCACAGATTCATACTACTGATGCCAAAATCTGACCCATCTGCATGTCAGAGTTGAAATTATGATTTATCAGACAAAGCTCTGTGTGCAGTGGGGTGCAAGAGTGCAGTTGCGCAGACTGTCTGGGTTACTCATTTGAAAGTCAGGGGTTCAAGCATCTACACAGCCAAGCTATTAAGCCCTTAAACAAGGCCCTTGTCCCTGCCTGCTCCAGGGGCACTGTCTCCTGGCTGACCCTTCGCTCTGACCCCAGCTTTACTAAAATTTAACTGTGCTGTAAGTTACATGTGACAACTGAATCTTAATCTTTCAATCAATACCCAGGAAAGATCTGGTTTGTTGTCTTGTGCTTATCCCAGACTGTATCACATTATAAACCCCCGAAAATTTCTAAAATGCTGCAACCATAAGGGAGTGATTGCTTATATTTCCCTGACATCATCTCTATTCCTGGAGCTCTACAATTCTACTGAACTTGCTTCCAACACACCTGGCTCTAATGTTCAAATGCCGCTGTGAAAGGCTTTTGATAAACAAGATAAAGTCTGTGGGAAACCGCAAGTCTTTCTATCTAAATGTTTTTAAATCTTTCCAGTGACGGTGTCCTCACGCTACATGTGCAGATTTACAATGTTATTAAAACCATCAGATTTTTGTTCAGAGAATCTTTCATCGAATGCACAGACTGATCCTCTAACCATGATTATGCAATAAACAAACAAACAAAAAATCCATGTTAATATAATTTGTTGTCGTTGCTTATCTTGAATGTCATGCTATGTTCCAAGTCTTTTGCAATTCATTAGAGGTGGCCATTTATCACAACCAAAGTGAAGATCCAGTGTTACGCAAACACACGCGATACTGCTGCAGCAGTTGTTCATTCCCAGCCTCAGCATGGCTCTGTGTCGAGCACTTCATGTTCTGGCTTGAGCAAAACAACAATTTTTCCAAAGGCATTTCTGAAATGCTGAGATCATGAAAACAAGGGGCAGAATTCTGCTCAGTCAGAGCTTAATATAGCAAACCCTGATATAAAAAGGCATTTAAGGACAGAGATTAGTACAGCCTCTTAAAGCGCAGGGAGCAATAAAAGCGTGTGGGTGTGTGTGGGGGGGGACCCATTTACCGAAATTGTCTTGTGTACAAGAATGCTCTTGGGAAGGTTCTTGGATAATTTATTTTATTAAGTGGTATTCGCCTGCTAACTTTGTGTAACTTTGTGTAGAGATGCTTTCTCTATTTATATACAAGTAACTTGCACACATTTGTGAAAGAAGTCTTAAATCAGCAAGAATCCAAAGCCAGTAATTACCAACATACATCTGTACAACTCCTTTGCCAGCACAAATTATAACACACTAGCTAAAGAAATCAGGAAAGCAGTGTTCATTTTCATTAGCTTTTCATTTAAAGTTTCACCAAGCTTAGTTCTAACTGGCTTTTACAAAGCCGTTTTTCATTTGGTATGTACAGTGATAAGAAAAAGAGAACCATTTGCATCCTCTCAGTTTCCGCATAAATTGGGCATGAAATGTGTTCTGATTTTGCACAAAGTAAATATAGTAGAAGTAATAAAACACAGTCATGAGTTTATGTTTTTATAGCACAAAGTGATGGTGGAAAAAGTAGGGGGAACCAGCATTTTAATAATTGGCTTAACCACATTCAATAACTTTGAGCAAGTGCTTTCTGTAACTGTGGATTAGACCTGCAACAATGATCAGGAAGAATTTTGGACCATTCTTCAAAACAGAAACCCTTCAGCTCAGCGATATTCTTAGAATGTCTCGTGTGAATGGCCCTCTTGAGGTCATTCCACAGTAACCCTATTGGACTGAGGTCCGGGTTCTGACTGGGCCACTCCAAAAACTGATGTGTTCCCGGAGTGATTCTGTAGTAGATATACTTCCATGTTTAAAGTCTTTGCCCTGCTGCATCATCCAGCTTCTTCTGAGGTTCAGCATGCAGACAGCCACCCTGACGTTATCCTGTTAAACGTGGGAATTAATTTTCCCCTCCAAAATATCAAGTCCAGAGGCAACAAAGCAGCTCCAAATCATGATGCTCCCTCCACCATACTTCACATGTTGTGATGATGTTTTCATGTAGGTATGCAGTGCTATTTAAGTACCTTACAGAGTGATGAAAGTTCTTCCCAAACAAGTCTATGTTTATTTCATCTGTCCACAAGACATTTTCCCAGTAGTGCTGTCGAGTGTGAAAGTGGTCTTTGCCAAACTTCAGGCATGCAGCAATGTTTTTTTTTTTTTTTAGAGAGCAATGGCTTTCCTCTGTAGTGTTCTGCCATGGATACCTCGCCTGTTCACGGTTTTAGTTCATGAAAAGGGCACATGAATCCTTCAAGACTTCAGCTGTTAGTCTAGTGTTCTTTTTCACTTCACTAAGCATTCTGCATCGTGCCTTTGTAGAGATTTTGGCTTCGCGGGCACATTATGTAGTGTAGCCATAGTATCAAATAATTTCCCTTTACAGACAACTGTAGAGTACTCCATCCCTTACCAGCTACATGCAAATCAACAACTCTTAATCGTAGGTCTTCTGAGATCACTTTTTTTGTGAGGCGTCAACTAATGCTGCTTGTGAATAGCGCACTGAGACTGTGTGTGTTTTTGAGCCGAGTTGCTCAAGGTGTTTAGGGACATCAGAAGGGACACATTGTGTTCAATATGTGTGTTCAATGAAGACATATACTATCATGAATGTTTGTGTTTTATCTGCTTAGGAATATTGTGTTTGTTTTTATGTGCGACCAGGTCATGTCTTGAAAACCAGGTCACATTTAATGACCAGTACATACATAAAACCAAGAAACTGCAAATAGTTAACTTACTTTTTCTTGCTATTATATGTTTAAATGTAGTGCACTTCACACTGACACACACCATAATGCTATATTTATAGTGTGTGATTCAAAATGCCATGACCTGCTGTACTACACATTTCAGCCAAGGTGCAACTTAGCTGATGGTCAAAGTGATGTTTAAGTCAGAGCCAAACAATATCTTTACTTTCCGATGCAAAAAGAGAACACTGTAATTAATACAGAAAATCCCAACAATTTGGAGACATTTTGTAAAGGACACAAAGACAACATGGCATGCCACAACTTTATCATGAGGGACTATGGCTACACATCCAAAGGAATTCATGCAATTGTTTGATCCGCTTGATGAACAGGCATGTAACAAGGCACAAAAGTTGTTAATGCGCATCATAGGGATGTGCAAGTGCATGTTTTAAGTGGGAATCAAAATTCTATTAATTATGCATCAAATTCAGTTATACGGGTTGAACACCAGAGTGTCCGAATCTACACAATTAAAATGCTACAGTCAGTCGCTAACTTATGGTGTAAATTTGAAAAAGAGGAAACAATTGTATGAAAGTAGTGAAGATATTCAACACTTCTTATTAATATTGGATTCGTGTTAAATGATTTTGGCCAATTCCAGGCTAACGTAAGTTCTCTTAGCATGTTTAAGGCATGTTATGTCTTAATATTTTTACTTAATAATTGCATATAACTAAATCAAAATTCGAAAAGTATCTGTATTGTAAGCACATGCTACGCTTGATTCGTCCGGATCACATTGAGCAAAATGTGTTATATGTTTTATGATTACACATCATGTTATAACCGCTAAAAAGACCACTCTAAAAAGAGCTCTTCAGTAGGTTTCAAATGACATCATCCCTGAGCCACTGCAATTTATGGGGCCTGAGAATGAGGTCATGGAAACTGGGCATTTTTTGTGGTTAAAACAACACCTCAGGGCCTGGTGTAGTCCTCATTGAGTTTCAATCGATTGTTTTCCCCTGGGTCAGAGACGTTGTTCATCAAATGAAAATTTTGGGAGAACCTTAAGATGTTGTGAATCCAGAATACATAGTTTACAATATAAAATCTCTGTTCATAGCAATTTTTGATTTATTGCATTTTATAAAGACAAAATGCTGATCTTTTCAGTGATAATTTTTATTCATTCAAACGTTCTTAAAATAGTTTGAACTAAAATAGATAGGTTAGAAGTATACACTACACACAAGAAGGACTATAGTGTAAAAGCAAACAATGTAAACATTTTGTCTCTACAGCAAAAAAGAATAAAAGATGGAGGCACGGAGCAGTAGCTACCATACCACACTACAGTCACACATCAGTCAACAGATATGTGACAGACAGAAATACGAGGGCGAGTCAAAAATTATCCGCACTGCAGTTATATTAAAATTCTGTTGCCTGCACTGTCCTATCAGTGCTTTCCATTTAGTCATGGCTGTTCAGGTGTGAACGTGTTACATCAGTTTATTTATTAACTGGCGCCACTTGTGATTTGCACAAAACAGCAGCGTGCAGTTATTAGTTTTTTTGCAGTCTGAGGGTGTAACCTGGTGCAGGAATTTATGAAAGACTGCATATCTGCAAACAAAACATGGACCGATATTCTAAGGAAGGTGAAAGTTTCTTAGAGAGAATCATTAATCCACATCTCGTAACCAGTAATCAATATGAGCCTGAGCATAAATGACAGAATATGGAATGGAAACATCCTCAATCGCAGACTGAGAAAAAGTTCAAAAATCAACCATCAACCGGAAAATTTATGCTTACATTTTTCTGGGATTCTCAAGGGCCAGTACCGGAACATAATCAAGAAAAAAGTTCAACAATCAACAGTGCTCGTTACAGTGGGATGGTTATTGAAGAACTGAAGCCAAAAATACAGATTAAAAGAAGAGGACTGCTATTCAAGGGCATTGTGATCTTGCATGCCAATGCATGTCCGCACACTTCTGCCCACACTGTCGTCACTCTGCAAAAACTGTGTTTTGCGGGTGTTAAAGCATCCTCCCTATAGGCCTGATCATGCTCCATCTGACTTTCACCTGTTTGATCTCCTGCAAGCAGCACTACGAGGACAAAGAATAATTTCTGATGAAGAAGTGAAGACAACAGTCGATTCATGGCTCAGCCTAAAACACTTGTAATAAGGGAATACGAAATCTTAGAGTGTATTGAAAAGTAAGGAGGTTATGTCAAAATTATGTACGTGTCTTTTTCTGAAAGTTCATTTAAACTGAATTCTACAGCCAGATTGCAGATAATTTTTGACCCATCCTTGTATGCATGTTAGTTTTCTTTTAGAAATAAAAAAAAAAAAACTAAACTGAAATGCTGTTTGTTAGAGACCTGAAAGACCATTTGTCTGTAAAGTTTAGACAAAGGATGCCTTCTTCTGTATTTTAATAAAAAAAAACTACATAATCCAACACACCTCTGCTGCGTGGCGGCACAGAAAACATTGTGCAAAACTTAAAAGCCAAATTTATATGGAACAAATTAAGATTGAGACATGAACATTTAAACGATGCCCATGCCTGTGCCATGAATTAAAGGTAATGCCTCAAAAACTGTGCTGTCTTTATGCAAATCATGTAAGCACCCGTTGCTGCTCAAACGGCCAAAAGACAGCTTGCTGGTTTGGACCGAAGGAGGTTATTATAAAAACTCCCTTACTGGGCTCATGATGACCCTCTTCCCTTTAATCCATTGACTACTTTGATGTTTGTAATCATCATGTCTACACTTCTCTGTACTGCCTTCAAAACAGCCTCAGAAGAATGCCATGTGGATGTGAAGAATTATAGAGCAGGTCAGAGACAAAGATTCTTTTTTTCCCCCCTTCTTGCTGCTTTTGAAACAACTTCATTTGTTCTTCAGTCTGGAAGAAAATTTAAATAAGTCAAAGACAACGCTTTTGATTAACTATTCACACAGGTCAGCCAGAGGTGTGAGCCAGTTCTTTACCACTAAGGAAGGTATGCTGAGAAGATATCAGTCGTTAGCAAAATCACAGTTTTGTGAAGGCTAAATAAGGTCCAAGTGACTTAGGAGGAATCTGGAATTAACCGTAAGCTCCTTCTGGACACAGATTCCTTGTGTGCACCTAACCTAGGCCCCACCTTAAACTTAAATGGAAGGCAGGGCGGTATATAGTTAAGATGTTATTATAGCATTCTTAGCTTTCTTTTTTCCATCATACTCTATGAGAATGAATTATTTTGTTTGGCTGGACATTGCATTAATAATATAATATTTGAAAGATAACTGTAAATGTAAAACTTCCATGCTAAACACCAGGTTTTACTAGGCTTTACTAGCTCCAAATCAACTGTTATTATAATTTTTACCCAACAATGTGATTTCTTGCCTAACAAACTTGGTAAAAGTAAACCTCTGAAATATCTGACATGCCCTAAAATTTGCACATTACAGATGCATTATATAAAAAGGAGTCTTTAATTTAATTTTCCAAACATTTACTTTAAATGAGCATGGAGTGTTGGCAGTTTTTTTGCAAGCAATTTGGTGAAGTTGAATTAAAAGGTCCCCTTAACCCGGTCATAAACAACGTAATCCTTTATCCTTTTTTTATTAAAAAAAAAAAAAAAAAAAGAAAAAAAAATGCATGCTCCACCCAAGCGAGTTTCAAAGAAATACTGATTTAAACTGTAATCCTGATCATTACAATGGAAGTGAAAAGTTCTCTTTAACTAAACACAATGTATTAGTGACTGTGTTACTCACATCTAATTTCCCTATCAGTCGGCTGTGGTTTAATAAATCGCCTAATCCAGGATGAAGCTAGCCTGCTAGTCCAACATGTTCAGATAATTTGGATTAAACAACACGGGCATGTCTACATGAAGTCCTGGTCAGTGCCAATAAATTAGACTGACATGTAAAGAGGCGTTGGCAGAAAAACCATACACGTTTCCTTATGATTGCATTTGTGCTCATGCAATGAATTTCACTTAACGAAAAAAAAATTGTCTCTCTGACCTAATGGAGTGTTGGACTTGTGTGTGTCAAGAGAGTGAATGAAGGATTAGGGCGTGGAGGCAGAAACAGCTGTAATGTAACGGCTTCAAAAGCTTTTCACTGTCTCGTATGAGCCATTCCTTACTTTAATGAATATTCCATACTTGTGGCTACTCTAGACCGTTACCCAGAAAAAAAAATAATCCATTGTTCTTTATTTTTTGTTTTGGATTTGTGTGTAATGGTTAACAACACTTCTCAGTTACTAAGGATTACTAAGATCTGTTGAAACAGCAGCAATTGTAACATTACTATAACTCAAAGTTTGTTATAACTGACTCTAGTGAGACTCTGTTAAGCAATATGTCATTTCTAAAGATTTTACTGCAATCACGTCTCAGAAAAGGAAGTAAATTCTCTCCTTCTCACCAATATTGATATGACAAGATTAAAAAGCCCATCTGTGCATTCTTGTCTCAGTTTGTCTGACATGCGAGTCCACACCCGCTAATCATCATAATCGCTGATGATTATGCACGCAGTAGCAGACATACTGTAAGTAAACTTCACAGAGCAGACTAGTCCGTCTTTGAGAATGTGTGGCATCACAGCTGCTCAGTTTATGAGATATTTGATGGCGTCATTCCAAAATACTTGACTAGAAATGTTAGAGACTCACAGGTCCATGCTTGTTGCCATGCACCTGTATTACAAATTAAAAAGGGGAAACTCTGTACAAAAAGGTATCACAAAAAGAAATGTAAAGTCTAACAAAAGACTAATTTGAGCTGAAGTTTGCATTGTGTTCAGAGATTAAACAACTTCCTCTACCCTTACCCTCTTTCATGAGCAACAACGACAACACGACTGTTGCGTTCTTCACCATGATGTCAATGTGAGCAAGTGAAGGACACCCTGGGAAGTTTCAGTTACTCACATCCCTAGTGACTAATCAATGTACCAGACAATTTCCTATTCCAAAATAAATAAATAAATAAAAACTGACAATAGGTAAATGCACCTATACACTTCAGACTGGGGTCAGTGAGGTGAGATGTTATGGGCAGAGTTTTCAGTGTGTAAGTTACACGCAGGAAAGTTCTCAGTGTTGCAGAATGTGACTGAAATGGGCCATTAGAGATCACCTTTAACAAAAAGCCACACAAATAATGATAATCTCTCTCTCATCATCTAAGGTTTTGTTGGCACTCACATACTGCATGGTTGGGATAGAAATCACCAGCAACCAGCCAATATATCACATCATGATATATAGGTCCAGATCAGATTTGTATTGCGATTCTGTAAGTTTCATAGTTTTATAAACATCATGATTATTTACAAACTTGGCAAATATTTCACTCCAACCACACAGGATGATGTGCTGCCTGCCAATGTGTGAATAGTTAGTGAATAGAGTGCAACTGTAGGATTATTAAGGAACTGCAACATATGACGACCTCAAATGCAAACATACACTATATGGACAAAAATAAATAAAAAAATTAAAAAAGTCAAAACCTATTTAATTGGATTCAGGTGTTTCAATCGGGCCCCTAATCCCCAGTGAAGGGCAATCGTAATGCTTCAGCATACCAAGACATCTTGGACAATGATATGCTTCCAACATTGTGGCAACAGTTTGGGGAAGACCCATTTCTATTCCAACATGACTGTGACCCAGTGCACAAAGCAAGGACTATACAGACATGGTTTGATGAGTACGGTGTGGAAGAACTTGACTGGCCCACACAGAGCCCTGATTTCAACCCCTGTCATGCACCTTTGGGATGGACTGGAATGGAGATTGAGAGCCAGGCCTTCTCATCTAACATCAGTGTCTGACCTCATAAATGCTCTACAGATTAAATGAGCACAAATTCCCACAAAAACACTCAAATCTTGTGGACGGCCTTCCAAGAAGAGTAGGAGCTGTTAAAGCTGCAAAAGGGGACCAACTGAAGTATATGTATTTGGATAAAATGTCATTGCAGGTTTGGCCAAATACTTTTGTCCATATAGTGTACATAAATGGGAAAAAGAAACCAATAACTGCATTGATTAATTTCCCTGATCTATACTGCATTCATTTACTAAATAGGCTGGAGGTTTTGGTCACACTTACTGTACCACACAGCACACACACTCACTGCAGCCCCTGAGGGACAGAGTAAACTCCAATTCTGACTGATGTTGAGCTACATAAAGACTAAAAGCAAGGGTCTTAACTGTTCATTTATAAAATCGTCCTCATATTCATTATAGTTGTGCTGAAACCTTGCCTTTAGTCCTCCCCCCCCCATCCCTCAGATAAGACACTAGGTGAACTGTGTACTGAAACCGAGGGAGAAGTTCAGGAGAGCAGAAACTAGCCATATATGGATATCTCTCTAGTACTCCTGGCTAAAGGCTAAGTTCCCTGCCAGCACAACAACACCAGCAGGACAGGACAGAGGCAGTAATGTTACTAGCTCCTTGTTCTTGCTAATAATCATTCCTTGAGGCTTCATACATTCGACGATATTGTTTTATTCCACCTGGGAAATCGAGCTAATCTCAAGATAACCGTCTCTGCCCCACCCATCTACACCTTTACACCACTGCATGTTAGACTCCTGAAAGGAGCAAAATGCTCACCTGACAACTTACCCGTTTTCCTCTACAACCAAACTGACACCTGAGATTAAACCCAGGTACAGACCGAGTTAGCAGACGATGCTACAAACAGATTCTTATTTTTTTCTTATTCTTTCCACACAACCTCACCGCTTGCTAATGCAGGACAACGCGGACACGGGTAGCAGTTAAAGTGGTATAAAGATGGCTTGATGAACGAGGGCTTTCTGAAAAAACATTAAATAAATAAAAAAAGATGAATGAATGAAAAACCACATGAGCGACACTTACTTGTTTTCCGGAGCAGCGCAGTTTAGCTATGCAACGGTATCGCACTAACGTCGCACAAACACCGAAATACAGTTCCCTTGACTTGATTCCTTTAAGCGAGCCGTTAAGCTAACTCCACCCTTTGGGTCAGGGTGTGTGTGTGTGTGTGTGTGTGTGGTTAAAGTCAAGCGATCAGCAAGCATCACAGCCTGGCCATCGCGCTTTCTTGGCCACTCCTGAAGGCTCTGCTCCACCTGAATACGTGTATGACAAGGAACTTTTCTCCAGCAATGTATACTCACATCCGGTTTCACTTCCGCATTTTCTACAAATGCACAGTGCCCGGGGTGCAACTCTGATAACGGTGCAAGACCGATAGTAACACTGAGGCTAGATATCTGCTTGATATGTGGTGGAAAAAAACATGATAACGCTATATAATAGTCCTGCCAAAACTCTCTCGTGGGTGGAAAAGTCATGAAAAATAATACTACCAAGATGGGTAGTATGACTAGAGTTCAAGAAACAAAATAACGTGCAACGAAAGGCTGAGATTCTTGACATCACTAAATAAAGGTCTAAGCTTACCTCTTTGTCAGAGCAGGCCCTTTAGATGTCTCCTGGCCCACAGATAAAAAGTTTTCTTTTTAACCTTCCTTCACTCTTACTCACTCACTCACTCACACACACACACACACACACACACAGTTCCTGTATTCCTGTTATACCCTCCCCCTATTTGTGCAAAGGAATGACACCATCCTTCCAAACAAGTTCTTTCTTGCTCCCCTTCACCCCAGCCAGGTTTATCACACGCCAAGCATTCTCTCTCTCTTTCTCTCTTGGCCTCACTTTTTTTTTCCCTCCCTCTTTTTTCCTCTCAGGATTCTTTAAACATTCTTCATTCGATGACATCAGCCCTGCCTGCCTTTCCTTGTAAGGGCAGAGTGAGTGAGAGAGCCAGAGAGAGTGAAAGATAAAGAAGGTTGGGGGTTGATTAGACACAGACAGAGCGAGGTTTGGCCGTAGAGACGTTAGGAAGTATGCTGTACTTAGATCAAGTCAGAAAATAATCTTTTTTCCCCTTTTCTTTAACTAATCCTACTCAGTCATACTGCAACGTTTGTACAGTTTGTTCCACCGCTCATACTGCAAGCTCTAACTCTAATGAGTAACATATGAGGTCATCCAAAACTTAATAATGTTTTTCTTATTAACCAAACATGGGCATTCAGTTGAAGAAAGCTGTAAGGTTTTATAATATTGTAAGACAATGTAATCTAATAAAGCCTAAAAACATAACCTTTTATTCATGTAAAGCTGTAAACTGAAGTTCAATAAAAAAAAAAGATATTTTTTTTCACTACACATATTATCATGGACCTAGGCCAATTAAAACACAGATAAGGATGTGACTCTACCCAATTCCACCCATCCTGCAAATATGCTACCTTTCCCTCACACGTCCTCAAACTCCTGTACAAATCTGATCCCCAGACAGCCAGGTTGACGTAATGTTCTGTTCAACAATCAACAATCCCTTATTAGAACTAAAGTTTAACTTGATTGTCCTTTTTCAACGAAAGAACATTTAGTGTATCTTTGGTAAAAATGGTTTTTGGACATAAGGTCAGTGGTCAGGTTTCCCCTGAGATGAAGAAGTAAAGTGTTTGCAGCCAAGCAGAAGATGAAGCTCCCCAGCAGGAGGCCTTCTGGAGTGTTGCCAGAACCCGGCTATGGAAAACCAGCCGCCCCTTCTCCAACTATGACTCATTGTGTGTGATCATACTGTATCCCTCAGCTTGATTCCCCATTTCCTCATTCAGTTCGCTCTAGCTCAGAGGGAGGTACATTTGTCACAGTGGTTCTTTCGCAGATTTCATCTGTCTCTGTCTTTCCTTGCTGGGAGCATTCATAATGTGTATAAACTTCTTGTGTATGTAATGCTCTTCTATAGAGACAGTTATGCATAGACTTATGCTCACCCTTAACAAGTGTGATTTGCTAACCAAAAGACCCTATTTCGTCCATTTAATGTCTACCTAACTTTTCTTTGACTTTCCCATATTTAGTTATAATTCACCTAAAATATAAAATATATCCTTGTAATTCCTAGCTTTCTCCACCAGATGCCAGCACAGAATCATGCATGTGTCCTAAACAGATTTAATTAAAACCAGTCCTATCTAGAGGTCAACGGCGCCATATGGTTTAGTCCTTCCCTCCTCTGGTGCAGCTAACACGGTCCAGGATGCAACTTCAGGATTAAGAATGGAAAGTGCCGTCTGTAGTTGAACCAATGTTACATTCTAAGTATTTTAGCTTTCTGCTCAAAGGTCTGAGATTCACTGTGACCCTGACCTGGACTAACCAGTTTAGAGGGTGAATGAATAAATGAATAGATGGAAAAGGTGCATGCAGAGTGAATATATGTAGAAGCTGTGCATGAAATCTACTGACATGCAGAAGAGTTTGCAATAGTACTGGACAGATGGCATGGCCTGATAGTTGGACGCAGTCTAGTATGACCAACATGTGGAATCCTAAATGAGCTGACAGGCAATGGAGGGAATCAGGGAGAAAGAGGAGCATATAAATTATGGAGAGAGACGGGACCTCCCAAAACATAACTGGCTTAGTCTCTCTCTGTCTCTCTCTGTGTGCACAAAGGCAATAACAGCGTAGCCACTGAGGCAACAGGAGTTGGCTCAGTTGAGCATATACATACATATGTGGTGTGCTAATACAGACTCGCTCATGCAAGATGTAGCCCAGACAGTTCCAAAATGAATGGTTAATAACTCTGACATGAAAAGCCTCCCAAAATACCCAGAGTTCCATCCACCTGAGTTTCCAAACCGGGCTTGTTTCAATTTAATCTCTTTTTATTTAACTGGCAATAAAGTGAGCGTGGGAAATGAAAGTGGCACCTGAAAGGGCCACTAGGATAATCTCTAGAATATTCTTGTTAACTACTCTACTTTACATTATGACTGCTTTAAGTCATGTGGTAAGGGGATGATATGATAAATAAACCTGTAGATTTATTATTATTATTATTATTATTATTGCTCACAGTAATGTAAAAAGCACATTAAAGGCAATATATGACAAACATCTTCCAGTGACTCATAATTGCAGCACTATTTACCCCTCAAAAATCTTTATGTTTATTTATTTTTGTTTTAATATACTGTATATGTTAACATATTAATCTCAGTTCATTATGCAGCCATTCTAACATACCTTATCGTACCTTTAGTTGCTCTTATTAAAATGCTGCCACAGCAAACCATCTGCTCTGCCCATTCAAATTGGCACACATTTTATACTGGATGCCCTTCATGATGCAACACTTCCAGTTTACTGGGTATTGGAACAGACACTAAGGATGCCCGGCATCCAGTCGCTGGGAATCTAACCCAGACATTCAACATATGGCAGGTGAAAAGTCTTTTACTGAGCCACCAATGCTTACTATTTCACCCAATGAAAATAATTAGACAAGAATAGGAGGACATAGTTTTTTTTCTTTCAATGGCCTTCAAGAAATTCCACTGATACTATTTCCTGTTAAACATATGACATGGGACATTTCAAATATTTCCTAAAGCTAACTGTGTTCCAGAAACAAGGTAGTGAACTCTGCACAAAGGGTTGTTTGAAGCACAAGCTGTTTTTTTTTTTATTTTATTTTATTTTTTTAAATAATTACATTTCAAGGTAAAGTCATAGCTGGCAAAAGGTGTTTTAAATTATACAGTATATAACACACATTATTTTTACATTATATTTTTATTTAATTTGCATGGCATTACATGTACAGTAAGTATTAAAATGAAAATGTATTTTTGAGTGCATTATACAGGATACTGCTGATTCACTGCCAGCAGTAACTCTCAGAGTCAGGCTGTTGTAGGAAACAATTTCTGACCTACCAGAATGATTTCATTCTGCCTCATGCTGGAGCTGTGTCACATTACGTCTGTGATTAAAAAAAAAATTTAATGATCGCACATCCAACTGTGCTCTATTCCTTTTTCGTTATTATTATTACTATTTATCCAAGAAATATTAGTAAGACAGCACTTTTTATGCAGTAAATTGCAATGTCACTGTAGGGTGCAGTCACTTTTGGCTCATCTTTTCTTTGCAGTGTGTCTGTGTGTCTGTGTGTGTGTGTGCACGCAATTGCATAGCTATGTGCTTAATGCTGCGTGTAGGAAGTGATGCTCATTATTAAGCCATCCTTGGACGCAGTTGCATCAATGAATCCGCAGTGTGAATTGTGACATTTCCTGCAGCTTGACTGTCTGTAACCTCCACATGACAGTAAAGATTGCTTGATTTTCCAATAGTGGAACACCGTATATTGTTTATATATTATTAAGTGAATATTTGTTCATTCACCTTATATGAACATACTATACCGCTTATTCTCTACATAGTGGCCTGGAGCCTACTTTGGGAACAAGGCGGGGGTACCCCCTGGACTGCATGCCAATCCACCACAGGGCACACACGCACACACACTCACACACACACACAATGGGGAATTTGGGAACAGCAATTAGCCATAATCAGCTTGTCTTTGGACTGTGGGAGGAAACTAGAGTACCTGGAGGAAACCCACCAAGCATGAGGAGAACATGCAAACTCCATGCACACAGAAGGGGGACTCGAACCATCGACCCTGGCGGTGCTGGAGGACCCACAGTGCTAACCACTACGCCACAGTGCCACCCTATTAATTGAAAAATAATATAAAAATGTGCATGCATATATATTTTCCCTCTATATGGAGACCTTATGGATATGCCTGTAGCTCATGCTATAATCAGAGTACTAATTGAGTTAGCAGTAAATTATAAGTTTCAATCACATTTGAATTTGAATAACAACTATGGTTTCTTTACAATGATTTGCTTGTCTGTCTATGAGATACATATTTATTCATGTTCAACCGGGGTCATATGTAACACAGCTACAGCAGTGTGTAGGAGGTATGATAGAAATGTAGTAAGAGTAAAAAATAATAAAAAACTGAAAAAAGTGTTGTAAACATGATAATAGATGATAGATTGAAAGGAAAAAGAAGAGGCGAATGGTGAGGAAAGTGTGAGCTGACAGAAAGTAAAGTCTCTGAACAACACTCCAACACCTACTAATTACTGGATTTAAAGTCAGAGAGAGGTGACTGCGCATCTCTCATCCCGGAGACGCACCACACCTCCGCCTGCATCTCCTCCTCCGTCAGTTCCTGGTATATCATCAAGCAATCATGTCCCACCCACACATAATAAAAAATGGTGTGGGAAACAGCATGTTGATCCGTGTAGCAATGCTTCTGTGTTTTGTTGGTGTCAGGCCCTTTGGTGGAGTACAGCAGTGGTTAAATGATGTATGATGCCTCCTCGTTGGACTTCATCGTGCTCTGTACCTACACATGCTGAAGTCTGCCCATTCAGCATTTTGCACCTTGTGCCCATCACCACATGCTGCAGTGTGAAATAAATGAATACACAAACAGTGAGAGAGCGAAAGTGCTATATATAGGTGACACACAGGGTGCCTCTTCACAAGTGGGGAGATTACAGCTCCTCTAAAGCTATCGCTTTGGTATCAACCCTTGCTTTCCCAATTCTGTCATTTCTCTTTTTGTCATTGCTTTTTGTCTTTCTCTTTCCTCTTCTTCCTTCTAGACCTTTGCCTTGACTTTCACTGAATACTAATTTCTTAGCCTCACCTCTGTTTAAAATGGTTCAAGTCCTGCCTGTCCTCTTCCTTTTCTCCCTGCCTCCCTCCCTCCCTCTCTCCCTCCTCATCTTTGTCCATCTGTCCATCTCTGTGTGTGTGTGTGTATGTGTGTGTGTGTGTGTGTGATGGAGGAACGATTACACCTCTTTCCATTCTTTCGTCTCAATTTGTCTGCGTCACTGCAATTTTTTTTTATATAACAGGATGTGAGTGTGATGGTGAGACTGATAAGGATAAAGACACAGATACATCTGCTTAATTGTGTGTTTACAACTGAGAGTGTGGACAAAGACAGGACTAGAAAGCAGATGCAGCAGGAAGGGGTGGGGTGTAGACAGGGTTCAAGAAATACACAAAAAAATGGTCCACACAAGAATACCCTCTAATGATTTTGTAGTTTTGGCTAAAAGTGAGGGTGTGAGTGAGCAAGAGCCAAAAGGGGAGGGAAGTCTCAAGGAGACACCCTAAAAAAAAAAAAAACACTTTGCTGCATTTTAAGTGTGTGAGGTGAGGGCAGAACGAGAGATGGAGACAGAGACAGAGGAAAGCTCTGTGAGACAGAATCGCCGCATTTCAGATCAGTCACACAGCAGTGCACAGATGTAGTGAAAACAATGGAAACATAATACGACACAGACGTGTGTGTGGAAGAGTAAGCCCAGCCACACACACACACACACACACACACACACACACACACACACACACACACACACACACACACACACAGAGCAATATCACAGCAGCTCCAGACCCTTGAAATATCAAAGGATTTTAATTGCCTAATTAGGTAATATTTTGATCAATGATACAAAGTATGTACTTTGTATCATTAGTCAATTTACATTGTAGAAACACTAAATCAGTATATCATTATTATGGTATCAGGAGTGCATCAGTGTGTGAGGGTGTGTGTGTGTGTGTGAGAGAGAGAGATAGAGAGAGAGGGAGAGAGAGAGGGGGTGGAGGGAAGGAGGGAGAGCACTATGAGAGCGGAGAGGCAGCAAGAGAATAGAGAGGGAGAGAGAAGGAGAGAATGTATGGTGAACGGCAAGCGCTTCCTTGTTCATGTCCTGGGCCTTTGTGAATAAACCATGGGATGTATTGGCTCGCGAACACTCAGTAAGACCTGTTCTTTTGCTGAAATTAGCATGTGTGTGTGTGTGTGTGTGTGTATGTGTGTGTGGTAATTGGGGAGTTGGGGAGGGGTTGCTGGTGTGGGAAGCAGCACTGAGCTACCATTCTCTTCTTCTTCTTCACATTTGAGATGAGTGTCAAATACTGTTGGCTGCATGGGATGAGATTTGTGTGTATCTGTGTATGTGTGTGTGTGTGTGTGTGTGTCACTTTGTGAATTTGTTTATCTCTGAATCTCTGCTTAACACCTTTATGTATGCATTTTCATGACTTTATAGTAAGGCTGTTGAAGCCCAACCTACATCTCTTGATTTATGCTACTGCATGACCGGGTTGTGTGTGTGTGTGTGTGTGAGAGAGAGAGAGAGTGTAGGCGGTAGAGATGTTAGATGAAGATGCAGCAATACCAGCTGTTTGCTTTGACCATTTTTGCAAAGTTGGATGAATTACATCTGAATAACTGAAAAAAAGGAATAATCGTGTAAGATGCATGCGAGAGAGAGACACAGAGAGAGAGAGAGAGAGAGAGAGAGAGGAGGCATGCTTGAGTTCATTGCAGAGGAGAGGGGAGATGCAACAAGGATTAAAGAACAGGGGAGTACGAGCAGGAGTTATTAATAAGAATGTGTGTGTGTGTGTGTGTGTTTATGACTTCTATTCCAAATCTGCCATCAAAACTCTAAAGTGCATAAATATTCATCATGTTTGAGCCACTTTCAGATTTCTGCATATATTAGAACAAAAGGCAATGCAGCATGAATTTGGTAATGACGCCTCACAAAGAAACGAAGATTATATTTATAAAACATTTCTCCTTCCCTGGTCAGAGCTTTGATCGGTTCTATTGACTTTTGACTTAAAAGGCTATTGACAGCACTTTGACGTGGGCACTCTGAAAGCCTGGACCCGGAGTAAACCAATAACACCCTCTCTGAATCTTTTAGCAGGTCTGAAGCAGGTTATTGTTTCATTTATAGTGACCTTATGTTTGCTTTATTCTCACTGACCTTAAGAATCAATCCTAAGGATAAAAGTCCTACATACAGTATTGCTGCGCAAATCTTATTTTCACTGGCAGTGTAAAAATCTGCTGCTATAAAAACAAGGTCAACAGTGCTTGGGATGGATTAGTTGAAAATGACTTGTGTTTGTGTGTGTGATGGTCAGTGTGTGATTATCCATCACTAATGTAAATAAGGTTAATACCCAATAACCAATAACCACCTGCTGCTGTTTTCTTTCAGTTTGCGTTATAAACTGCATTAGGAGATGTACAGTAGTATGTTAACGTGTGTCGATACAGTTCCTTTTAAATCACTGCAGAGCAAGTAATAGGCACTGATTTTGCCTCTGCTAAAGGCCATCATTAGTACAGAAATAAACATAATAAAGGCACAATCATTTGGCGATGCAGATTAACATGTACTTGTGAATACCGAGATCTCTAACAGCTTCCCGAGTGACAGTCAGTGGCTGTCAGTGCAGCTGCCATCTTCTTTCTTATATTGTATACAATGCAGTGTGTCATTAAAGATCTGTAGTGAGAGTAAAAAACGGTGGTAACACTGAATGATTTATTTATTACACTGCTGAATTATTAGACTGAAAGTAAAAAAGAGGAACTTTTGCATATGGAAATTAGTATATTGAGCATTTATCACAATTTCTAGTGTGTTTTTAACATTTACCTGGCCACATGCGTAAAATATACACTACCGTTCAAAAGTTTTAGAACACTTTCTAACTCCATGATGGTTCCTGATTTTTATTTCTTTCTTCATTATAAAGGAATGCTGAAGGCGTCCAAAAAATGCATTAATCTCCTTTGAACAGTTGATATTGAGATGTTTCTGCTACTTC
>JAQMYJ010000033.1:16072653-16097161 GCA_030014305.1 Clarias laeviceps
TCATCCCTCCCCTCTGAGAGAGCTCGGCCAATCAGCTCTCTCTAGACCTCCGGCTGCGAGAGGTTACAGCATCAACTGGGAATCGAACTCGTGATCACCGGATGATAGGGCGAGCACTTTACCACTGTACCACAGGTAATTTTACCAACGACTGTTTACAGATAGATTGTTTCACTTATAATTCACTATATCACTTTGGAACCATCCAACTTTGGATTGCAAGGTCCCAGGTTCAAACAGGTTTTCCTGTGGAGGCAAAATGATGAATCATGAGGATGGGGTTGCTTTAGGGTTGATTTAGGAGAGACAAATACACTTCACAATATAGAGAGAAGACAACAGTTAGGTAGTTAAAGTTTGGTCACAACTGTTTCTTCAAAACGGACAATGACCCCAAGCATACTTCCAAAGTAGTGGCAAAATAACTTAAGGATAATAAAGTGTTAAGGTGTTGGAGTGGCACTGACCTCAATCCAATAGAAAACTTGTTGGCAGGACTGAGAAAGTATATGCAGGAGGCCTACAAACCTGACTATATATATAACCGCACACACAAAACACCTGCCTAATATTGTGTAAGTTCCCGCTGTGCTGCCAAACCAGCTCTGAGCTGAGGCATCATCTCCACAAGACCTCTGAAGCAATGCTGTGGCATCTGGCACTGGGCTGTTAGCAGCAAATGAATCAGACGTGTTTGTCCAGCACATTCCACAGATGCTTGATCAGACTGAGATCTGGAGAATATGGAGGCCAAGTCAATGCTTAACACTTTGTCATGTTCCTCAAACCATTCCTGAGTAATTTTTGCACTGTGGCAGGAGCATTATACTGCTGTTGCCATTGATGAATATCATTGCCACTAAGGGGTGTACTTTATCCGCAGCAATGTGTAGGTAGGTGGAACAATGGTGCGCTTATATTCACATGACTGCCAAGATGCAAGGATTCCCAGCAAAACACAGCCCAGAGCATCCTACTGCACCTGCCAAGCTTGACTTCTTCCCATTGTGCATCCTGCTGCCATCTCTGCCGCAGGTAAACAAAGCACACGCCCCTGGCAATGCAGATGACGTAAAAGGAAACACGACTCCCTGCATAAGGACACCTTCTTTTATTGGCCTATGGTCTATTTCCTATGCTCACATGCCCATTGTAGTTTTTCGGTAGTGAATAGAGATCACCATGGACACTCTGTCTGCAGTTACGAGGCTTCATATTCAGCAAGCTGTGATGCACTGTTTGTTCCGACACCTTGGTATCCTAGCCAACATTAACTTTTTTAGCAGTTTGTGTCAGTAGTGGGATCAAACCAAATGGACTAGCCGTTGCTTCCTACGTGCGTGCATCAAAGAGCTTTGGACATCCGTGACCCTGTCACCAGGTCAATAGTTATTCTTTCTAGGTTCAAGCCACTGCAGACCAGGAACACCCCACACCTGCTGCTTTGGGAATGCTGTGTCGCAGTCGTCTGCCCATCACTATTTGGCCCTTGTCAAAGTCGCTCAGATCCTTACACATACCCACTGTTCACTTGCTTGCTGCCAAATATATCTCACCATTTGACAGGTGCTCTTGTAATGTGATAATGTAGTGTTTTGGTTGCTTGTTGTTTACACACACACACACGCACACACACACACACACACACAGATATAACACCACACAGCAATTGCTATTGCACATAATGCTTATATCCAACTAGACAGCTTGCTTATCATCTTGCGCTTGATTTTCATTTCAGTGTTCGCTGCATGTGCATAAAAATTTTATAAAAAGATTTTATGCCAAAAAAGTTTCAGGACATCAATTCCTGAATTGCAGTTTATTAAAATTCCGGAGATATCTCCTTCTAAAAGTGTCAGAAGAATGTGCTCTCGCAAAGAATGCAAAGTTTCACTAAACAGGCTGCATATTTAATGACACACCACTGTAGAATTCTCAGATCTTACATAATCAAGAGTCACGTGCTTGCAACAGGATAGTGTCTTCCCTTTGAATCAGTTACACGATTGTTCTGGACATCTGGACATCCCGCAGGAGTGAGTCCTTAGGTCAAGCCCTGTGCGAGCAAATAGAGGTGATGTAATATAGTATTCAGTATTCTATTGCACTCTCACAAAAAAAAAAAAAGCTATTGTTTTTTTCTTGAATGTAGTCAAGTAGGCTTTTATTGTCATTCCAACCATATACAGTTCAGTAATTAGTGAAACGAAACAACGTTTCTCCAGAACCAAGGTGCTACATACTGACAATAGACAACAGACTGCATGTAGTGGATGCATCCTGTATATGAAGGTCACGTGACCTATTACTGCCAACCTGGAGTGAGTGGTCCACATGATGCATATGGTTCTGTAATAGCGGTGGTGGCGCATCACTTCAGGCAGCCTTAAAATGCTTGCGGGCTCACAGCGCTGGGTCAGGATCCCACAGTGAAATAGCCTTGTGTAGTGAAAACAATATACACACAAGAGAGAAAAAGAACTAAATAGATAATTTGCACTAT
The DNA here is from genome assembly GCA_030014305.1 of Clarias laeviceps. NCBI lineage: Eukaryota > Metazoa > Chordata > Actinopteri > Siluriformes > Clariidae > Clarias > Clarias laeviceps. Next base: position 16,075,160 of record JAQMYJ010000033.1, read on the forward strand.
TAATGCGTATTAGTATATTCAACATATTAGATAAAAATCCCTCACACAAAGAAACAACATCTATACTGTTAAAGCAATAAAATACAATAGTCTCATGCTGTTTTATATGCTAGATATCATGCAGGCTCTGGTGTTTTGTAGTGTGTGACAACCATATAAAGCAGGTTCTCTTCTAAATCTGTGCAAAATAGACATGACCTTGTTCAAAGCACAGCCCTGTGGAGGGTGTTTTTTTTTTTTTTGTCTCTATGAGAAGTGAATTTAATAGCACATTATTGTGCTTATTAAAAAATAACTGCCTTGCCTAATCTTAAATTAGTACATGGCAACTAGTAATAAGTAATACACACAGGAACAGCAATCGTTAAGTTATTTTATGGCAGTCAAGATTTGGTTTTGTTTTATGAACCTTAATATAGTTTTTCCTAACATGGCTTGCTCCCATGACAGTCCCAGTTTCTGTCTTTATGCCGACTGAGCTTGTTTGTGTTATACATTTTCTTTCTCACTTTAATAATGTGTGATAGCCATCAGTGGCAATTCAAACAATACACTCTGACGTACAAACGCAACATAGTTCCACCTCTGTTTTCTGTCTTGAACAAAGATTCCCTTTCTTTTCCTTTCCTTCTTCTATACCTCTTTCTACTTCGCATATTTTAAAAATTGCCTTCTTCTGTCACAATCCCTCTTTCCTTCCTCCTGTCTCCTTTCTACTGTTGCCATTCTTGCTGTCTTCTACTCTTTCCCTATTCCTCCCTTTCCCCATTTTCCTTCCCCTCTTTCCCTCAGCATGGCCGAACAGACTTTTCATGGGATGGAATCAATGTAAGTGTTGTGATTATCAGTCCGCTCATTTTGCCTTTCTTTCTTTCCTTTGCTTTTCTTCAAAACTCACATTAGATAGTTTAGCTCTTTCCTTCACCCTTCATTGCAGTACATCTGGGCTCTTTCTCTCTCTCTCTCTCTCTCTCTCTCTCTCTCTCCCCCTCTCTATACAATGACTTTGTTGTACTATGATCGAGCTTATTGCTAACCAGAATGCCACAAACTACAATTCCCAAAAGCAAGGGAACAGACAATGACCAGCAGACTGTTGGGAAATGTAGTATTTCACACTCACGTAAGAAACACTAACTCTGTGTCTGTCACCACTTCTCCCATCACCTCTGCTCTTTCTATCCCTTCAAATATTCATGAAATTTTATTTATTGCCCTATCCTCTCTGCTGAGGTGCATATCCTGCTCCCTCACTGTTCCTCTTCTGCTGCACCTTCTTTTTTTCTCCCCATTCCCTCTCTCGTTTTTTTTCTCTATCTCCACTATCTTCCTCCCATCCAGCTATCCATGGAGGACACGACCTCCATTTTGCCCCGGCTAAAGAAGCGGAATTCCAACGCCTACAGCATTGGTGCTCTGGCTAAGTCCTCACTGTCAGGTGTGTCAGGTGTGTGTCTGTCCTTTAAACTGGTAACTGACCCCATGTTGGCTTCAGTCTGAGTGGGTGGAGATGGAGGCAACATGGCCCCTCGTGGGTGCCCTTTTCACTCCCTGTTTCCATTAACAATGCTCGCCAATGGCATGTGAATCCATTGGTGGAATATCAGATATCACAAGAGATGCTTACTCAGAAAGAAATACACTACCCACAACACATTTTTTTTTCTATGGCTTGTTGTTTCGGGAGTGGTGATGGACGGGAATTGCAGTTATTTTTGTGTGTTAAGTGCTTGTGGAGTGTAGCGTGAAGATCAGTCAGTGTTTCGTGATGTATTAGTGTCTTTCTGTCTCTCAGATTATCATGTATGTGTACTGAAGTACAGTGCAGTTTGATGATTTTTTCCCCTTTTTTCCCCCTTTAATATTTAATTTATAATCATCATTTCATTTCAGATTATGGTAGGTAAGGTCATTAGGGCTGCTGATGCCAGATTTATAATAGAACACTGGCATTACGAGTGTAAATTATTGATGAGACCATTTCTCCCATGGATCTTATATAAGCGTCCATATATATAGAGCGAAAATCTGCAGTTTATTATACCATAGTTTAGGCTTAGTACAAATTTGGTTCATGCAATATAACACAAGATATTTACAGCAGTAGGTGCCCTAAACCTGGTGTAGATTAGTCATAATGCAGAGAGAGAGATTATTCCAACAAGCCACAGTGTCATTCCTCAAACTGCACCCTCATCTTTCTCCAATTAACCTTATACAATTCACCTTCATCTGTCATAACCATTTTCTTTCCCCAAATCAATTTGTCGCATTAGAAAATAGCTTTACATTCACCTAATCAATTCAAAGCCTCCACCACTTCATTTGTCACATCAATTCAGCTCCCAAAACCATGTTACCTTTCACCTTTAATAGCACTTGCATCTCACCAAATACAAAACTCTTCCCTTATCCCCACTATCTTTGCAATACTTTTCTTCTCATCTATGATTTTTTGTATTTTATATGTCACCTTCTCTTACTTGTCTTTTCATCTTTCCACTTTAGGAGTGACGCGTTCTATGAAGGACAAGGTGACAAAGCCAACAGCTATGGCACAGGGCCGTGTGGCTCATATGATAGAGTGGCAGAACTGGGGCATGCAGACAGTGGGAGCAGGAGGCTCCAGTGTTGGTCGGTTCTCCACTCGCAATCTTCAGCAGGAACGCAAGCTGGAGAACGATGCCTATAGTGACCTTAGTGATGGAGAGAAGGAGGCACGGTTTGCAGCAGGTAAAGAGAAAAAAAAGACTTAGGATTAAGTGTAAGAGTCAAAACCTACATCAGGAATCTGCATGTACTGTACGAGCAGCTACAGTGTAGAATCTTGTGTTACTTGTGCTTCACACTGCATCTAGTTAGTATTACTAACAAAAGACGCTCAACACTCCTTATGCCTGTTGTGCATAACTTGTTTGAATATAAATCAGTGTGAGAGGATTATGATTTTTATTTATAGTGATGGTGGGAATATAGTAGTGGTGTGCAGAGCTCTTTTTTATCTTATATTTATAATATTGTGTCTCGGCTGTCTCAGCACTTGTCCTCATTATTCGGGATTCATAGGAAGTTTATGATGACACCTCGTACTGTGCTGGGAATATAAGATGTAAAAATTGAGCAGAATGAGTAGGAGGGAGAATATATGCTTTGATTGCATTCAAGAATGTAAACCATGAAAATGTAAAAAAGGCTTGAGCTAACTGTATGTGATTGACTTTGATACATGTTTTTTAGACATTGTTTCCAGGTGTAGTTTTTTAATAACTAAGCTACCACGTGTTTCATCACATCTTAATACAAGCTTTGTCTATTATGAGATGAATCAACTTTATGATTCTTTATGACGTAGTATATTCCTGGTTCTTATCGGGAAATTGAGGAAGCGGAATACATCTGCCTCTTTGTTTTTAAGGTGTTATGCAGCAGTTTGCAATATCCGAGGCCACGTTGCTAGCTTGGAATTCTACGGATGGAGAAAGCATGAGTGCAGGCTCCAACCAAGGCAGTGTTGCCCATCTGAGTGAGGCCAACCAGGAGAGCATCACCAGCCGAGGTAATTTAACTTTTAACATCATCATAATCTTTTTATTTTGATAATTGTTTATTGTACGTCAGGAGAATAAAACAAACTCTAGTTTCCTCCCACAGTCCAAAGACAAGCAGGTTAGGCTAATTGGCGTTCCCAAACTGCCTGTAGTGTGTGAATGAGCGTGTAAGTGTGTATATGTGTGTGTGCCCTGCGAAGGATAGACACCCAATTCAGGGTGTACCCTGTCTTGCGGTGGATAGGCTCCAGGCACCTGCAATCCTATGTACAAGATAAAACGATATAGACGATGAGATGAGTGAACATCAAAATTTGGTTTTATGAGTATTCTATACAAATATGTTTTTTTTTTCAAACTATTGCTCTTTTCATTTTGCTATATGCTATTTCTATGAAATGCAAATTGCTATAGCTGTAATTTTATAACCATTCAGGACAGAAGCAATGATTTATAGAAATGGAAAATTCAATAGAGCCTAAAATTGATCCCTGTAGGACACTTTTAATTTATTGGCTAAAGCTATGACGGTTTTGGCAGGTGAAAAAGGATTAGTATTGTCAATTTTATTTGAAATTCAACAAATACTAAGGCTAAAATACCCAAGGGTCAAGAATCAATGGCTTTTGAACACTTGCCACATTCAGGAAAACCTTTGCCCGTGACTGTTTCTCTCACTCTGGCCTCTCAGTACTGGCCCAGGTTTTAAAGGATATAGATATGATTATTGACCTTTATATCAATCTGATCCTTTTTTAAATCCTCCTTCAAAGTTTTTTTTTTTTCATACCTAAAAAAATCTTTCTAGGAAAGTGGTCTTAAATGTTATGACTGGCAGCTATCACTGCATTTGCTGAAACTGAACCTTCAGTAACATGATGAAACTCTCAGGAGTTTGTGAGAAGGTTTCCACAACCTTCACCATATAAGAACAGTTCGATAACACAATAAGTTGTTATAAAAAGGTTTCCTTTTTTTCATTTTAGATCAGATATTACACCATTCCTCTGCAGAGGTGTGGCCTCACACGTACGTCTCCCAGGGCCTGTACTGCCTCTCCTCTTCAGATGCCTGGGAGCCAATCAGCAATGAGCAGTCAGGAGTGGCCTCTCCAGCAACAGGCTCCTATGTCATGGCAGGTGGTGCTTCCTGCGATAGCGGCTATGATGGAAATACTGCGGCTCACTTCCTGTCACAGCAGCAACAGCAGCAGTACATCCAACACCACCAGAGCCAGTTACAACAGATCCAGCAACTACAGCAGATACAGCAATACCAGCAACAACAGATAATGCAGTATCAGCAACAGCAACAGGTGATCCTGTCTAAAGCACTTCTAGCAACAGTGAAACGTTCTGTAGGCATCATTCACTGCAGCTATTATCCAGTTCATAGTATAATCTTGAAAACGTCTGGCCACTCATTTGAGGGACTTCACCATGATGAGGTGATAGCCAAATATCCTCAAAGTGTTTTACTTAGTGGAGCTATTCATAACCTTATTCAGAAGCAGGATGCCTTTGCAGCGTGTAAAGACAACCTGAACTAAACACTGATCTTTTTCGACTTGTCCTTGGTGCGTGTTTAATTAAAATACTAAATTCAATTTGTTTGTAATCTTTTACTATTAAAAATGTTTAGTCAGCAAAAGCATGCCCAGCCAAATATGCTGTTTCACTCAGAAGAAATTTCTCAGAAGAAAATGTTTAAATTTACATTTCACTATATTTCATTCAATATATATATATATTTTTTTACAATTTTGTTACAAAAATATTTTGTTACAATTCTAAACCAACTTGGCAAAGATTTTGCTCCTATCACATGATGCCAGAGCACAGCAACTGTCGGATTGTAGAGGAATGGCAATGTTTGACCATCTCAAATGAAAACATATGAGAGTGAGTCAAAAATTATCCGCACTCCAGATATATTAAAACTTTTGTTGTCTCATCAGCACTTTCTGTTCAAGGCTGCTGTCTCCCCAGTCACTGCTGTGCAGATGTGAGCGTGTTACATCAGTAGATTTGTAACTGCAGTGCCAGCAAAAATGGTGATTTGCATGAAAGAAGAGCAGCATCCTGTGATTCGTTTTTTTGTCGTCTGAAGGTCGAAGATTTTATTATTGAATTTATTGAAGATTTGGAGAACGGCAAAAGTGTTTTATCGCGAAGAAGTGTGTATGAATGGATAGAGAAGTTCAAGGAAGGTCACACACGTCCATTCCTGATGACGAATGCTCATACACACTTGCCCACACTGTCGAAACTATTCGTTTTGGTGTGTTAAAGCATTCTACCGATAGCCCTGATCTCGCTCCATCACATGTTTGCTTCCCTGACAGCAGGGCTACAAGGATGAAGATTCGCTTCTAACGAAGAAGTGAACACAGCAAGCTATGAATGAATCGCTGTCTTCACTTCTTCGTTAAAGTGAATCTCCATCCTCGTAGCCCTGCTCAGCCTTAAACATTTTTAAAGAGGGAATACAAAAGCTTGTTGAAAGATGAACATTGTAGAATTTGTTTTAATTAACCTCTATTAAAGACAAATACATTGAAAAAATTCTACAGCTTTATATACTGTAGAAGGCCTGGAGCACCTTTGGTTGGTGCACAAGGTGGGGTAGAACCTGGATATGATGCTAATCCATCGTACAGCACACAAACACACACACACTCACATCCTACGGACAATTTGGAAACTATAAAAATTAGCCTTCGGTGGACTGCGGGAGGAAACAGGAGTACTCAGAGGAGAACATGCAAACGCCTGAGACCCGAGGCGGGAATCTGGAGGTATGAGGCCACAGTGCAAACCTTTAAACCACTGCGCCGCCACATGGACTTCAAATTTAACCTTATTTCTGCCACACATAAAACAAACTCACTGCCCCTAGAAATATGCACGACATACACAAAATAGAACAGAAAAATAGAACAGCACATTATTCTAACTTGCAATGTTCAGCTCTTTTGTTCCTAATTTCTTTTCCACTCTTTTTGTTGGGCTGTTTGTGTTTTTCCTTGAACAGAACGTATATATGATCCCACTAACCCATTCAGGTCAGAATTAGTAGGTGGCTTTAAAATGAATTAGTTAACTAAATCGTAGTTTAAATTGTAGGATTTATGGTTAAACAATCTATGTTTACTAAATGGTCTGAAGTGCCACAAAGTATCACAAATAAGATTTTAATGCTTAAAACAAACATAATAGCAAATGACTAATTCCAGTCTTTGTTTGCTCTTTTCCTAGTTTTTGGAACAAAGACTACACAGTACCACTCAGTCTTTGCAGGCTACACCCAACAGCACCATTCACAGCTTACCGCCACTCACTCACCCACCCTTAGTCGATTTGTGGGGGGCAGGGCTTACAGAGACCTACCAAGCTGAAGTAGGTGGGTATATAGGCGTGGCTGCAGGCAATGAGGGTAATCTTACAGCACCCTCGGAAGACATGGGAACAGAACACTCACCGTTACTGGAAGCTCAAGAAGAGGAAGAGATCAAGGTGAGTGTCACCATGCAGGTCTTAAGTAAGTGCTGAATGTAAGTGCTTAGTATTCTCTGGCGAGGTCAACATTTCATATTTCCAAGGTGGGTACTATAGGCGGTGATACCCCTGGGAGACATATATAGACAAAAAGACTAATTTATGTTTCCACTCATTTCAGGAGGATGAAGTAACGTTATGCATGGAACCAGAACCAGTGACTTTAATTCCTTCTCCAGCTGCCCAGAGAGAGGAAGTGACCTCAGTAGGAGGAAGCAGTCCAGGACAGGTCCCTGGGGAATCGATCGCAGAATGGAAACCTTCTGATGTCTCACCGTCTGTTAATGAAATGTTGGAGGAAAAAGAGGAGGAGTCGGAATCCTCATCGGCCAGTGCCACGGCAACAAAATGAGTGTTAGGAGCAGGAAGAAAACTAATTTCGACTGACATTTTATGCTACATAATCAGCTCTTTGAATTGATCCGTCACTTTTTCAGGAATCTCTCCTTTGCGCCGGATCTCGTGCCACTTCAAATACAATAAGGAGAAAATGACAGAATTTTCTAACAAAGATTACAATTATGAAGAGGAGCACAGGAGAGAGAGAGAGAGAGAGAGAGAACAAATCTATTCACAAAGGGGTTTGGAGAGATGAGTACAGACAAAGGTTAAATTCATGCATGCTATTTACATGGATGCTACTCATTGCTATGAACATACAGTCAACATCATAACAAAGCAGAAAAAACAACTGAAACATGCAGCTGCAAAAAGGATAGTTTCTAGTGAAATAAAAATGCATAAATGTCAGGTGTTGTGTAAAAGTCAGCTGAGTTTCAATCAACACTTTCTTCATCCGTTATAGATATCATGTGTCATTACATAAGTAAATCTGATACCACAGAAAACGAATTATGAAATGGATTTGAACACCCATGGAGCAAATTCCTTTTTTTCCCTATTGGCAATTCATCTCTCATTAATTCAGACATCTGTCCTGACATCTATGCTCCCACACACATACCTACACTTGTTTTTTTAAGGTTTCAGGCATCAAGGTATATCTTTAAAGCATGAAATCTGGTGTAATTCCATGTACAAAACCACACAATGGATATGATCCAGCTTAAATGTTATTTTATTGGACTAACTGATGAGCTGTTTTCCTCGAAAACAAATTTCCAAAGTTTGCTCCATGTGGCTTATTTTATTTATATGGTCAAATTCTGGCACATGGGTTTAATACCTTCTTAAGATCACACCCATGTGATGCTGCTTAAAAGCAACTCTAGGCAAATTTTGAGCAGAACCAAATTCAACAATTATCAATGCTCTTAATACTTTATATAAAGTTTATGACAATGTTGAGAAGGTTGTAAATGCATTTCCTTTCCAGCCCGGGTTATATGAGGTCTTGTGTGCCAGTCTATCTTATTAGGAAACATCAGAAGGTATAAGCATATTAATAAATACAAAAATGGCATATATCTATACACACACACACACACACACACACACACACACACTGTGTGCTGCAAACGTATAGTGTATCATAGTGGGCTTCCTTCTCTTTGTCATCTTTGGCATGCATGCTATATGTCAGTGTAATATTACATCCCAGACAGCACTGTACAGTTATTTGCAATGAACCTTTCTACTCTGGCAAAGCTTTGCTTGCCTGAGTGATGAAGGCACAGAGTTGCACAGCCTTTTGGATGTTGGTACCATCCAGAGAGAGAAAAGAATCTACACTCCCCTGAAAGCAGCTTTACAGGAATTCCACTCATGATATAACTGACAAAATGTCAGCACACTGACTGATGTGGTTCGTTTGCACTTTTGTTCGACTGTCCATGTTCATGAAATGTATTTGGATTTAAACAAAATGAACCACATAAAAAGTCTGAGTAGACTGCAAAATTTAGACAAGAAGGTTTATAGATGAAAAATGCTGCATAACTTGCAAAAAAAAGAAAAAAAGAAAAACAATAAAAAACCCAATACATTTTCATTTAATGTTTTCGATTAATTATATGTAAATACTGTGAACGGTTTTCAGTTACTTCTTTATTTTTATACTATGTGTCTTGAATTCTGTTTGTAACACAACATAAATCGATTTACTGCTGGATATTTAAAGCCTGTATAACAGACGTAAGCAATTGTCTTTGAGATCGACATATGTAAATAATTCGACAGAAATGTGAACATTTTATCCGGAAACATGTTGTAACAGAATCAGAGCGAATAGAAAGTGACCTCGTGAAGAACTCAGGCCAATAAGAATGGACTAGGCGTCTTCCAGTTTGTCGTGGTTACTGTTAATGGCCATGGCTGGAAACATTGCATGTGTGATCTTTTATGCTCGAATATAAGCTGAGCTAAAACAAGTAACGGAAGACACAGTGGGTATCTGCTTCACTCTTTCCTGCTGTGCGTGCTATCTGTCGAGGAGAACAAAAAGACAGCAACCAGGACCACTGCATCTCCTGGCCATCTTTGTGAATTCGTTTTCTTTATTTATTTATTGGAGGTTGAAGACCTCAGTTGATTTCTGAAGCTTATGTGAAAGCCAAATACAATAAGATAAACTTGTTTATTGACTTGAAAGACTTTATTTATTAATTGATTATTTATGCAATGTTGGGGCAATATTTATTTTTGTACAGAATTATGAGCCCTCCCTACAGTATATGATAGAGTACATGTTGTTATGTTGAGCTCCTGACACTGGCATGGAGATTGGAAACTCTGGAATTTTTTTTCTGAGTGAGTTTAGTGCGTGCGTGTGCATACGTGTTCGTATATCTTTGTGGCATTTTACTGAATCTTATGCTACATAAGGCTCCACACGTACCACTGTCATTATACTGTATGCAGGTAAAACAGACGTCTAACGTCTCACAACAGTAATGACTAGTAATGTTTATAAGGTTTTCATTTTTGTCTGTGCTTGTTAAGCTTAAACTTCCAGTGTTGCCAAGTCTTAGTACCTGGCAGAAGGGAAGCAGCAAGGTAACGATATGTGCTCCTTTATTTATTTAAGAGTTATTTTGGGAGAGGGCTTCTTTCTCATTTTAGCCATGTAGACATATTTGGTGGAAATGACCTCACTCTTCAGTAAGTTGGTGGTTAATTTCCTCTTAACTCACTACAACGTCATGTCGATATTATATCTACTGAACAGATGTCTGTGAAGGAAAGAAGGTGGTTAGTTCAACATATGAAATGAGAAATGAGTCTAAAAGTCATGCTGAAATATAGAGCAAAATTTATCTAGAGCAATTTGTTGCAGCGTTCAGCATTTTCCTGTCTAGGATGCTGGATCGATCAAAATAGAACATGGGTTACATATTATTTGTTTACAGATCGTAGAAATGATGCTTTCTCAGTTTTCATACCTTATGTTCTAAACCATGTACAATGCTATTGGGATGTTGGCTTGCATAACAGACCATGAGTTACTGTATCATCAGAAGATTGGAGAGCACTTCAGACAAGCCATGAGGAGCTAATTATACCAAACAAACATGACAGGTCACCAGAAGAGTGATGCCATTTCCAGCTAGGTATTTTGTTGCTTTATGTGTAAGGTAAGAAATATGGATGGATATAGTAATAATCACAAACCAAATGTATTTCTTTGCTTATTACTGTTTGTGACTGCAGATTATTTGTGATTTTTTTTGTACAACTCTACTGCCATCTTTCAATATAACCCAACATAATGGGCAAGAATCTATACATTGTTTGGTTTGTGTTTTCTCCTTTTTGCTTAATTTTTATCTGTTTTTTGTTGTTATTGTTGTAGTTGTTTACGTCGTGTCTTCTGTCTCTCTTTGAATAGAGGAATCGCAACACAAAATGATCACAATCCGCAGGTTTTGCTTCAAAAACTATGTAAAGGCTTAACCATTTGTTAGAAATGTGATCCAAATATGTTCTAAACAGACAGATTAGAATTCATATGGATTTTATTTGGATATGGACTTGTTTGAATAAGTGTAAGTGGGAATTCGATCTGTGATGCCTATATCTATGCATGCTTGTCCGAAGGGTCTAATGACATGGTTCTTCCAGTGTGCTTTCACTTCTCTCTCCCTGTCTCTGTCTCGTGATCTCTCCTTCTTTGTCCTGCACGAGATAAAAAAAAAAAAAAACTTCCCTAACCACAGACACATACCACATCCTATCCCTATCTCTATACCTACCCCTCCCCAAACAACAATAATGAAAAACGATTAAATAAACAAAGAGAAAATAATTCTGTATTGTTTTTTTTTTTTCCTGAAACAATACAACAGTTTATTTAAGTTCAAAATGAAGCAAGGTCATTAACAAAAATAAATTAATTTAATTTAATTTTAAAAAATCAACAGAAAACATATTTATCACATTTTGAATACACTTATAATTTCATCATAATAATTTAATAATAATTAATCTGACTCATAATCAAGCAGTGTAACAAAATTCTATAGCTTTAATTGTTTGGAAGGCAATTTAAGGGATCATCGAGCTAATGGAAGTATTAAACATGCTGATTAGATCTGATGTTCAAGTACCTGCTTCTCAATAACAGATGAAAAGAAAGACAGACAGTGAGACAGACCGACAGAGGGGCAGAAGACAGGTGGGAAAAGACTTAGCCATGAAAACAATGGATTGTGTCAGAGACAGAAAAATGTAGAAAAACTTCACATCACATATCTTTCTAGACCATCTGCAGCTAAAGCTTAACAGTCTCACAGGAAACCCTCGGCGGGGTTAAGTTTATGGAAGAGGAAAAAACAATGACAGTCCTTAAAGCAGGTCATAATCACTTTCTCTCTCTCCGTTTGTCTCCTGTTCAGGCGGATGGTGGAGGGATGAGAGAGGGATGGAAGTAGAAGGAGGAGACGAAGTGGAAGGTGGCTGCCCCTGAGCTGAATTACCTGAACTGCTGCTGTTGCTGTCTACACTGACCTTGCACTCAGTTTTTTTAGACTTGGCCAATTTGAGCTCTTCTTCAGCTTTTGTTTCTTTATTTTCTTCCTTGCACCAGACCTCTCTTTCTCGGGTGGGAGAAGAAGGGGCAGAGCTTGGGTGGGAGTGCTCCTTGGTTTTTTTACGGCTCGCGTCTCTGAAACTTGCCAGTGGGGGGCGCAGACGCACGCCACTGCGGGTTGAACCTTCGATGGCCTTCTGAAGCTGTGGCAGAAACAGAATGTTTGCACTTGTAAGAAAACATATGCCAGAAATGTACCTACATATCCGCACACAGACTCAGACTAATACAGTAACATTTCATTTATTTTGTTCATCTTCAGAAACCACTTTATCCTGTCCTGAGTTGAAGTGGTCCAGAACACTGGAGGTCACAACACAGGGTCACATGCATGCACTCATTCACACATAGGGACAAGTTAGAGTAGTCAATCCTCCCAAATGCATGCAGGCTACTGGACTGAGAGGAAATCTACACAAATAGGGGGAGAACAAAAAATCCACACAGACACTAACCGAGCTCACAATCAAACCAGGGACCCTGGAGCTGGCAGGTGTCACTGTGCTCCCTATGACATACTTAAACATCATATTTCTGATTTAAAGAAAAAGCAAGAGAAAAGAGAAAAAAGATGACACACATGAGACGTACTCACCTCTTTAAGTGCTACCACCCCCACCAGTTTCCCTATGCTGGTGACATAGGCATGACTAAGACCTAGTAGAGAGAAAAGTGTGTGCGTCTGAAAGAGAAAACAGAAATATATGTATTATTAAAATCTGTAGCATGTAGCACTATATATTTACAGATACTAATGCTTGTTGTCATCTGAGAAAAAAAAAAAATCAGCGGTCTGGATAACATGTTATCAACCAGTGCCTCAATGTTGAAGCAAGGTTTGCATTCAAGGTCTGTATGTAACTCTGTATCGCAGTTCCACAGAGCAGATTTGCTTACCTTATGCAGTGATGTTCTTTCCACCAACTGAAACGGGGAGGGATCAATACGAATCTGGTCAATATCGATGGGCTTATCCAGCTCAGCATCCTCCCAAACTTTGATCTATACAGGCCAGTCAGAAGCTGCATTAGTGATGATGTTATGTGATGATGATGGTGTAATGACTAACTAGGTTTGGAAAAATGCGGAAGAAATAAAAGAATCATCCAGTTTACCGCATCTGGAGTCATGCTGTCTGTTACAGGAGCGGATACAGGAGCATCCTGGAAAAAGACAATATGAGTGTTCAGTTTTTCACTTTTCTAAAAAGGTAAGAAAAGAAGTGAAAGAAAGACAGGGAGAATAAGAACGCAAATTAGATGGCTTTATAATTCATGTTTAAAATGATGAACATCTTTTTTTTTTTCCATTCCACCGTACAGCTATAAATACTGAACAGCGTAACTGATGACAAATGAATTGCTTAGTCAGAGAAACGGTGGTTCAGTGGCCCAGATAGCTGCAAATGCCTAAATATGGCAAAAGTGATGCTGAAGAGGCAACATAAGAAACTTGGAGCATCTGTCTCCACCTAGTGTTGTAATGATACAGTGAATACTTTTGCTTAACAAGCACAACTTAGTTTAAATCTTATTTCCAAAGAGAAAGAACTAGTTCGATGACACCACCTTTTCAGAGCAAATGATCAAGTGGACCAATGTAGTCATTTTTCTGACACGGAATTATTCATCAATTGCTCTTTATGCATATCATGTGAGATGCACCTGTGACTCAGCCTGCTCCGTCGACGATGAGTTTGACAAGAGGCGATGAAGTGCGCTCCTCATGAACCCGAGGACACCTGTGATTAATCATAGGAAAAAAAGAAAGTCCAAAAGTAAACCATTTTACTGAGACTCACAAGAAAATACATATCTCCTGTCTGTTTCATATACACTCAACTCCAGCTAGATAGTAAGGAATAGCATATGCAGTGATAATTAATTAGGCCATTCAGGTGGTAAGAGTAACTAGGAAACAACAGAAGGGCCTGTATTGCATTGGGTAGGGAAATTAGTGTTTAATTCTGAGGAGAGACAAGACGACTAGAAGAAAAAACTCACAGTGAATTTGAGAATGGGATTAGATTCCTAGACAAAAACACTCCTGCAGGGCATTTATAAAAGGTAATAGGTGGCTAGAGGATAGAACCTTGCCATGCATTGAGAAAGCTGACTTGAGGATTAGAGTTAAGGGCCTATTAACAAGGGTACTAGAGAAAAGGCCCTGCAGTGTATTGGGAAGTGGATCTAGGACACTTGAGGAAAAGAGCATGACGTACATTTGGATATTTCATTTCGCTGATGTACATGTACAGTAACTCATATTTAATCGGCTTCTGAGAAGCTTATTCAAAATTATTTTAAGTAAAAGAGGAGAAATATGAATCCCCCACCTGTGCCAGACTCACCAGGCGCTGTGTGATTGGCGGGATCCCCCCCAGTTTCCACCGGGCCGTTCTGCTCCTCAGAGACTGTGTTTTCCTGTAAATCAGTTTAAAGAGCACCAAAACAGAGATCATGTTTAAGTAAAGTATAAGCACATCTCACCTTAATTTTTAAAACTGTTGAGGAAAGGATTGGTTTCAGCGGGTGACATTTGTCTCCTCTGAGATGAAACATGCAGTTCTGGATGGCAATACATTTTTAAATGGGACAAGTGTTGGTAATTTCCATGGGTTGTTTTCAGGGAAATTATATATAAGGATGAGTCAAAAGTTCTCCATACTCTGGCTGTATAATTCATTTGAATTAACTTGTAGAAAGAACAAATACATCATTTTTAACATCATTTCAGTATACTTTGTCCATCTGTCAAGCTTTCATATTATCTCATTAAAAATGTTTGGATTTCTTCATCGTAGTGCTGCTTTCAGGGCACCAGACAGGTGAAAATCCGATGGAGCAAGTTCAGGTCTATAGTGAGGATGCTTTAACAGGGTGGGCAGAAGTGTGTCATTCAAGATCACAACGCCCTTGGATCGCAGTCCTCTACGCTTAATCCTAATGCTTATTGAAGAGCTAATTCTTTACCTCTTAAATAAGCATTTAATAGTAACAAGCATTGTTGATTATCGCACTTTTTTCCTGATAATGTTCCAGTACTGGTCCTTGAGAATCTCAGAAACTGTAAGAAGAAATTTTCCAGCTGATGGTTGACTTTTGAACTTTTTCTTGGTCTGTAATTAGGGATGTTTCCATTCCATAGTCTGTTATTTACTCTCAGGCTCATAGTGATGAATCCATGTCTCATCACTGAATCTCTAAATATATATAGACACACACCTCATCCATGCCCGCCAGTATAATCCTACACAAAAGCCACTGCAGCACAAATCGGCAAAAAAAATAAAAATGCTGGTGACAATACGAAGGCACCAGAACACCCAGTGCACCACAGCCTGCTACTTACTGGGCCCAACAGGCAAAGAACCCAAGGCCACTGACCAAACTCCCCTGATCACAATCCGATTGCACTCCCACGGGATGCACTGTACAAAGAAGTCTGATCCACAGAGATCCCACCCAGCAATCCATAGCACCCAAAAGATTCACTGGCAACATCCTGGTGCCAGACAGCACAGCACACCCACAGAGCCCCTCCAAAGCCATGCCCTGAGGGGCCAGAGATGCTCTGATGGCACAAGGGGAAAAACATTAATGGGCTATACTTTAGTCATTCAACACATTCAACATTCAACAGCACCATTTGCAACCACTTCCACAAAGTTTACAGTTCAGCAGTATATGTCCCTGATGAAGATGCTTCTGAAATGGCTTTTGTGTTATTTTAAATTTTTTGGCCAAGCTGTGTATATTTGGCTTATCCTGTGTATGGTCGCAAGGAATCTGGAACCTACTAACTTATCGGAAAGCATGGATGCACACACACACACCACCACACACACACATAGCAAATAATTTCTTCCTACCACTTAGCAAATAATTTGCTCCTATATATAAATCTATTTTGAAGTCAGATTGGCGATATATCAATTGCCACACAAAACAATCATGATACAGAACTGAACTGATTCTCCCCCCATCACTAGTCATCCTATATCACGTGTCTTTGGACTGGGGAGGAAGCTGGATTCCCCAAAGGAAACCAACAAAGCACAGAAAACATGCAAACACCATGCACACAGACCAGAGGCGAGGTGCGAACCCCCAACCCTGAAGATGCGCAGATACAGCGCCAACCCCTAGAGCCACTACGCTATTATATATGCATAAGATTGTATGTTTTGTTAGAATAAAACCGATTTTTTTTTTGTTCTGTTTTATTAGAATATGTTTTCTATGTGACAGACCATATATGTGTTCAGAATGCTGCTGATGTGATTTAAAAAGTAGGTAATTTTTTTCCAGCAGCTGGAAATAGTGGAATTAGGGAATACACTGTGTGAATCCGTCAGGGTCCCAGTCTCACCTTTCCGTTGCTCTCCTCTCCTCCTTCTTCATCAACCAAATTGAAGGACTCCCAGCTGACTACTGACCCTGGACTGCGCACTGCTTGACCTTGGTTAGTAATCCGTCTCTCTGTTGACAGCCACCAGTCACAGGCTGCTTGAAGCTCACACCTCTCAATAGAGCCCAGCAAAATCATTGACTCTAAGGACATAAATAGGATGTTGTGTTTATGTTGCATGTTGTGTTCAATAAAATGCCGTCTTTTTTTACACTTGCAAATTGTTTTTATAAAAACTCAGTACATGTTTAACTCTAAAGTATGTCTGGTGAGGTCTATCTGAAATATGAAAGTGTTAAATATAAAAGTGCATATACTGTATATGGTACACAAAGATCTTTGATTCATAATACATATTCCTAACTGGTAGTCACAACACTGCAATACATTATTGGGCATACGAGTTACCAGAATATTTATAATAATGCACTAATGTCTTGGTTCTATACAATACGTTTAGTCTTATTTATCCTTTCCTAAGTGTAGGCAAATGTTTCTATTCAACTGTGTTTTGGAGTGTTCAACCTCTAAATTTTACACATATACACAAAAACACATTTATGCAAACCTTTAGAATCAACCACCGGGATGCTTTTGAGGGTGGTTGCCTGCAGAAGTTGAAGAAGCTCACGGTAGGTTGTCTGAGGAGACAAAAACTTCACCTTCCTCACCATGATGTCCTCCACAAAGATATTATACTTACTGAGAGAGGAGGTCAGAAACCCGTCAGTTAAAGCAAATTCAGTGAAAATTACTCATCAGAATATATAAAAGAAAGATGCGTGTGAATACCTGATGTGTCCAAAACCAAGCTCTGGGAGATAAGGAAGCTTTTTGACCTGTATTATGGAATCGTAAAGGGATGGCTGCAGTCCCTGTGCCACCATGTTGGCAAGAATCACTGCCACCATCATGGGCAAAATGTGAGAGATCTGCCCGGTCAGCTCAAAGCAGATCACTGCTGTCGAAACTGTGTGTGTGACTGCACCAGTCAGTGCTGCAGCACCTAGACATCAAGACATTCACACAAATATGGGCAAAAAAGGTTGCGGTACTTAAGAGAATATAAGGAGGTGATGTTGCACTTTAACTGACCAATCACAGCGTAGCCTCCAGGTAGGATTCGGTAAACTATACCATCAAAGAGAATTCCATTTGGAAACAGGGTGGCCATGATCTCTCCAACCAACCGGCCAAATGCAGCTCCTAAACATTTAACATTTAAGTACAGAATTCAGTCAGGTCTTACCCTCCATCAAGAATATTATTACCCAGGCTAATCTCATAAAACTTACGGACCAAGTATAAAGACAGGCATGAAGGCACCAGAGGGGATGGGCATTGTTGTTGATACCGCAGACATCCAAAACTGAGTCATAGAGGAATAAAGACACCAGGAAGGAAAAAAAAAAAGTATAAGGCCTACGATACCTATGCATTTTAATTCAAGGTCTAACAAGATATGAAACGATCTGTATTTGAATAAAAGGAGATCCTGTCATAAATTTACAGTAGTTGAGCCTTCATTACAAAATATTCATGACCACATGTATCACATGGTTCATTATTTGCAAGCACATAACATGTGTGTAATAGTGTACCTTCATGATGAAAAATACAATGAGGATGATGAAGATGCTGACTTCTGAATGGAACCAGGCTCTGGAGCGGCCCAGACCAGGTTCGGTGGTGGGGTCCCAGACTTTTGTCCAGGTGAAGTTATCAAACAGAGAGTTGATACATTCTCTTGGCATCAGCTATACAAAGAACAGGGAAGATAAAATGTCAGGCTTGGAAAAAAAATAAAAAAATCAAGGCCAAGCATACAACACACATATGTAAGTGTATCCCTTTAAATGGACCTCTGAGCCTTAAACGTAATAAAGTGTCTGAGTGAATAACAACAGGAGCAACGTACCTCACCAGCCATAAACTGGCCGAAGCCTGGCGGAAATGTGAAGGAGGCAATAATGAGGGTCACCACACCGGGGTAAATCAAACGGCTAAAACAAACACACAACGACACTGGTATAAAAGTGCAGCAAGATAGAAGGACTATATCATCATTTGTAAAAAGTGGCAACGCATGCATATGTGGGATGACCGCTCACTATTTCGTGAGGAACTGAGTGAGCGCTGTTGGTCTTCTCATGAACAAAACAACCTGTCTGTTCAGATAAACAAAGAATGCGCCAAGAAATCCACATGAGATCCTATAAGAAACGCAAGATGATTTAGACAGACTTTTATTACACACACATACTCTCTCTCTCTTTCCCACACATCAATAACCCCTGCAGCAGAACGAACTCTGATTCATAAAATACGGAATAAGAGCTACACATTCCCTGTTAAATTGAATAGTTCTGTATGAAATATGCTAAACACACCCAATAACAGCAAATGCTGGCAGCTCCTGCAGGTCAAAAGGAAAGTCCATCCGGAATTTTGTACGAAACAGAGCTGTAATTGTGACTATGGGAAAAGAGCAAACAGTTAATCTCGCCATCAATAAAAATCTTTCATCAGCTCAGTGAACTGTGAATTATGCATTTATATTGCCACATTAAAAGGGTTTTGTGTGCATGCATGCCCAACCAGAGTCTTTGTTCCACACAGACAGCACTCTGAATATAAAGGCACTGAACGTAGCAGCGAAGTATCCTCGCCAATAATTCCTCACAGCAAAATAAGTGGATGTGACCTCAATACTGAACAACACACCTGCAAGGGAGGGTTGAGAGAGAGACAGAGAGACAGAGAGGAGAAATAAAGGGAGAGTAAAATGAAAGAGTTGCAGAAATATGATAAAACATACACAGATAAGAACATGGGAAGAAAAAACTAAGATGAATAAAGGACAAAAAGGTCAGAGATGACCATGTAAGAGAGAGAAAATAGAAAAAGATGATGAAGCAGAAATAGAAAACAACTCAGAAAAGAGGAAAGTGAGAAGATATTCTCCGTAAGAAAACATCAAAATGAAAATATTAACAAAAGTCAGTGCTTTGTATACAATATATTTTTCTACAGTATATAGCACCTACTGTATATCATTTGTGTTACTGATTACTAAGGAATATGATTAGGGGAAAGTGATTTGTACTTTGCTGGAAAAAAAAACAGTGAAGAGAGAAAAGCAAGAGAAAGCCAGTGTGTTTTACCTCCAAGAGGAGTGCCGAAACAGCAGCCGACCCCTACAGCACACCCCACTGTCAGAATATCAGTGTAGCCATAGGGGTTCTACTAAGAGAGACCGATAAAAGAATGAAGGTTACAGAGGACTGAAGAGTGAAAAGATAAAAGGAGGAGAGGGAAAGAGTAAAGGAAGTAACGTAAAGGAAGTAAAGGAAGTGACAGAGGCCAATGTATGGGTGACAGGAAACAAAGATGGAAACTTTTGATGAATTGAAAAAAGGAGATAAAGTTGGAATGTGAGAATAAAGTGAATAAGAAGACAGAGGTGGTTAGAAAAAAAAACAGATACAGCTATTAAATCATTTCAGAGAGAGCAGTGAGGAATTTCAACTAGTCAAAAGCAAATCAGCGGCCAAACTCTTAGCATAAGCACCAACTTAACATTAGCTGCCCTAAATAACGCTGTCTTTATTGTAGATAAGCAAAAAGACAGATAGACAGAAAGATAGAGAGAAAGATGCAAATACAGACAAACAGATAGATATATATAGATAGATAGTTAGATAGAGTATGATCTATACTGTACGTACAGTTTTAGAAATTAATTGTCATGAAATAATGGCGCTACAACTGACCATGAATCCATGTGTTCGTTGTGTTTTTAATTACTTTTACGCTTGTAAAAATTGAAGGACTTTCTATGGCTGCAAGTCCACAATTCCGTCACATCTTGATTGTTTAATTTTAACTCCACCAGGGTGGCATACAGAGGCAAAATTAGGAATTTTTTCTTATTGTCTAAATATTCATAGTCACATCTTTTGATGACTACGTGAGATATGTGTGAAATTGCTGGTGTAAAGTTGTAGAATTCGTATGTACATCATCTATCATGTCCTGGTGTGATTATAATTGTTATTATGAGCAGCTAACATTAAGCTGAACTTAAGCTGACTTCTTCCTCAGAAGACAATGTGTATATGCTGAACATAATGCACTGGACATGAATGCAGGAGTTACTTGCCTCCCAGGGGGGCACCGAAACAGGTACCTACTCCTACTGCACAGGCACACACCAGCAGGTCCTGAACATGGACACTATTCTGGGCGGGGTTAAGAAACAACAGAAATGCAACCACACACACACACACACACACACAGGGCAGTGAACACAGTTAATACTCAAACTATTAATACAAAGACCAGCAGCAAAAGTGAGGCATAGTGAGAGAGAAAGAGAGAGATGTACTTTGCAGATAGTAAACAATGCTATGCCACAACATGTACATGTAGAGTTGCAGTCTGACCCGAGTCCAGCAATAAAATCTATTACTACTGAAAAAAACAGCAATTACATGCTCACACCACAGACTTATATCTAGTAGACGTTATTTTCTTTATTCACATTCTTATTAGAAATAAACTAAACCATGCTTGTATGACATGGACGGTACTTTTTTTTTTAAGTACTTCATTGTATTTTATTGACTATTCATATTTTTTAGATACTACTAGCAACCACTATTTGGAACCTGATTTGCAATTAAATTATTATTTTTAAGGCTACAATTGGCAGTTTACTGGTATATTTGAAGACATTTTAATTGAATCTTATAATCCTAGCTTGTTCAGTGGACTTGCTTTTTTACTAAGGGACAGCAAATCAGGTACATATTCTAAACTGGGTTCTAAAATGCCAAAATATTAACTGCATAATCTTGTGTGTTTGAAATATTTAATGAAAATAAGCTTTTTAAATGGTATGTTGTCTTTTATTTTCATTCCTAATAAGAATGATAATAAATGCATGAATAACCCACCATACATACTGGTGCAGCTCAACACTCAGACACAAACACATTGCAGACCAGAGGCTTTACCTCATATACTCCTGTAAAAATGGACATGACTTTACTCAGCACAGCAGCACAGATACTTGCAATGTGGACAAAAGGTCCCTGGGGAAAAGACACAAACAGACAAGTGAAGCTATGATTCTCTATTTTTGCCTGTAAATTGCCTTCTAGGAATTTTCTGGCAAAAGAGTAAGCTACACTAACTAATAGACGTATTATTCTTAGTTTAATGGTTAGTTACAATAATGCATATTATTTTTAAATCTATGAAAATCTGTAGAGTATAAGATTACATGCCGCTACTAGTATAATTACTATAAAATATTCAATTCAATTCAATTCAATTTTATTTATATAGCGCTTTTATTGTCTCAAAGCAGCTTCACAAAAATTTAAAATTTTCACAAAAAAATACAGCTCCTGCAATTATATAGTTACAGTAATAGGGTTGTTTTAGAACTTTTATTGCCAAATTAATGTGACTAAATGTTGATTTAATAAAATAA
>JAQMYJ010000033.1:16114109-16132044 GCA_030014305.1 Clarias laeviceps
CTAATGTTTATCAGTACATTACAGAAAATAATGAACTTTATCACAATATGCAAATTTTTTGAGAAGGACCAGTATATATATATATATATATATAGAAGATGGCACAGAATTCTTTTTCCTCCTGGCCATCGGCCTCTCCCCTCCTTCCCTTGTACTCCGGGGCAGAAGCTAGGCCACATGCTGTAATTAATAAGCTGAGCCCATGCTTTCTGCAGCTCTCTGCTGAAGAGAATTGGTGGATGTATATTTAACCTGCATGCTCAGGTTTCCACTCACACACGGCCACACAGATGTGGAGCGTGTGGTATAGTCAGCACACATACTCACACACAGCTAACAAGCTGAATGAAGGGACTACATTACAACACTAAATAATCTGCTTGGACGATTCCACAAGTGCCGATAATAGACGGTAACGGCACTGGGGTGTTTAACCATATGCATTGCTCTGTGTCACGGGTGTTCTAACAATTACCAATTACAGTAACTGTCAGTCACCAGCACTTTCAGCAAGAAATCACATATAATAACGTTATATCATGTTAAACAACACATTCTCTAAGTAATTGCAAAAAGCTGGCCCGAACCGCCTCTGAAGCATCCGTGTTGTTCTGTTTACGGCTAACGTGACCTACAAAGCTAACTAGCTTCTGACACAATCCTAAATCGCTGATCAATGGCATTACTTGGTATGTGGATCAAGGTATTATACACCCTACATAGGGCACTAGCTTTCCATTTAATGCTATTTTGGATTCAACCCTGGAAACCCAGAAGTTATTTAATACTCTAAATCGGATTAAGTGGAAATATAAAGTTACATTTCGTAGGTTTCTCAGGACTGTCCACCACCTTCATAGTTTATTCTCCTCCTTTTTTGGCTGCATACAGTGGTACGGGTAAGAATTTAAAACTGCTTTCACCCCTGTGAAAATTAATAACTGGTTAAATAAATAAACAAACAAATCATAATCTGTTGATCATAAATGGTGTTTGTAGAACTATTGAATAATAGCAATATCACACTCGAGGTTGTGCTGAATGTCAGTACAGCTGTGATATCACTCATGCTGTGATTACGACTGCATCACAGCCATGCTGATAATCAGCACAACAGATCTCCCTCTCCTGTGAAATTGCTGCTTTATTATATAGTCCCTGACAGTGTTCATTAAATTCAGGTGTAAAATAATTCTCGGTTGGAAATAATAACCAAGATAACAAATCCCTATGGGAGTGGTTAATAGAGTATAGTAAAAAAAAAATTTAAACAGCCAGAGATGTTAAAGTTAATGAAATATAAATGGTTAAATAATACGACATAAAAGGTGAATACAAAATGTAAAGAGTAAACTAAGATATTTACTTACTTTTGGTCAATGTGATAACATGCAGCACATCCAAATCACAGCCATAACCAACAAGTCACTGGTGCAGGTTCTAGCCACCACGCAGTTACTGTCAGCGAGCTCTCGATATGTCAGCACTCAGAATAGAACGGAAAATCAATTAAAGTGTGAGCTATTGGAGACCAGCACTTTAAAGGCCGTTATTTAAAGTGAGTTCAATTTGCTGGATAAGACTGTTCACGTTATCAGCCTTCATCTCAGCAAGGGCTCCACACACACAGCATGTCAACAACGTACCTGAGCATATCCTAACACAAAGGACAAAGAGGGGGATAGACAAAGACAGAGAGAGAGAGAGAGAGCGATTGGGAGACACAAAGAGAGAAAGGGAGAGACTGACCAGAGTCTGCTGATATCTCAGAGCTTTCCTTTGCGATGCATCGGCAGCCATTGACAAGCTTACACTGAGCCAAAAATAAACATACACACCGTCTCGCTCCTGTATTACAGCGCCTGGAACACACAAATACACACACACACAAACAGAAATACATACACAGACTTTGGTCTGTGTTACGCCACCTGTAACACACACAAAAACACACAAAAATAACGAGTTAAATCACTCCTTCTTTGATTATGGTTTCACACTTAATGCAGATTTTGTGTAAAATCACTCACACACAAACACAATATAGACATAAACACAACTTCTGTTTCAGTATTACAACATAGTACTTTTCAAAGAATATAAACATACCTTAAAAATCTTGGACATGTCAGGAAATAGATTAAAAATTGAAGTGTGAAAGGTCTTATCAGCGAGATCCACAGCACATCAAGCAAGAAAGACAGGTGGTAGACAAGACAGAAAGTGAGGGCAGGTGAAAACAGAAACCACAAGCATTGTGTGAATTCATGTATGTTTTCATAAAGAAAGGAACAAAACCACAAAAATAGAAAAGAATGTTAAGAATAAAGTCACACACAAAAAAAAATAAGACATGATGTCATTAAAACGATAAAAAAATGTGTACACCGTGTGTGCTTTAAGGAATTAATCTAAATGGAAATATTTTTATTACTTTCTTTATTGCTCCATACATTCATCTCCTGTGACAGCAGGCTGCCTGCAGCACCTCACATCAGGTCCTGACATTCTCACACCACCATCACCAGCTCAACAAATCTAAAGAAAGGCCTACTTGGGTTTTCGATCCTGGTTTTGTAAGCTCAGCTGGAAACTTCCTCTTTATACAATATAAATCTAATCAATATTTTCTACTTCTTAAGGGTGTTTTTGTTACTTTGGGTTACACAGCTTATTAACCACCCCAAAAGGTTAAAAGCATGCTCTAAAAACTGAGCATGTAAATAAAAGCCATGTGATATTACAGGTTATGTACATTTGTAATAGAAATATAAGAATGGTGGACATGCGTATTTGTGAGTGTCCATGTTAAAGCAATAGATCTTACTCTGCCTTTAAATGCTAGCATTGCAGCATGTCCCATGGCATCATGCCAGCATATTGGCCCGCCCCTCCCGCCTGGATTTCCGTTTTGCTTCCTCTCTGTTCCCTTCAGACCAACATGGAAGTTTGTTGGAGAGGACACTGCTTCCCTTTAGGGTGCCCCTGTAACCTGATGAGGGTGTGTGTGTGTGAGTGTTTGGGTGGAGGGGGGGGCCTAAGCAACTTTCACCTCATCAGACAGGAGGTGCTGAGACACAGTGTTCAGGGGGCAGGACAAAATCTCCACCACACACACACACACACACACACAGGGACTTTAAATATGACTTGACTTGCGTATTAAACCGCAGCTGTGATTAGTGACTGATGGACTACCCCTTTAGATATTCAGGAATTCAGACTGTGATGGGCTCACACATGATTAAATTGCTGAATAAGTATTTTTTTTAAAAGGAATTTGTGCTTTGAACAGGTTTTATACTATGCTCGACTATAGTGTACTGTACTATAACATGATTATTCAATGCAAATAATGCAAAAAGTTAAAATAAACAATATTTAATATTTCCTCAAATTTCCCATGTTTTTTTTTTTCTGGAATCTTGGGTTTTTAACAAAACAGTGATTAAAAAAAGCAAAATGGCCAGAGGGAAGAAGAACACTCTGCACCTTACAATCTACTTGTTAACACACCGTTAAAGACATGGAACCATGAGGGCAAGGAAGCGTAATGTGATCAGGGGTGAATCACCGTGGTGGTGGTCACTCCATCAGTCACATTAGGGCAGTAAGGCCATAAGAAGAAGCAGAAAATGTACTGAGAATGTACAGCAGGGAACAATGTAGAAAAAAGTACAGAGTCAACTACATCCTTAAGCATTGGAAATACTGCACTTCATTAGGCACAAATTTTAAAAATTCATATTTTGTTACTGAGATAAAGGTCAGAATATCAGAAGTGCACTTATACAGTCGACCAAACAATCTACTACAAAACTAGCAACATGCAGAATGACACACACACACAAAGCACACAAGCACACACCACATTGTGGCTCAATTAAGGTCCAGGAAAGCACAATAGAGGCAAACAAAAAAAACAAAAGCACACCTGGACAGGCAAGCATGCATACACAATCACAATCATACTCGGACAAACATAAATAAAGGCCGCCAAATGACAAATAAATAAATGACTGACAAACAAAAATAAAGTCATTATGCCTATACAAATTTATTTTACAGCCATGTCATTTTATTCAAAGACAGTTTTGTTTTTTTTTACAAAAATATCACAAATTATTGACAACATCGTGCACAGCACCATCCTGAACAACATTAATGGCAGTGAATATAAATGTAAAATTCCCTACAAATTGGATTTTTAGGTTAAATTTTACAAAATTTAGCTAAAAATAATTTTAGTAACCAGATCAACAAGAAAACACACCATATAAAGAATGATTGTTGCATGTCCTTTTTTAAATAGCTCATAAGAACATTTAGTGGAGCTGGTCATACTAGGACAGTCACTGAATTATATGTTATTCCCGGTAAACTTACTAATCATCAATGCAAAAACAGAATGTAACACAGAACAAGACAATAACATATTCTGTGTTTTTGTGTGTAAAGAGGCAGAACTGCATAGGGGGAGAGAAAAACTCAGTACTCGTACAGTTTATACATTAATACTCTCAGAATGGGCTTAATTTTTTGAAGAGTGAAGTTCAATAATTTGTCAATCAGCAACACACACATAAAACATTACTATTTGCAACATTTGGTCTAGATTGGAATTGAACCATGAGATGCATTTACAGATGCAAGAAATCAACACTGTGCTGAGCCCATCAACTCGAATGCTAAAATTCATCCCTCTGTGTTGTAACACTTGAGTGTAACATTAAAATAATTCCTTTTTAAGCTTCCTGCACAAAAAGAACACAATAACCATAGCATTTCTTGCAATCTACAACACAACCTTGTTTGATTCAAAGGTAGAAGTTAATTTCTCTCTTTAAATATTTCCGTCTAGTATATTAGTTTTCCATTTAGAAGTACGCTTGGCATTCATGTTAATTCAATCACTAAAATATTATCATCCTGTATATAAGGTAAGCTGCCATGCCAAAGTAACTTGCGTGTGTATTATATTATAGGGTGAGATCACAAATGCTAACTGAAATAAGTTGCGTTACAGAGTCATGCATCCTGCTGGAAAACACATGACAGAGATATGATATTTGGTTCACTAGGAATGTGAAAGTGTGCAAAATAAAGTGTGCATTAAAGCTGTATTATGTCAGGCTTCATAATACATAATACCTTTTCTCCTTTACTGTTCACTGCACTAAACTGAGCGAGCGAAATCTGCAGAGTAAGGCAATTACTGTACTGACCATAAAACACTTAGAATCTTTAAAAGACCTTCAACAGTGAGAATGGAGAGTGGTCCATTAAAGCCTTCAATGTTTCTGAAATACAGTCTTAAGTCAGAGGTGACCGATGTGTCACTCTAAGTATTGTGTACAGATCTCTACTGCCCTCTGGTGGCAGAGAAAATGAGATAAATAAAATTGGAATGGAAAGTGATTAATAAAACATTAAAAAGGTAATACGATTGCACAAAGACTATGCAGATATCAGTGGACATTTTGCTGCCTCCAGAGTTTGTTGATCAAGTTTTTTTTTTACAATAAAATATTGGTTTGTGCAATACGTATTAGTGGAGACACTGTGATGAGCTGTGGTGTGGAATACTGCAGATCAGTACATTTACTGACTCATTGCAAACATGAAAAGTGTTTAGTGGAGTGAATGTACTGAGGAAGTTTTCGTTACTGAGTGGCACTGGTTCTGGCTAAAACTGACACAAAAAAAATAAAAACACGAAAAAGTAAATGAAATATGCTTAAAAATATTTTAAAAACTGTACAGAGTTCATAAATTTCCTACAAAACTAACAAAAATAGATCTTAAAGTGTTAGAAATGGTTAAATTGTGATTAATGCATATGAAGGCAAATCCAAATAAGGACAATTTAGGGCAAATTATTTCATATTGGCTTAAGCTTTATACTATATAAAATTACTGATAATTACAAATGATTTGTGTCATTTATGATTTATACCTTATGGATTGGAATGGGTTACTGTGATGGCCCAGAAGAGACAAAAACTATTTACAGGAGCAGGGTTTGTGTGTGTGTGTGTGTGTGTTTGTGTGAGTTTGTTGTATGTTATGAATTGTGCCTACTTCCATTTTATTGCTGCATTTCAGAATTCTAATTACTGCAGGATTGAAAATATCCTTTTACAGAACAGCACCTGTATTCATGTGTCTAGTTATTTGGGCAGTACTTGGGAAAGAGGTAGAGGTCTTTGCAGAGTGAACTGGTGAATTCAGACATCTCTTTGCAGCGATGGTGTGCTGAACCTGGAGCATGGCCTTCTCTCTCCTTTATTTGGCTATTCACCTACTCAGATACAACAACGAACAAACACAAAATAAAAACAAGCACTGTTAGATGTTGCAGGTTGGCCTTTTGCTTATTCTCCTATTATTAATAACTGATATATATAATACCGTATAGGAAACCTTCTATTTAGGTTCCTTGTTATTATTACACTTAGTAGGTTTTTAAAATGTCAATTGTGTGCGGCAACACCAACATCTGTCAAGCGGAGTCACCACCACCAATTATTTCACTCATTTTTGGATTCTCTTAAACCACAAATGCTAGTTTTCCAATAGTTTACGAGATAGATAATTTTTAAATCAAAGAATATTTAGATTGAGTTTAGTCAGTTTTGGTCCAGAAATCACTTTTATTTTTGCTCCTGTGTATCATA
Source organism: Clarias laeviceps (assembly GCA_030014305.1). Taxonomy (NCBI): domain Eukaryota; kingdom Metazoa; phylum Chordata; class Actinopteri; order Siluriformes; family Clariidae; genus Clarias; species Clarias laeviceps. The sequence goes on from JAQMYJ010000033.1 coordinate 16,120,787, forward strand.
TAATACCAAACAACATTTTGCTTTTATTAGAATAATATAAAAAAAATGTATAATACAGAAAAATGGCAAAGTTGTCAGAATAGTGCAACAGAAGAGTATCATTCTAACCAGGGTGCCTTATTATTTAAAGATTTTGGGTTTGACTAGGTGATACCACATCCATTAGTGGATAAGAGTGCAGAAGAAAAACCAGCCATACTCTCAGGAAGTCAGTGGTGACATAGTCGCTCTGCACTAGCAATCAGGGTGCATGTGAGCTTGTGAATGCACAAGTAAGAAGTTAAAATATTTTTTGGCAAATAATTTTTAAAAAATCAATGTTTTATTACCTGGACCAGTATATCCGATAAGTGTGTATCTCTAGCTTTCTGTCTCATAGCTGTGTTGAGTTCCTGAATAAACCATGATCCTTTCTTTGTGTTTCTCATTGCAGCAGTGCCTAGGTTCAGACAAACAAATTTATACATTTAAAAGAATCCAATTGCACTTACAATCAGAACTCAGTTTTCTTTATTAAAGTTATTCATTTAGAAAGCAGCACGTGTCAGGTGTTATCAAAGCTGCTGGTTGCATATACGGGAAAACCTGTTGAAAGTTTTTAAAGATATACTGTACACACACACAAAAAAAAAAAAAACTTGTGTACACAAAGACATAAATGGATACACACTGAAACCTTTGAGTGTAGCAAAACCGCAGATCATGTCGGATCTCTGGGGCAGTTTCACCCGCAGTCTCTCGGCTTCACTCTCTTCACTTGCTCTGTTCTGTCTGTCATGGTTCTCCTCTCTCCCTGCATCCCTCTGCTCACAGTCTGTAGACTGCATCGAATCATCACCATCCAACTGGTCCACACCACAGTCCATCTCCTCTGAAACAGAATGCTGTCAGAAATCAGAAAACAGCTCACTGGTTCACTGCTCCATGTTAACAGCAGATTTTCTTAGTTACATAACAAGCAATTTTATATGAGTGTGACTCAGTAAGTGTGCCAACCTCCTCTACAGGCCTGAATGAAGAACATTTTTGGCTTGTTTTGAAGGAAGGTGCAATGAGCGTTATCAAACTGCTCAAACACCCATTCCAGCTGTAACAGAAAGAGAGGCTCTCAGTGCTGGGCATATTAAATAAGCAATTATTAATCACTCCACATACCTTAATGGCAAATTCTGTGTTTGAGTACAGATGCCCCTGCTACTATTTATAAGTTCAGAAAAATAAGGCTTACCTCAAGCAGTTTTCCGTCAATGCCATAAATGGAACCCTCCACTCCATGAGACAACACACACACAACACAGCAGTCAGACTCGGCGTGCTCCGGCCGCCTGGCAAACTGCTCTATGCAGGCCCGCATGGCCTGAAAAACAAAACAGCAATATAGGCTTTTAAGCCACATTTACACACCAACATGAACTAGCATTTACAAACACTATACCTACACGTAACACAAGACAAGCCTATGTATACTTACAGTGATCATTCTCATTTTCTTTGCTAAGATGAAGTGGAGGGAGATGTACCTGGAGCGTGAGATCTTTTTTCAGACAGACTGTAAATTCCAGCTCAGTAAAGAGTCTCCTCAGAACCTCCTCATCTACCTCTCCTCCTCTTCGTGTGTCAAGGTCTGATAACTCAGTCTCGAAGTGCACGTTACTCAGCACCAATGCAAGACCACGTGGACTTGAGCTCATTGGGTACGCCTGAAGAAACAGATAACAGGAAAGGAGTTTGAGTGTCTGGACACAGTCTGAATTTTAGTACTCACAGTGCATTTGTGTGCATTTGAACCCAGTGAAACAAGTAAAATTGTGGTGTGTGTGTGTGTGTATATACATACCTGTGCACAGTGAGACATGTAGAACTCCTGTGTGCAGGGGAGCACAGCGGTGGTCAGAGGACTGTCAGCATCTAGGCACATCTCCATAGACTCTGAAGGGACAAAACAACCAAATGAATCTCCACATATTGTAATAGCACAGTTGAGCTATTGGTCACTTAAATCAATGTTTAGCACAGTTGTAAATGACATCAGTGCTTTCAATACTTCATTATTTTACAGTATATCTCTCTCATTCTCACATACTCACTCACCCTGGGTCCGAGCTCTTTTTGCAGGTACTGCACACTCTTCGGTTGGAAGTGGAAGTTTAGTGGCTAAAAACCTCTGCAAAACAAAACCGACAACACAAACAGATTTCATTTTAAACTGGTTAAGTTGTAGTTATAAACTGATGTGGTTATCTTTTTAACTCTCATACAAAGCAATTTCTGACGTGTGAATGCGTGTGGATTATAAGTTTAAAATCTTTTGTCTGTTGGTTCTCTGACACATTCAGGATCTGCAGGGTCTTTGGGTGTGGCACTGTGAGCAAGTTGAGCAAGTGTTTCCTATCTTGCTATTTCAAGAAACAACTCTAACCACCTTAGTGCTTAAACATATTTAAGCAACTAACATGGATCTTAGAGTAAGTGTGCTAAACTAGGCTCAGCAACAAATTATCTTTACTGGAACATTAAAGGGTAAGTATGATATGAGATCAGTATGCTCACTTTGTGAGAACACTTTGTGAGTAAAGTGCTAATCAATGATTAACCAAGGAATTAGTCATCAAGTTTACACCTAACACATAACCGCACCATATAGCCAGCCTGTACTAGGATACATACAAACAAAATTTAAGCATACACTACCAGTCAAGAGTTTGGACACACCTTTTAATTCAATTGTGTTTACTGATTTTTATTTCTTTCTACATTGTAAAACAATTCTGAAGGCATCCAAAATATGCAATAATCTCCTTTGAACAATTGATATTGAGATGTGTCTGCTATTATGCTCTTTAAAGTCTTCATAATGGCTCTAATCTGAAGTGCTTTTGATTTTTGAGGCTGGTAACTCTAAATGAACTTCTGCAGCAGAGCTTTGGTCTTGCTTGCCTGGGACGGTCTTCATGAGAGCCAGTTTCATCATGGTGCTTGATGGGTTTTGCAAATGCACTTGACAATACTGTTCTTGCAAGAATTATTCCAGAATAGCTGACTTTCTTGGCTGAAAATAACAACTGATTGCTGTTTTTACTTAAATGCCTAATGCCATATGTGTTATTTCATATTTCATAGTAGAAAATAATAATTAAAAAAATAAAAAAAAGAATTATAAGGTGTGTCCAAACTTTTGTCTGGTACTGTATGTCAATGTAAATTTCACTTAAGTTATAGTAAGTTGTACTAACAGTGTTATACTTCTGATGATTTAGCTTTTTAAGTTAATATTAGAATAAAGAAACAAAACAATGCCAATATGGGCAAGAGAGCAAATATCATGTTTTTCCTTTCACAAAACCTCAATAGCGGTTCATTCATTTTATACTCTAAACAAAAAAACAAACAAACAAAAAAAATACAAAAGGCAATGAACTATTCTGCCTTAGTTACTGCCTGAAGCAAATTTGCTCTGATATACATTTAAACAAACATTCAACCTAAACTACCACCAAGCTGGTTTGCAGTGTAGATTAAGCTGCAATAGTGACAATGTCAGTGGTAACATAAATAATTCTAAGTAAAGGATGTATAAATTTCACTAGATTTTAATTCAAGTCTTCTACTGTACGTGTTTTCGCACGGGAGCTTTTTGCTTTCAGACAGCTTTTACAGTGTTTTCAATGGTGGACTTTAGTTCACTTCATGGGCCATGTGTATTAAATAAAGTCAAGGACTAAACTTGCCATGTTACATTCTGGATTTTTTATTTAATTTGCAGTGACAGAGAAAGGAATGATGTAATCTGCAGCAGAGAAATAATGGCTTCTTGAAATATATTGAAATGCCTTACTGTTGCACATTATTGAGAACCCACCCACCTTTAACTAAATTAGTCTGCAGTTTTGACAATTTTTTGGACTAAATGTCTGAAATGCCAAAAACTATTATCAATCAGTACTACCACACGCAGAACATAATGACAATAAATAAGACAGATCACCATGGGTTAACGGTATTACTTAAAATAAGTGTCACTAGCCTGATGATAAGGATTTTAAGTATGTTTGCATATGAAACACGACACTGATCCATGTTAATTACTATAAACAGTAATAAAGCATTAAGTAATTAGCATAAAGATGTAAAAGCAATAGTCTTTTAGAATTGGCTCCAAATGTGGTGATTAGTTTTGGATTGGGTTATGGGGTCTACATGCCTCACCTCCTGGTCTTTCCTTTTCTTAGCAGGGGAGCTGTCCTGTGTGAAAGAGATTTCACTCTCACTCTGTGTAGGTGAGTTCTGCAACCATATGTGTGCAACACTTTTGTTACAAACACTTTTGTTACACTCTTGCCTCTGAAATTTGTACCTTTCTAAACAGGTGTGAAACTTGTTATTGAAGCATGTGATGTTCCTCACCTCTTGGTCTCTGAACCTAATAAGCAAGTTGAAGAGGTGCTCTTGCTCTGTCTCTTTAAGAGCTTCGCAAAAGGTGCTGAAAGCTCGAGGCCCACGTTTCGGCAGTAGTGTCAGCAAACGCCAGCTCCTCTTTTGGGATGTTGTCTCTGCCTACAAGATTCAAATCATGAAGTCAAACACATTTACTACAGATTTGCTTTTCAACCCTAAAATGCCAAACATTAGGGATTGGAATCACCAGAAACCGGTGGATACGATATCATTACAATACACAGGTGCCGGTTAGAGTTGTATTGAGATTCTGTTTTATACATATCCTGATTCAATATTTTGCTAAAACTGAAGACAAACTTGGCAAATAATTTTCTCCTACCACACAGGATGGTGTGCTGCCTGCCAATATGTGAAATGCTTAAAGCAGACTACCTGTAGGATTACAGAGGAATGGCAACATTTTACCACCTTCAATGCAATCATTAACTCAATTTGGAAACACCAATTAACCTAATCTACATGTCTTTGGACTGTGGGAGGAAAGCAGAGTACCCAAAAGAAACCCACCGAGCACAGGGAGAACATACAAACTCAATGCACACGGATCCAAGGCAGAAATCAAACCCTCAACCATGTAGGTCTGAGACCACAGTGCTAACTACAACACCACCATACCTTAAACTCAAACACATGTAACCAAAAAATATTTTTTAAATAGCTTTTGTAGTTGTTAGGGCGATACATAAAATGACGCATAAAAGTTTCGTGATGACCAACTAATCAATCACCCCCAAACTACCAAACACTATCTTTATAAATCAGTGACTGTCCGCAGAAAATACAAAGTGTATATTCAGGTGTTCCAACCATTCGTTTAAACATTTTAACCGCCTTACTGTTAAGCCACAGGTTCTCAACCCTGGTCCTGGTGCCCAACATGTTCTAAGTTAATAATCTCTGACTTCACCTTTAACTCCAGTTCAACATCTTTCCCTAAATGTTTTGCTAATTAATTGCTTAGCAGGCAAAGTGCTAAAGGGTTTCTAATGCAATGCAAAAATACAAGTAGCTTTAAAAAAAAAAAAAGGAAGAAACAAAATAATACACTTGCCAGCAGTCAATATTAACATAATGCAATACATTACAATGAGTCACATCATCTAATGCTTCATATGAATCCATGAACAAACAGCAAAATGAACAAGAGTTATGTGAGGTTACAAGTAAAATTTTAGGAGTGCCCTGAAGCAACTTCAGGATTTTTACATCACCTCAACCTGTCATTGAGTATTTTCCTCTAATAGGGAAAACTGTTAGAGGAAAATAATCAATGACAGGTTGGTCTGATGTAATTTAACATACCAGAAATTCCAAAACAGTGCACTGTGCCTTACCATGACGGTTTCCGCCATGCCCTCACTGAGAATGTCTTCAGCCTGCAAATACTGTATGAGCAACTCGTCCACCACCAGCTCTTTACAAAGCACCACTGAATTCTTCCTCAGAGCCACCTTGTCCATCTCTGTCATGCCACACCCCACGAGCATGGTGCTGTAAAGTGAAGTGTGTGTGCTTAAAGGGTGACAGACAGACAGACAGTCAGTAAAGTGAACACATACTCTTAACAGACATGTTGGACTCTAACAGTACTCATAAGTAATAAATAATTAAGCTTTAAGCACTCAGACAGAATGTCAGTGCAGACATGAACACAAGACAGACTAAAAGCTCTAGTGCACAGATTCAATATATCTCCAATTAATATATTAAAAATAAGATGCAAAAAAAATCTAGATAAAATGTCTTACCGTTTTGTTTAGTCCACTTCTAATATTTTTAGAAGAATCCCGTAGTTAGGTAAATATATATATATATATATATATATATATATGTTGAGCAACTCACGAAACAAGAAATGTCAACTTTGTGTGTGTGTGTGTGCAGAAACCTGAACACCTCAAGTTAGCTAGCAGGCTATATCCTTAGCTGGTTACAACACATTCGCAAAAAAAAACAAAAGAAACGCTTTGTTTGAAGCAGACAAAATTCAGCACAAACTCGGGAAACGCCTATAATCTCCCCTTCTTTGTGCAGTATGCTAAACTAATTAGCAAGTGCCATATCCAGTTAGCCAACGCCAAGCTAAAGGCTAGTCAAAGTTAGAGCTAGCTAAAAAAAACAACAACAATAACAGCAGTAGAAAACACAACACAGCTCGAGACTCGCCAGCAGTGTGTATCAGCACAGCGCGTTACATTACATTAGTCTAATGCTGCGTGAAGAAACAAGCAGCGGTCACGAAAAACTTACCCGAGGTTACGGGGAAAATAGTTTTAAAAAAATAATTGACAGTACAAGGACTGTCCTGGAGCAACTTCCGCGCCAACCGACAGCGAATGAGGATTTTCTCCTCCTTCTTCTTTCACGACAGGATGAACTGTACAGCGCGTTATTACTGCCACATACTGGTGTTATAAACGAACAAAACAGGCAGAACTCAGCTCAGAGTCTGAGGGACAAGAGGTGGTGTACACCCTGTACGGGGCGCCAGTCTATCTCAGGACACGCAAGCATAGAAACATATAGAAACATAGTCTTTGGACGCACCCGTTGTCTATACCGCTTTTTACCCTGAATAAAGGATGGTCGAGGGAGTCTTAGGGCACGAGGCAGGGTACACCCTGGACAGGGTGCCAATCCATTGCAAACACATACAAATGCTCATTCACACACTATGGGCAATTTGGGAATATCAATTAGCCTAATCTGCATGTCTCTCAACTGCTGGATTAACACAGAGTACCTGGAAGAAAACACAATAAGCACAGGGGGAACATGCAAACTCCACGCACACAGAATTGAGGTGGGAATTGAACCCTCAACCCTGAATGTGCGAGGCCTAACTATGCCGCTACAGGAAGAGCTCACTCACTCACTCATCGTCTATACCGCCTTATCCTGTATACAAGGAAGCAGGGGGGCCTGAAGCCTATCCCAGAAGACGTAGAGCGCAAGTCTTAGGTATGTCCTGGACAGGGTGCCAATCCATCGCAGGGTCCACACACTCACATGCTCAATCTACCTAAATGCACACTACCAGCAATTTGGGAATGCCATTTTTAAAAATCTGCATGTCTATGAACTATGGGAGGAAACTGGAGTACCCAGAGAAAAACCCACCAAGCACAGGGAGAACATGCAAACTCCACGCACTCAGACCCGAGGCAGAAACCGAACCCACGACCCTGGAGCTGCAAGGCCTAATCATTATGACCGTGCTGCTACAGGGAGAGCTAGAAATTAATAAACGACAGGTTGGTGTGATGTGACCTAACACCAAGGTGAAGACTGTTGCCCCTGTGAAATGGATTAGTTTTTACAGCTCACAGTGTTTTATTCCTCTTATACAGAAACCCAATATGGTGTTGTAGCCCATCCACCTTAAGGTTCAATGTTTGTGCATTTTAAGTTGCTTTTATGCTCACCACAGTTGTAAAGAGTGATTATTTGTGTTACCATTTTCTTCCTGGCAGCTCAAACCAATCTGGCCATTTTCCTCTGTCCTCTTTTATTAACAAGGCTTTTCCACCCTCAGAACCAGGACAAAAAAAAAAAATCTGCCCTGGCATTTTTGTTCCAGGTGGCCCCACCAGTAAAACTCAGAATAGGTCCAGTCGGACACCACCCATTATTATAGCTGATGAAAATCAAAAAGCCAGTATCTCAAAATCTATTCAAATATTTCCTAAGATAAGTCAGAAAAACAGTTTACAATACAGAAAGTACAGAGTGCATAAATTAATATACTTTTCGAACATTGGACAGGAGTTTTGTATTGTAAATCCTTTTTGTGATAGAAATATTCTAAAATTTCTATATACTGTATTGGACTTTTTTCCACAAACTATAATCTCTCCATTGGTGGACTTTGGCAGCACCTGCCTTCAAACTTTTAATTTTTTTCTTGCATAGCTTTTCCACACCACCTTTCCGGGTAGGTCACGAGAGATGAAGGGCTGGGGGTGAGGAGATTTTATAGGCAGAGCAAGATACTTCATTACTCTGCCTATGGTGTCCGCATGATTGATTAACTGCCCCGCCACCCCCCAAAAAAGGGGGTGGGTGGATTATATCGCCCCCAAAGTGCATCGGCTCACCAGGAAAATGTCCAATATGTCAGATTACCAATCCAGAAACGCACATAACAGTCACTCACTTGACGATTATAAAAAAGGACATAAACCTGATGTTGCTTTCTGCTGCTGCTAGCCCATTCACTTCCAGGTTTGATGTGTTGTTTTCACACCTTGGATGTAGAGTGCTAATTTAAGTTACTAAATTAAATGAAGCTTCCTGTCAGCTCAGGCCAGTCTGGATATTCTTCACTTTCATTAATAAGGTGTTTTCAGCTTGCTTACCCTCAGCAGTTTCTCTAAGAGATCAGCAGTTTCTAAAATACTCAAACAAGATCATCTGGCCCAAGCAACCAGCCCATGGTCACAAAGGTAACACTTTTGTTCATCTATTCTGGTGTTGAAGAGGAACATTAGCTAATGCTCATGACGTGTATGTGTACAATGGTTTGAATTGTGCTGCTGCTTAGATAAAGTGTACAGTGAATGTATATGTTGATCACTCAATGAGAGAAAGAAAGAAAATTTTAATGACAGAGTAGATTATTTAAACAAGAGGATATCATAAGTGTTAGGATAAAATGCAATGTGTGTACTTCCTGTTAATAAGAATAATGTGCAATACAACAGAGAGAAGAAAATAAAAGTCGATACTCATTTAGTATTTGCAAACATAATGAGGGAAAAAAGAGTCTTTTATTGTTTTAAACTACAAATTGTTCTGATTCAGAAAAATGTAGTTGGCAAAGGCTGATCTTAGTAAAACTGCAGCATGTAAATGGCAGGCCATAGCAAAAACAAAAACAAAAAAGCTGGCTGGTGATTCAAAGCTTTATTTCTTACACTGAACGGCAAAATAAATGTCCCCCGCACCATAAAAACTTTTTTTGGATTACCAGACTCTTTCATAAACTTTAAATTTATAATACTTGTTTTTAGGTGTGTGTTGAGATTACTACAAATGTTAGTAGCTTGTATTCCTACACATCTACAGTCAAAAGAATCTGATATTACAGAACCAGGTTCTTAGACCCAAACTTAGCTCAGGTCTTAACTTGGAAGCATTTTCAGAACCAGTGCTTAAGCCTGGAGGTACTGTAAGCCAACCAAGAATATAAGTGGATATTTGGTTAAATCTGCTTTAAAAGAACATCATGGTTCCATTAAGCTTAAATTCAAGTGCAAATAAGTTGTAATTATTTTACAACTTTGGAAGTGCTTGGTTTAAGGCCAGAATATGAGGTGTAAGTTAGACAAGAACAGAAATACAAATCCCTCTCATCCTATTCCTTTGTGCAAATATTCACAGTATAAACATATTCTGAAGTGGACAAATTTATCTCAAGTTAACTAACTTAAAAAAAAAAAATCAAGAAGTAAATGAATATAATTAACAATTCCTCTAATATTTGCAATAAACATATACATAGGTTTGCTTTGCAGATACAGTTTAATATTCCACTGCAAATTTCCATCAACAGTCTTAATTATTCAAAGACTAAAAACCTACTATCCAACTACCATCAAAATTTCCAGTATCACAAACAGTACCCAAAGTTTTCCCCCTCCTGCCACGCATAATAATATTTAATCTGTAATACCATCAAAAAAGTGTAACACGTTGAAAATCACTGCAATTAATAAATTCATCCTGTGTCTTCCAGGGGTTTTATAGAGTCTCACACTCAGCCACATCAGTGGCACAAAGCAAAAACAGCAGAACGCAAAAATAGTAATCTATAAATCAATATACTGTAATTTACATTTACAGTCAGGAAAGCACAGTAGCCTGGTGGGACAGTAACCTGAACTTGTCAGTTAATTAATATCCAACATCAACTGTAATTATTAAGTAACAGTAACCCACTTAGGAAAGTCATAATGGCCTTCTTTGGACATGAATTGGATTTGAACAAATACATTATAAACATCTGTGGAAAAATGTCTACTAAAAAAAACTTCAAACAAATAGAATTATTTATTTGTCTTTTTGAATGAATGACGAATCTAAAATTCAAAAGGTGTCAACAGTTTAGCTGCATATTTTTCCAAAATTACAAGAAGAAACATAAAATTGTGTTAAAGCACAGCATTTACTTGAAAATGTCTAATAGCGATATTGGAAATACAGTAGAAGAAGTGCTTAGTTTAAATAACAGCCACATGGAGATGCTGTCCTGGCCTATGCCTAGAAAACCCAATGCTCAGCTCACTCCATTACACGTCATGATCACATTGGAAGCAAATGGTCATCCCTTTCCTCTGGCTCTTCTACTGGCTCAGTAGACACACCCCCATAAGTGGGTGGTTCCTCTTGGCTGCCACGGGAGCGGCAAACAAAGTCGCATCCATCCTGTGAAAGTCCAAATGTGTTTAGAATCCCAAATGTACAAAAAGGCATTCATAGGCAATAAGAATACAGCATTATATTTCTCATCCATTCATCAATCTGGTTAGTTTATACATTCTAGCACTTTAGTAATTACTTCAATTCCCATTACTTATTACCAGGTCGTTTGATGAGAAGGGGCATGATGTATTTTTCCAGGCAGTGTCTGATTTATGATTGGCTAATAACTGTGCAACTACACTACGTTCCAAATTATTATGCAAATTGGATTTAAGTGTCATAAACATTAAATGTTTAGTATTTAAATTAAACTCATGGATGGTGTTGTGTCTCAGGGCTCTTTGGATCACTGAAATGAATCTTAGACACGTGTGATA
>JAQMYJ010000033.1:16132144-16147229 GCA_030014305.1 Clarias laeviceps
GTTCAATAAAATTCAAATTATACACTAATGGTTGATAACTAGAAAATTATACTGACTGTCATTTGCATTGACTAATTTGAAAATCAGAGAAAGATATCATTTGCGTAATAATTTGGAACGTAGTGTATATTTAACTTCCCAGAGATGCACTCTTTATCCACAAAAATCTTGACTTCCAAAGTTCTGTTAATGTTACAATTTTTTTTTTTAAAGGAAAATCTTTCACAAATATGAACTAAGATACTTACAGCTGACAAGTTTCCAATTTCTGTCCAAAAGCCATAGTTTGGAAACTGATCAACTCCTTTTGCCCCAATGACCAAACGCTGGTAGAGAAATCCAAGGATGAGATAGACCGCCAAGCAGGAGCAGCACCTAAAGAAAAAAAGTACACATTGTCTTCTACTGTTAGAATATTTAACCTTTACTAACACTCCAGTAGCTTTTATGCATTAATTCCTAATGTGAAATCTGGTTAATGACTATTAGTAACACACAATAAGAAGTTTAATAATAATAATAATAATAATAATAATAATAATAACAACAACTCACACAATAAGAAGTATGGATCCAGTACTGAGTTTGGATTCAACTGGAGGACACACAGCACTGGATTCCAACTCAAACAAGTAAAAACATTCAACTCCCCTCTGTCTGTCCTCCATAACCACTGACAGCTGTCCCTAAAGGAGAGAAAATGAGAGATATGAGCAATATATTATACCATATTTATACCTGGTAATTAACATTGATTTCAGAGGCATTTAAAAAGTATGGGTTTTACAACTTGTTGCATAGTGTTTCGCTGTTTTGGTATATTTGGTTTAAGCAGACCACTCTCTTGGTATATTTTAGTGCAGTAAGACATAGCGTATCTTAGTGTGGATGCTACTCTCCTTCCTTTCTAATGATGCATGGACATGAGAGTTTTGAAATGGAAAATGTTCCAGCAGCTCATTGAGGTCTTGTAAGGAGACTATTAGTCATGCACAAGGGTAGCTCTACAATCACATTACACACTCCATGTGTTCAATCTGTCCTGTAAAGTGTGTTTTTCAAATCTTCAGAAAGGGACAAATAAAAAAAATAGGACAATAAGACAGCGAAGAAAAAGCGAAGTCTGAAAGCTCACCGCAGCCTTAGTTTTGTCACAGGAAATCAAGATCATGGCCTTCCTCTCCTCCTTGGAGCAATGTTCATTATAGTTGTCGCCATGCTTATAGATCAGCAATATCCAGTCACCTGCAGGGAAAAGGCAAAAAGTCATTTTAGGCATCTTCTAATCATTTATTATATAAACTTTGGATTTACATACAGTACCTGTCTAATTAAGGTTTCATATTAGAAGGTTAGATAAGCACGTTTAGAGGTCAGTAATCAAACAGCACTTCATCCACACTGGTATTGTGTGCATGTGTTTATCACATTGCTGCTTACTTCCGTGAAACGCCTGTGTTGACGTGTAACTCCCAACTCGCACTTGCTTGCCATCCTTGTTCTTTTGCACCACTCCTGCTTCTTTCATCCCATCTGCATCACCACACACCTGGAAAACGTACGTGTACTTCTCTTCTCCATCTCCGAGTTCAGCAGTAAAACTATTAAAAGTAAATAGAAGTCACTTTCTGTGCAAATCACTTGGATAAGGATGCGTTCGTGTAAAGCAGTAGGCGTGTACTTACTTCCGATTGGTGAGCGGCTCCAGGAGACTGAGCACTTTTCTCTCAGAGTCGCTATCGTGAGCCAGCTTGCACCTCTTTGTGTTGTTACTTGCTTGTGCTCCAACGGCCATCAGTACAAAAAGAGTGAGCAATCTCCAAAAAGGTGGCACAGCCATGACTGCAAAAGTATGCAGAAACGATGCATTATATTGTTATTGGCGTGAATTAGGGCATTGTTCCTTCTAAGGACAGAGCTGGTCACAAGATATGACCACCAAGGATAAGGAAGTTCACTCAGAGCAAAGTTTATAACAAGGAAAAACCGATCAAATGATCAATGACTGAACGTATATTTTAATTAATTATCGTTAAAACAACAACCTCTCAAGAGAGAAATTAATTATTTGTCTTTTTTTTTTTTTACAGCTTCATAAAAAATTTCACAACTGTCAAAAGGACAAACATGTGCTAGGCAACATATCGTAATGATCATTTAAAACAAACTAACAAACATAAAGCACCGTTAATCACCAGGAGGAATAAAGTACCTGGACAGTTCTCCAAGCTGATGGATGATGAGACACGATGGAGGAATATGAAAGTGAACTGGCTGAAGCTGGCCAGGTGACTTGAGGTAGCTAGCAAGTTCCTGTGTCCTGACTAGCGGGCTAGTAAGAGATAAAGTAGCTTTCACAGTACCGAGACAGGTGCAGACATATCCATGAGTGAGCACTCAAGCAGGAGAAAACGGATATTATTTATGTATAGCACGACCATCAGTTTAAACCTGATAACAGAAGAAAAGTCTCATGATTCAGTTTATCAGTCGTAAAGGCGGAAGTGAAACTCAACCACTGAGCCACGTGACTCCACGTGACGCGGAACTCGGTTTCCAGGGTGTCCATGGGAGGTTGAGTTTCATGCTGAATTTCGGTCACGTTCATTTGCTGTATGCCCGGTTTGTGAATAAAGGGAAATGAAACTTGATTTAAACTTTTACATTTTTAAATAAATTCTTGTATATTACCTTTTTTTTCTCGTGAACTTATACATTAGGCTTTAAGTGGTTTCTTTAAACCGATCATGTTAAAAAGAAAATAAGTTTGGTACACAAGCTTTCATTATTGTGGGCTTCCTGATACCAAAACAGATTTAAACTTATACACACATCCACTTAGAATATCAATTCTTTGGTGTTGAAAGTTGCAAAATGTCCTAATTTTCCAAGTCCTAGGCCTCGCAACTTCCTGTTTGTGATGATGATTAACTACAGCTTGTATCTTCTCTATGGTGACATAAATTGCTTTGTTTGATGGCAAACTCACATGACTGACCAACATACAGTATAAGGGGAAATTATAAGGAGCTTATTGCAGTGATGGTAGATTGGTGATGATGATAATGAGGCTGTGGATAGGATAAAAAATGGTGGCTACCTTATAATTCTTCAGCAACCTCAAACCATAAGGGTGGTTGAAACAGATGTGCTATAAGTACAGTATATTTTTTATCCTGTATATTCTGTACATTGCACAGACAAAAAAAAGTCACACATTAATATTTAATTGGATCCCCTTTGCTTTTAATACGGCTGTGGCATCTTTTTATAAGCTTGTACTGTCACAACATTTATTGTTTATAGTCCGAAGTCATATTAATTTTAGTCCAAGTTTGATAGAAGTGTCAGCCTTGTTCAGCACGTCCCGAAGATTCTCATTGGGGTTAAGATCTGGACTCTGTAGTTGGCAATCCAGTTTAGAAAAATTTCAGGTTAGAAAAAATGCATGGTTTCTTAAGTCTACACAGCTGTTTAGTCCCAATCACTTGTGTTCTCTTCATATTGTACATGTGGACATGCTCTCACTTTCACTATTAAACATAGTTTGAGCTTTACTTTTTCTTTTTTTTTTTTACAATTTGATTTCACTAAGCGATAAAGTAGTCTCCCATCACATTAATTCAGGATATTTTTCCAACTAATTTTTTTCTCCATTCCACCCTTTAAGATTTTAATAATACATTTTTCAGTTTTTAATCCAATTTTAGGAGTTTCTGCGATATACTTTCTTTGCTTGATGCAAGCCGATAATTTAACCTTCTGAAACAGAGTAACATCTGTGCCATGACTACAGGATATGTCTTCTGACATGGTAGCTTATAAAAATAAGTAGCTACTCATTGCATCATGTGCCGGCTGAACCATATTAATCACTGCAATGATTATCCAATGTGAGGTATTTATCTATTTGCTTAGTTAAAGCCAGGTGTTTTTTTTCCTGGGAATTTTAACATTTATTTTAGAAAACCCAAAATATATTTAAATTTGTATGTGAAATTCATGGCCTTTTCTTTTATTAAAATGCATGTAAAAATGACCAGTTAAAAAAAGTTAGTGCAAGCCCAGTATTGCCATGATAAACAATTAATTTTCTTCCATTGTGTTTCATTGTGAGTAGATACAATATGAATATTATAGTATTATATTAGCTTATAAGCCTTGACCCTTAACCCTATCTGCGCCAGGCACTCTGTAACCTGGCTCACCCTGAACTCTGACTCTATCTTCTTAACTGAGGTATATGAAAAAAAAACATTTCACTGTGCTGTAAAGTACATGTGAACTATAAATAAGGATTTATTTCTGAAAGAAATTTATGAATACATGGTATGTACGTAGTTTGCTGAAATTCATCAGAAAGGCCTCCATTTAATTAAATTCTATGCTAACTGACATAGGGCACTTCGTGAGCCCTTTTCTCCAACGCACTTATTTAGCAAAAGTTTTGTTTTTCCAGGTCTGGTTTCTAACCAGGTCCAGTGGAAATCTCAGCAGCATTAACATTAATGTTCCACTTACACCCATTGAAGAATCTAAAATGCAAATATAAATCGGTCACACCCATTTCTTTCACCTGACTGCCATCTGTGATCTTACGAATAGAGTGGGAATGTTTTTAAGTAGGTTAATCTGATTATTTTTTTCCTCTTTTGACCTCTGAACAGGAATCTAAAGGTAGCTCTCATCAGTAGACCGTTTCACCTATCAGTTTCTGAGCTTTGAGCTGTATGCATTATTGATCTGGATTTCATGCAGTTGCCACAGTGAGCAGAGTCAAGAAAAGTATAAAATGAATACAATAATACATTAGCACAATAAAAAAAAAAATTCCTGGTTCTGCAGTTTCACCCTTATACGTTTTATATAAAGGCTTGTTCCTGTGTTAGTAACTTTCACTGCTGTATTTTTCTTGTGTTATCTCTCATACACATTTCAATGTATCCAGTTACTGCTTTCTCCCTTCCCCCTCTCCTTTACCTGTTTGTACCTGCCCCAGTGAATGGACACACCCGGCACCCCTCATCTTACCAATCACAGTGCAGCAGAGATACACTTAGAAGTTCCACTTCCTGTTTCTGTGTGCGAAAGAACTCTGTACGTGACTTGTGAGGAAGGGTGACATGCCTTGGATTATGGGATTAATATTCAGACAGCTGTTTTAGTTACACTGGATTGCTTGACAGTGCCAAGGAGTTCCTGAACACCTTACCCTGGGTATAGACGTGTGCTTTTCTGTTCCTTATGTCCTAATAGCAGAGAAAGTGGAGGAGGGAGGATCCATGTCTTTCTGTTAAGACTTGTTTGGGAATTTGAGGAGGGAGGAGGGGAAGGAACTCTGAGAGAGTGGACTGCAGAGAAAAGCTTCTGTCAGTGGTGTAAACATTTGAAGCGTATGTTTTAGAAGAACAAAATGAGACAGACGTAGGTCAATCAAGATTATCAGCAGAACATTTATCTGGCTCTTTACACTGATCCACTCAGTGAGCACGCGCAGGTATGTGGAACATTTGTGTGTTGTGCAATTCCTGTTAGCTCTTCGGCAAAGAGAGGGAGAGTTGGAGAAGGAAAACGCAGACAAAGACACTGCTCAGGTGAGATTTATGTGAAAAGTCCTTAACATTCTTCCATTTGCATTTTAAAACTGATCAAACTGTGATTGACTTAAAGACTCATAAGTAAATTACCTAGTTTGACTGAAGTTAGCTGTGCTGTTGGTATATCAACTATGATTTACTCATATCGTTGTCAGCCATGATAACATTGTCCTTGTTGCAGATTATTTTCAGTGACCATATTTTGTTAGTTTAATTAAAATAAAATAATTAGTTGCACTAAGGTTATTGCTTCAACATTTAAGGTATAATATGTTTAAAGATGGTTCTTGGCATGGATTGAATTATGGTCCTTACAAAGTGAACACATTTACTAATTGTCAACTGTATGTTATAATGTCATTGAAAACTATAAAATAGGTTTTTGTGGTCATTTTATGAAGCTGGATGTTGTGCTGATGTTTTCATGGCTGCTGAAGTTTCATAGGAAATCTAAAGCTCATTATGAGACTTAGGTATTCTGCAATTCTTATACAGTAGAGGCAATATAATTAAATATACACTAATCCTGCCCCTGTATATTAGCCTAGAAATACTGATCATAAAACTTTTCATATTGGTTTATTGTTTTTCTGTCTGATACATACTTTTCTACATCTTTCACACAGTAGTTAATATAGTAAAAACATTAATATAATTTAAAACATTTATATTCAGTACTATAATATACAACAATAAACAAACAGTGAACGTCAGTAAATATAATTATCCCTGACAGGTTGTCTAAATTATGTTGCCATGGGAACCAAACGCACAAATCGGACCATCGAGGATTCTTTACAACTGCCACGCAGCCCAGCTACTCCTGACAGGGGCAATCAATCAAATGAGTGGATAAGTCGTGAGACCAGACCTCAAGCTGGTCCAAAAATCCAAGTTGAACGAGAAAGGGGAGGGGAGGAGTGGAGAGCTAGAGAGATGGACAGAGTATGGGACAGACCAAGAGAGGGAAGGAGGGATGTGGAGCAAGCCCTGAGAGAAAGGGAGAGGTATTCTCAATCCAAAGGTACAACAAGTGAGATGGACTTGAGAGAAAGGGATCGACGAAGAGAAGAAGGCAGATATACAAATGGAAGAGATGCCTCCATGCAACAGTATGACAAGTACAGAGAAAGAGAGCAGGGAGACACTTTCCCTAGAGTTAGAAGGCAAAATAATGAAAGGGAAAAGATAAAGAGATATTCTGTTGATCAGAGTAGTGACAAATTGATGGCAAGAGGTACTGGAAAGGTGAAGGAAGTAAACCTGATTGAAATTGAAAGAGAGAGAGAAAGAGAACGAGCCAAAAAGAGGGACAAAGATACCCAGAGGTACAGAGAAATGGAAAGGCAGAGAGAGAATGAGAGAGGAAGATTGAAAGAAGAGATGAAAAGAAACACAGGAAGAAGATTAGAGGAGGAGGATTTAGACAGAATAAGGTGGAAGACCAATATGAAAGAGAGAAGAAGAGAGAGATACACAGCGGTCAGTGACAGTGACCAACAAATCATAAGAAGTCGAGAAAAAGACAGACCCAGAGACAGAGAAGAACAATTTTATTCTCCACAAACAAGGAGAACTGCAGTGGGAGATCGAGGAAACTTTTCAGACAGAGACGACAGAGATGAAAGAAGTAGGGCAGTGCGTTATGAGAGACAAAGAGACGTAAGGAGTGAGGGTGATTCAGATGGGGAAAGAGATAGAGGGCTAACAAGGGAGGAGGATGCTCTGTCTCTCAGACGTGGTGGTAAGAGTGAGGTAGACATTGAAAAGGAAAGAAATAGGCACAGATTAAAAGAAAAAGAGCGGCGCAGAGAGGTGGAAAGGCAGAAGGAAAGGGACAGAAGAAAGGATGGATACAGAGAGAGAGACGGCATGAGGGATAGAAATTGGGCTAGAGAGGATAGGGGACCTCCTGATGGACAGAGGGATCGTCCAAGGGAAAATAAAGATAGAAGAAGAGAGAAAGAATTTAATGAAAGAATGAGGATAGAGCTTGAAAGAAAGAGAGCAGACATACATAAACAGAATTATAATGAGGAGGAAATGACAGGAAGAAGTAGCCGAACACCGAGGGAGACAGACAGGAAGATTCAGGAGGAAGCCCAAAGCAGCAGAGTGTGGACGCCAGGAAGTGATGAACATCAAAGGAGAAGAACTATAGAAAGCTTTGAAGAGAAAGACAGAAAATGTGTTCCTGAGAGTGAAGAAGAGAAAAGGAAAAGTGACCAAGGACAGGATACAACTTGGGGGCTAAAGAAGGAAGTGGTAAGAGAAGGCACAGAAAAAGAGGAAATTGAGCTGGGGAGTGAGAAAGAAAGAGAGCAAAAATCTGAGAACAAAACGAAACTGTACAGGAAAATGTGGTTAGAGCCTCGATCAGGAAGAGAAAGGGGAGAGTCATTAATGGAAGAGTTTAAAGAGAGAGAGCAAGCCAGGGAAAGATATGTACAAAGGTACAAAGAGCAAAAGTCATCAAGAGGTGAAGAAGAAATGTCCACGGAAAGTAAGAATGGAAAAGTAACAATATTGCTGGAAGACAGGTGCGAGGAACTAGAAACTAGCCCTGCAGAGTTTATGAAGGGTGTTGATACTGAAAATTTGAAAGAAATTATATTAAGTGATGAGATGGTCTTTGATAGTGAAGCATTGTCAGATGTACCCTTGCAGATGGAGGTAGAAAATGTGGCTGAGGACATAGAGGGGAGTGACAGAGAGGAAGAACAAGGCAGCGATAACTATGAGAACTCTGAGGGCGAGGAGGGAAGTGAGGCAGCATGTGAAGATTGGAGAGACAAAATGACATCAGGAGATGATGGTTTTGTGACTGTGTCCAGTGGTGCAGATGAAGATGAAACAGAGGAAGACAGGTTTGAGGATTGTAAAGAATTCTGGGATGGTGGCGATAGAGAGGGTATAGTTAGGAAGTCACCCACAAACAACCACCAAAGAGAGGGAGAGAATGAAACCAGAATGACCAAAGAGAGGAGTGACCGCCCAGTCACTTTCTTTTGTTTGGTTGGTCAAACTCTTCCCAGGTCAGGATCCAACCAAAACCAACTCTTGAATCACATGGAGGAGGAGGAGACCAGTCAGGACCCATCTTGGGAAATGGGTGGTGTTGGTGGCGATCAGCATGAAACACCAAACAGAGACACGGAGGCAGAAAGCAGAAAGAGTACAGACCATAGCCTAAGTTTGTCTGAAGAGGACATGTCAAGCAGCCATGACACTATATGTGATAATTCAGAATCTGACCAAACAACCAAGGAAGTTCCCTCATCAGAGGACTTAGCAATTTGTGTTGATGTAATTTCAGAAAAGCACAGTGAACAATACCCAACAGAATCTATTGAGCCAGTGACCCAGGCTAAGAACCATGAGGATACTCAGATGAAAATCACAGATGGAGGTAACCAAGTGGTGGAAGGACAAAGTGAAATGGAAAATAATTGCCATTTAGAAGATCCAGAGAGTGTGGTGAATACAAATCGCTTCTCTGCTGCTCCACATGTCAAATGGGCTAAGAATGTGCTGAGTGAGATCCTGGGTTCTACTGAGGATGGGACCATGATTGTACCAGAGCAAAGCACACTTACTGAGCAGGCAGGTGATGGAGCTCCAGCTGAGGGTGAAAGTCAGGAAGAGCCACCCCTCTATGGCATTGTCCAGAAACCCCGCAAGCACAACCACGACAGGAAAAACATAGACCCTGAGTTACCACCAGAGGACACAAAGACAGACATGTTGGTAGGGAATGAAGTTTTTTTACAGGTAGAGGGGCATTCAGAAGGCGAAGAAGAACGGGAGCGACTCTCCGCCAGTCCAGACCTGTATAGTCTCTCCTCCGATAATGAGACAGATAAGGAGGGAAGTAAAAAGGAGAAGAAAAAGAAGAAAAAGAATGTTTGGGAAATTCTAGGTTCTAACAGCTTCCGAGAATTGGGGAATGAAATGTGGGGAAGGAGACCTGGGATCCGAAGGACACTACAAAAACATATCCAAGAGGAGACGGAGGGAGAAGGAGCTGGAAGGGACCGCAGAACCAGAGTCTTCGCAACAGGTGAGAGGAGGCTGAGTGTAAACTAACAGGATGGGATTTGAATATGTTTTTAAAATGTCCCATTTAACTGTACAAACACTTTTGAACACTTTTGTTATATATTTTAGGCATATCGTTCCAGTAAAGGGAGCTCAGGGTAACAAACAAATAAAGCAAATAATAACAATAACATGCACTTACAACCATTTTAAAGTCATGCTACTTTCTCCTAAGTGGAACGTTTTGTGCTTACAGGTAGAGATCACTAAAACTGAAACCCCACAATACTTTTGTAAAAGAACAGGTCAAGAATGGGATTTCACTTAACAGCCAGTAATTCACTTGAGATGTGATAGTATTTATCAAAATCAAATCATTTTCAGGATTCATTTCTCGATTGAGCATCACACTTCCTTAGGTAATAGCTTGTATACTCTTATTCTAATGAGTAAAAGAGACAGTTAAATACAGGTCAAGAATTAATGGTTTTGTTTGTTGACAGTGGCTTCAAGTTGACTCTTGATAGTAGATACTGTAGTCCAAACCTGAGGACAAAGCAAGTGCACTGCTTTCAAGGCTGAGATCTCATGGATAGTTTAGGTGTGGCATATGATTTTGATCTAGACCAGTCAGTTTGAAAATGTCTGAAACACTCTTGCCTCGCTTCAATTTAATAATTACTGTATAAACAAATCATCTACTGTATTTTGAAGGCACTTTTACTGAACCTGTCACTGAATTGACATGATGGTTTGTGTTAAGCTTCTTTTATGGTGTTCTTACTACATGCGGTTGATATTAGTCACTGTAATGATACTGACAAAGCTGTTATGTTGTGCTGTATGATGTGCTAAATTGTGCTATAATTATCTTGTACAGATGATGAATATGATGATCTGAGTGTCTCATGGAATGAATTAGATTTGAGGTAAGTAACCTTTTCAAATTTGATAAAAAAAATAATTGCTAAATGTGTTATTACAAGAGATTTGGGTTTTGCTTTGATCTAATCATCCATTCATCTGTTCAGCCATTCATGACACTAAGGGATATAGGCCTACTAGAACCTAATACATAACAATACACAAACAATACATGTGTACAAAGGCTTGGCTTGTATTATGTAATGCTTATTAACTATTTTATCCATCTCTTCCAGGACTAATAAAGAAACACTTAGCAGAACAAAAATGAGAACCTCAAAATTTTACAGTGAGTTTGTTTTTACTTTTGGCTATGGGGCCAGATGTACTGAAATGTGTTATGCCAGCTGAAATTTAAAAATGATGTAAAGGAAAAGGTAGTGCAAAGCTTTATGAAAAATCTGGCCAGATTTGTATAGAGGGCTTTTAGTGCAGAATGAATTAAGTAGGAGTTTCGAATTTTATGGTTGCCCTAGTTGTATTTTGTGCTACACCTCCTGACATATAGTGAGTACATCTGACCTTAAGGGAGCTGAACTATCATTTTATTACAAAGCTGAGCTGATTTACCTGTCTAAAGGAAACGTTGGATAGTTAACACTTTCCACTTCTTCTTATATTATTATTATTGCTTAATAGTTTTATGGCATTTTTTACAAGGAAATGTAAAGGAGCTAGTTTAATATTGTAGGATATATCAGACCATGAGGTATAGCAGTTTGCAGACGGGCATTAAAAGCTAGGGGAACACAAATGTGCACATTAAACACAGCATTTTTATTCATGCGCCCTTCTGTGCAGCTGGGGTAAATGTAGGTTAATTAGCCAAAGATGTGCATATACCTCAAGGGCTTGCTGATATATATGTGGTTCCCATAACTGAAGCACATTTTTTATGTAATAATGCAAATATAAAAAGCAGCCTTTCCAATAACATACTGTAACTTTGTGCTGACATTCGAGTTGTGTACTTGTTTCATTTTCTTCTTAATGGGCAGGTTTGTGCATGTAAACCTGCAGAACAGCTGTTGAGTTGAACTTGAGCTCTAATTGCTCATCATTGTTTCTAGGGAGTAATTGCTTGAACATGTTGTACAACTGAGTGTGCTTTATGAGTGTGCCTAGAAACTTTAATAAGATCTGTGATTGCATACTTTATTCACTTAAACGAAGCCTTATGTCCATCTCTGTCTCTCTCAGATTCTCAGTTGTATCAGCAGTACAGTGAAGTTGTCCAGAACAGGGAGCTCATTCATCAGTCTCATTCTGATGCTAGCCCAGTGTTGAGGGATATCCATGCCTTCTCAGCATCCTCATCTCCAGCTCAATCTCCTATTCTGGCCCGCCGGCCTCTCCCAGCTCTTCCTCCTGTGCTCCACCCCCATTCCTTACCCCATACAAACGCTTTCTCTAGTGGGAGTGGGTTGTTACCCATACCTCATGGCACTCAGCAGAGGCCCCCATCGCCACTGTTGTCCAGGTCATTCGCCACCTCACCCATGCTGTGGCAAGAGCTGCCTGGAGTGAAGAACAATCCTGATCTCAAAGAACTCACTGATGATGAGAAACGCCTACAAGAGGTATTGTGCTGATTTAGTCCAAGAACAAGGTTGGACTACAGATGTATCCTGGTTTGCAAGGCACAAATTTGATCCACTGTCTGTTGTAGGTGAGATTTGAAGTAGTGACGTCTGAATCATCGTACTGCAGCAGTCTGGACATTGTGGTGGAGCATTTTGTCAAGTGCAAACAGCTCAATATGCTCTTGAATTCCCAAGACAAAAACTGGCTTTTTTCCAAACTCAGCGATGTCAGAGCAGTCAGTCACAGGTAAACATGAACCTTACTGTGACACGTGTGGACAAAATTGTTGGCATTAAAGAAAGAAAACCCACAGTGGACACTGAAAGAACTTGAAACTGACAAAAGTAATAATAAATAAAAATTTACTGAATGTTATCTAATGTAAATCAGACATTGCTTTTGAATTGTCGTTCAACAGAAGCATTTAAAAAACAAATTAATGTAACTGGCCTGGACTAAAATTATGGTACCCTTAGCTTAATATTTTGTTGCACACCCTTTTGAGGAAATCACTGCAATCAAGCGAATTCTGTAACTCTCAATGATACTTCTGCACCTGTTGACAGGTATTTTGGCCCACTCCTTCTGAGCAAACTTCTTCAGCTGTCTCAGAAGGGTGCCTTGTTCAGACTGTATATTTCAGCTCTTTTCACAGATGTTCAATATGATTTAGCTCAGGGCTCATAGAACGGTACTTTGTTAGCCATTCTTGGGTGTTTTAGCTATGTGTTTTGGGTCATTATCCTGTTGGAGGACCAATGACCTGTGACACCCTTGCCAGATACACCAATGCAGCCAGAACATAACATGTGGCCACGTCCAGGGAGGTTGGCTAAAATCCTCTGGACCTTAAACCACTAAATAATATGTGCAACTATGGCCACAGACTGCTTGGAGGAGGTCTTATAGTCTTTACCTTTTACATGTTTGTCTATACTTTTCTTTCTAATCTCCTGAGACAACTCTCTTCTTAACTTTCCATGTGTGGTCCATGTTCAGTGTGGTACATTCCACAATACCAAACAGCATAGTGACTAGTTTTCACCATTTAAATAGACAGACTGACTGGTTGCAACTTTAAAGACACATCTGATGTTAATTACGGGACACACTTTCGTTTATCATCTCCCTATGGTCAAAGTATTTTATAACCCTTTCCTAGGGTTACCATAATTTTTTTCCAGGCCAGTTTCATTAGTTTGTTTTTTAAAATACTTCTGTTGAACCACAATTCAAAAGCAATGTCTGATTTTCATTAGTTAAATTTCAGTAATTTTTGATCTTTATAACTTTTGTCAGTTTCAAGTTATTCCAGTGACCAACAATTTTGCCCACTCTGTTTTGTTTACATGGTTCAGCCTGCAGACTTCATTCCTTGAATCAGTGTATTATTGGTTAAAACATTTAGCAAATATGTTTCTAAAACATGCCTATTAATAAAATCTGAACCGTGCAATTTCAACAAACTGAAGGTTAGAATTAGAAGGGTCAGTTAATCAGTTAATCATAAGTTTGAAGAAGGATGGGCAGTTAATCAGGTTGTCAGCTTTGTAATTTTTGGATGTTGATTCAAGATTTGACTCTCAATAAGCATTTACAACCTGTAAAATAACTATACTTTTAAACATTTGGCTAAAATGCTTCAAAAATTCAGTGGAATGTAAAGAAAAAAATATATAAAATTAACCCAACATCGTTATCATCATCATCATCATCATCATCATCATCATCACTCACGCACTCACTCACTCATCGTCTATACCACTTTATCCTGTATTCAGGGTCCCGGGGGGGGCCTAGAGCCAATCCGAGAAGACTTGGCATGAGGTGGGGTACACTGTGAACATGGTGCCAATCCATTCCAGGGCACACACATACACACACTCTCACACTCATTCATCATCATCATTATCATCAAAAACAACAATAACAACAACAACAGAAGTCAGATGTTATAATTCCAAGTTCCAAAAATGGCATACTCTTTAGTCTAAAACAAGTACATCTAAGGACATGGATTCAAAACTATAGCCTTTATACTCTAACAATATTTTAGGATGACACAAAATGTAAAAGGTATTTGTAGTAAAGAAAGCATTTGTAGTAAAGAAATACAGTAAAAACTAGTGTCACTCATCTTCTCAAAAGCTTTAGTGTTAATCTAATTTAATCAAAATCTGAGATAATTCTGTAAGTGCACTAACCAATCACTCTAAAAGGATCAACTGTACATCTGCTCATTTATGCATTTATCTAATCAGCCAATCATGTGGTAGCAGCAGCACCTGATTTATCTTGTCAGTAACCCAAGTTTTTATTTATTTATTTATTTTTGTTTTTTGCACCATTCTGTGGTACCTTTAATTACTGAAATTCCCAGATACTCACACCAGCCTATCTCGTACCAACAACCATACCATGATTCCTTTACTCTGCTCTAATCTGTTATTCTATTGTCTTGTGCAGCTTCTTCTCTCAGCTGGAGGAAAGAGTGGAGAGCGACATAATGAGCTTCACTGTGTGTGACATAATCATCAAACATTGTCCACGTTTCCGAGCAGTCTATGTCCCCTACCTCACCAACCAGTCATACCAAGACAAGACCTATCAAAGATTAATGTGAGCTTCATCTATGTAGATACTGTAGCGCTTAAATGTGTTGTAGTCTGGGAAAACTAGCTGGATGTCTGGGAAAACCCATTGTACGTTCTGTCTGAATTCAGCATAAAAAGGGCCAAAAAAAGTTCGCAAAATAATTATTTATAGTTAAAACATAATGGCCCTCATGTAAAAATCGAACAAGGATAGATAATGTAGTTGGAAGAAAATTTTATGATTTTTGGGTCTCCAGAGGTTCATATTTCCTTATATACTCAGCAAAAAAAAGAAACGTCCTCTGACTTTCAACTGTTTTTACTTTCAGTAAACTTAATGTGTAAATA
>JAQMYJ010000033.1:16147329-16214790 GCA_030014305.1 Clarias laeviceps
TTATTTGGATTTTTACAACATTATTGTTGAAATACACAGTCCTGAAAAAGGGACGTTTCTTTTTTTGCTGAGTTTATATGAACATATGTTATTTCAACAAAATAGTTTTAGAACACTTTGCAGTATATAGTATAAAACATCAGAACTTAATTCCTGATGTTAATTTCTGAACTTAGTTTTTCCCAGCTACCACACAAATAACTATTGTAACATTGTGTTGATTTTTTTATTCTTAAAATTTTTTTCCACTCTCATTTTAAATCCCTCATACTCACATACACCTTGGTCTGTTTCGCAGGAATGAGAATACTGGATTTCGCCAAATAGTGGAAAAGTTGGAGCAAAGTCCAAAGTGCCAAAGACTTCCTTTACGCTCTTTTCTCATCCTCCCATTCCAGAGAATCACTCGACTTAAACTGCTAGTGCAGGTACAATCTCTCTTTAAATCACACACTTCAAGTTCTACATGTTGTTGCCCCTCTTATCTTGTTTAAAAAAAAAAAATGCCTGACTGCTATAGCCAGATATAGTCCTACTATTCTTACACTGCACAACTGCACTGCAATAAGAAATGAGGCTTTTAATATTATGCTATAAAATAATTTAGTATTAAAATAGAATAAATCAATGGATGAATAGAAAAATGATTTCTTCCTCCATATTATCAACAAGATCCATCATGACTAATGTGTCAAACTCAACATCAATAAGAAATATTGTATCTACAAATTATGTATGAATATAAGATGAGTTTTACTGCAAAAAAGGGTGTGAAAATTTTTGATTATGTAAAAGATGCAAAAAAATATTACAAACCAGAAGAGAATATTATGGCATGTTTTCTTTGAATCACAAATGTGTTGAACAATGCAAAAATAAATACCATACAATTATGTCAAAATTGCTTGGTCATATCATCATACATTTTGTATGATTTTGCAAAATGCTGTAAATCTACAGTCCTGTGCAAAACCATTGTGGAATAGTTCTTCAGGAATCCTTTAGGACTTTCTGGCTCTTATTTTTGGCAAGTTTTTGGCTCCATTTCCAGTCCCATACCTATACATAACCAGTTTCAGAGGAATGTTAAGTCATAAGCCAGTGATAAACAGATGAGGCCAGGTGTTCAGGCCGGTGATTAGTATACTGGTGATGCCGAATACTCAATGGATTGACCAGATGAGAGGTGAAATAAGGTTGCTGCTGAGGTTGTTACATAAACAACCAATTTTTAACTTGTATCTTTAGGCACTTTGCAGTCTGTCACAGTAAAACATTTAATCTACATAATTTACTTTAATAAAATCTGAAGAAATGAGAGTTGGCTCAAGACGTTTAGACAATACTGCACCTCTCCAAAACTGCAAAAATATAGCAAACTCATGCTCATGTTTGTATTGAGTCAATAATCACGCTGACAGTTTTAGCTCCAATTCCATAATCAATAAAAGTAATTATCATAGTACTTCATGACTGCAGTGTCAGGTACAGACTGTAAATATTTTCTAACTGATGCCCTTCTGTGGCCATTCACAATTTGTTATCCATCCTCTGCCCTGATTCAGCAAAGGAAAAAGACCCCCACAGGACCACCACTGAACAGTTATTATATACAGGAGCCGGACCTTTCTCAACCAATCAATGCCAAACAGTAGTGGTTTTGTGGCCATAAATTGATAAAGAGGAGAGTTTAATATTGTGCATGGGAAAAAACAGCACTGCATCTTTGTTGTGCATGATACCCTTATACCAGTACCACTTTCACTGCTTTTTCACTGCTATACTGTGAATATATATACAGTATATATATATATTGACTTTTGTTTTGAGTTCCGTTTATGACTGTGAATTCAGCTTTGTTTAATTTGTTTAAAAATGTAAAGCCAAATTAAACAATAAGTAACAAACATTGCAGGAAATTGACTTTTTAAAGTAATTTGTTACTTTTTAAGTAACAGTTTATTTCACTTTATGTCCTGCATGTTCTCTGTCCTTCAGAATATCGTAAAGCGGACAGCTCCTAAGACAGTGGATGAAGCACAAGCAATAAAAGCCATGAAATTACTTGAGAAGGTAAACACACCACACACACGCACGTGCGCGCACACACACACACACACACACACACACACACACACACACACACAGAGTAGCGAACAATAATTAATAATTTTCTCCTTTACAGATGATTCAAGAAAGTAATGACAGTATATCTCAGATGAAGAACATTGAATCACTGGTGTCCCTGAATGCAAAAGTGGACTTTGAGTGCAAGGTGAGTGTGAGGCTCCTGTGGCACATTTATACTCTCTCTCTCTCTCTCTCTCTCTCTCTCATGCACTTTATATTTGAAGCAAATCTCAAAGTGCTACAAATTATTATTATTAATTATTATATTATATATTATTATATACTGTGTAGTGTCACAGTTCAATAAATATTTTTTTTATATGAGAATTGAAAAAATTCTTATATCCATCATAATCCAGCATAAAAAGTACAACCCTGACACTTTAAACCCTTTCAATACTATTTACCTGACAACGGTATTTATCAACACTATTTATCTTCCATTCTTTTTTCCAAATAGCCTCTCAAACATAGTGTGATATGCTGTATCAGTGGTCATTCCAACAAATTGTATTTCTTCATGCAAAAATGATGAAAACAGTCTTAGGTATGATTGCTATCTGTAGATTGTACTTTATGGACTTTTTACTCGCTTTGCCCTGTACAATATTTACCCAAGAAAACACTTTTTAATTGAACTTAAATCTGTAAGTGATAAGATTCTCAGTGTGGCCGACACTGGGGCATATCATCAGTAAATATAAGTCAATCAATTTACTTTATTTATTTCTGCAATATAGTATAATAATACAGTTTAAATAATTATGTCTGATGATTTAGTTTATTCAGTTTACATAATGATATCTGTGATACTAGGTGATGCCAATAATTATAATAATATAATAATACTATAAATAATAATTATTGCATTCTTACTTTGTGTATTATATGCCATATTTAAATATATGTACATATAGATGTATTTATGACTTACAATTATTTTAAAATGTACCTAATTATTTTTTTATATACAGGTCGATTCATGTTATAATAGGTTCCATTAACTTTTGAAAAGGTATGTTATTAAAGACAAAGAAACCCAAAATGAGCATAACAGAACTCTGTAAATAGAGTGTATTGTCAAATGTATGTGGAGCCTACTATGATTTAATCCCACTTTGTGGTTATAATAATCTTCACTTTTCTAAAAAAGGATTTTTAGTAAATTTGGACTTTGGCTGTGGAGATTTATGTATTTAACTACAAGAGTATCATTGAGGGCCGACAAGAAGGTTCAGTGTGCAGGCTGGATTCCCGTCCTAAAGGTGTTTCAGCAGGGTTGAGGTCAGCGCTCTGTGAATGTCACTTAAGTTCTTCCACCCTAGCCTTTGCAAATCTTGTCATGCATCTTGTCATGCTGGAACACCCTTAGGTCCCTTAGTTCCAGTGAAGAGAAAATGTAAAAATGCAGCATGCATAATTGGCAATATACTTTATGCGTATATGTGTATATGTGTGTGTCAGACACTGCCACTGATCAGTCAGTCACGAAGGCTGGTGAAAGACGGTTTAGTCACAGAGCTAAGAGACTTCACGTTAAAGGAGAAAGAGAGAAGTGCCTATATACACCTCTTCAATGACTACTTGCTTCTCTCATTACCCAAAGAGTAAGTTTGTAAATCTCTTTCTTTAAGCTTCTAATAAATAAAATACATATAAAATACAAAAACTTATATACTGTGCATGGCACATAGTACAATTGACCAAACTGCTAATCTGTAACAATGAATGCATCACCATATCTCCTGTTTTTGTAGAGGTGGTAAGTTTACAGTGATTGATCACGCTCCTGTATCAGAACTGAGAGCTGAAAACTGCAGAGTCAAGCTCCATTCCTTACAGAAGAATCTCTTTCTGCTGTACGTGGCACAGAGAGCCCTCCTACTACGAGCAGAAACACAGTGAGTGTGTGCACCATGTACTGTAAAAGACATCAAATATGTTTATGTTAAAATATTTGTGAAGTGTATAATAATTCTGGTACAGTTTTTATTTTGGTTGGTTGGCATTGTATTATGGTTGAGTGCTTGGTTAGTGATGTACAAGATGTTAAGATGAAAGGTTAATGCCGATGTTAGAATGATGTTGAAGCACAGGAAGCTTATCTGTTTGAGGAGAGTGTCCATGTGATAAAGCGAGGGATCTGGACAGACTAAACTGCTATGTCACTCTCACTGGAGATGAAAAAAGATTTATATTTCCTGACATCACTATCAGCAGGTGAAATGGCATTGTGAAAAATCTCTAATTCAGTTCAATTCAATTTTATTTATATAACGCTTTTAACAATGGTCATTGTCACAAAGATATATGATTTTTATCATATATCTATATATTGTCATAGCACTTGCATTACATTGTTCTTTTTTTTTATAAGCAGGATATTTGACAGAAAAAGTTCATTTGTATTATTCTAAACATTCTAACACTAAAAGGGTGTTTTTACCTACTCACCTTTTGTCATG
The DNA here is from genome assembly GCA_030014305.1 of Clarias laeviceps. Lineage (NCBI taxonomy): Eukaryota > Metazoa > Chordata > Actinopteri > Siluriformes > Clariidae > Clarias > Clarias laeviceps. Next base: position 16,151,925 of record JAQMYJ010000033.1, read on the forward strand.
ACATTATATAAATTACGCGATGACATCATTTAGCGACTTCTAGCAACTTTTAGGACAGCCAATGGCTACTTTCCGTACTGAGGAGTTGGCAACACTGCCCTATCTCACCTATGCGGTTTGACTATGCAAGGACCAATGCGCGGAATGAAAGAAAGTAAAAAGTAACGTCCCCCAACACTGCTCAGGACAAAGGTGCCTTCTGGTCAACTGATCGGAAGGTCCCAGGTTCAAACCCCTGCAAATTGATACTGTTGGCCTCTTGAGCAAGGCCCTTAACCCTCAAATGGATAATGCAATTTCAAAAACATTTTAAGTTCTGGATAAGGTCATCTAACAAATATAATGTGTGATACCTTATATTTGTAAGTACTATAAAGCACAATAGGTAACCGAGTCATTTTCACATGACTGTAAGAGTCAGATACTGAAATATCTAAAAGATTTTTTTTAAATATTGAATGCATATCTGATATTTGAATATCTGATTGAATATCTAATTGCATATTTTTCTGTATAGAAAGTGACCACCCGGGATATCTGATATTCCAGCAATAATTAAAGATATCTATTTAACCATCTCCTTGATTCCGCAGGGCTGATAAACTGCGTTGGATCTCTGCCCTCTCTCGGCCTCATCCTGAAATTGACTTCAACGCTGCACAGGGTATTTGTCATATTTCAGAAAGGAAGTCATGTCATAAAAAATGAGACAAGACCCATATGTTGAAATATTTTGTCTTTGCTCCTAAATAGACATTCCACAGATGCAGTGTATCAGAGCCTTTGTAGCCCAGCAACCTGATGAACTCAGCCTGGAGAAAGCTGACGTCTTGCTTGTTCATCAGCAGAGCACTGATGGTGAGAATCTGTGTGTGTGTGTGTGTGCGTGCTGACCTAGGCAATTATATCTTATAAGTCTTACAATATCCAGATTAGACAAAAAGTACATTATGAACTTAGATTAAAAAAAAAAATCCAACCTAAAGCAAATACTGACCTTGTTTGTTCTTGTTCTCAAATATGTTACGCTATGCCAAATTGTTTTTAGGTGTGAATACGTGTATAAATAACCAGGGTATATTCCTGGATAGGATAGGGTTTGGATCCACCATGACCCTGAATAGGACAAAGTGTTTGTTGAAGATTAATGACTAAATGAATGAATGAATGTACTAATATATACTACTATCCTTCTACAGGCTGGGTGGAGGGAACACGTCTATCAGACAGACTTCGCGGATGGGTTCCCGAGTCTCATCTGGAAACAATAGTGAGTGAAACGGCTCGTCAGCGCAACCTGATAGACACGCTGAAGATTACAACTGCGACAGCCACAGTGTGAAGCATTTGCAAGTGTATCATTTGGAGATGCTGAATCTTACATCTCCACTCAACAAGTTGAGAACTCATGAACAATAATGAGCGATGAACTGAAAAGCCAAGACAACCACTCCCAGGACGCTAGATCAGGGATATTCAACTTGTCCCAAGCTTTACACTATATTAAGGTATTACTGGAATCTCTAATGGGATTTACTACTTAAGAGGACTTGGGAATCTGCAATAAATAAATACCTGACTCTTCGAACAAGATTGTACAGATTTTTCTAGAAAACATTTCTATACCCTTGGTGCCTGAGTGCTGGGGATTAAATGCGTCCATTGTGTCTGACACACAGAGGTCATGGAACACAGTGTACATGTTTTGCTTGTACAGAAAATGGTGTATGTTTATAAATCAGTGTTGTATTTAGAGCAATGCACATTCTTGAGGAACAAGTATGTCAAAAATCCTCTTTACACTGACCACCAGCACAGCATTAATATTCATAAAATGAACTTTCTGCTGTACCTCTCGTACTGCTGTACCTCAGATGGATTTATTTTAGAGTTCAACATTTTCTGACCTGTTCTACCTGATGTATTGGTAGGGAATATCCACTGGGAATATCCTTTTTAGCTCAAGGGGAATAAAATATATTACACAAATAAGTTGTGGCAAATATAATAAATCGATATATATATATATATATATATATATATATATACTATTACCATATTGTGTCTGTTCTGTAATTAAGTATATAACTGGATATTATATTAAAGCCAAAGAAAGCAGAAATCCTATAAACAAGATTCAGTAGGAAATCACTTTAGTGTCATTTATAATCAGACAATTCAACAGGACATTTCTTTTCTGTTTCAGCATGACAAAAACAGCTTTGAATAAACAGTCTCTTGGTTCATGATGAGATAAAACATATAGATTTACAAAAAAACAACTTGTTGAGTGTATCGCTACTGACATCAACCTTCACATAATAACTAGACTATCCTTCTACATTTGCAAACGTTTACTGAAATTGATTAGTTCCTGAGGCATGACTGAAATGTCCAGCAGCCCCAACCCGTAATCAATAGTAATGAACATCGAGATAACATCATAGTTACGAATACACAATTTACTGATGGGGATGACTGCGAGGTGATGAGTGCTGTTTCTGCACTCTGCTGCTTTTTCCCTGAACTATGGGAAAGTGGAGTAGTCATGAGTGTTATGGTTTAAAACCATACATACGCACACACGCACAATTTTGAAACACACGCTCAGCAAGTCATTCAGAAACACGCTCATAGCAAACACACACATATATGTGAACTATACATATTCTCATCTGAACTATTGTGATACTATTGTCCCATTCCTGGTTGCTCCGGTGTGATCTCAGTTACTAGCTGAGGTTTCACTATACATTATTTTCATGCTCAACAGTCAGCGATGTCTAAAAAGAGAGAGGTCACAAGTCAGGGATATACATGCACCAACACAAATACGATTCCGCCGCGAGGAGGCCTTACAGTCCTAGTTTCTGAGTCGGTGCAGTTTAGCACAGTATAAAGCAAAGAGCACAGGTGTGTGTACCCCTCAGACTAGCACTGAATGGTTCAGCAACAAGGTAAGTGGCTGAGGGACATTTACCACAAACATATACACACGGATGACAACATACACTGGCCTTCTGGAATGTAGCTGAGAACCCCCTGATACAGTACTTCAGTACATAGGACATCACAGAACTATAGAGGGTACAGGGCTCATGCCCAAGACAGACAGTTCTCACAATATACATAATTATTTATACAAGTGACAGTATCTACCAAACAGTCTTCCTGGAAGCCCAGCCCTTTTCAGCTCTATGTGTGTGTGTGTTTTCACTGTGGAGAAGAACAGAGGTAATACAGTACGGTATTCAGAGTACACCTGAGCTCATCACCAGGATGGAAGTTGACAGAGTGGAGATGTGCTCTATGGTGCATTAAAATACAGTGTGGGATTCTATGATACAACAGGACAGAGGTCGATCACTCCTGTCCAATTACCGACCATCAGCTCCTTTCAACCTGATTGGAGACACAAAACATAGGAGACAAGTTTAAATTACTCACATTTACTTACACAAGATATAGAAAATGGAATCAAACACACAACAACAAGCTGATATATCAGTTTCCGCATTTTTTTGTGTGTGTGTGCAAATCAAAGAGTGAGTGTGCACGGAGCAGGTGTGTGCATGGATTTTACCTGTAAGAGATTGGGAGTAGCAGATTGTTCTTCTTCAATGCCTGGACTTTAGTGCGGGTTTGCGGGTCCAAAGCGATGTAGCAACGCCGTGCGTAGTCCAGCAGCTTCTCTTTAGATGGGTCGAATTCGCCCACCTCGGCCAGCTTCTCTGGAGCCACAAGAAGCAGCTCTGCAATGGGTGTTGTGGAGGCCACTGTGTTACGGTCCACACCATGGATCTGGAAAGCCTTAGACATGTTCTTTAGCCGCTGGTACGTCACTAGAATCTTCTTATAGCGGAACAACACCCCAGCTGCATCTTTCACTGGAAAGGAAAATGGACAAAAGTTTTAGTAACACAGCTGAAATTTGTTGTTTGTGGTATAGTCTTATCTCTAGAATACTTCCATATAGAAGATCTGAATGCTATGGAAGTTTTCTGAATTGATAAGCAATATAACTTGTCGAGATTTACCCTTGTGCTAACTGGCTGCCAGTAAGTGCTTCACATCATTTGTGTTTTCTTCTCATTTGAAGAAATTAAATCTATAGAAATCTATAGGTTTTATGGACATTCAAGGAGAACCATGCTAAACATTACAACAAAAATTTCCAACCTTAAAAACCATTGCTTCCTCATTAACATTAGAAATATCTGAAGAATGAAGTATGTTTACACCCACAATGATCAATTCAGTCTAGACTGGACATCTTACCTCTCTGTCTCTCTCTGCCTCTGGCTATTCTGAACACCCTCCTCCTCTTCAGAGCAGGGTGGCCCCCAGGGGGCCTTCCAGGAGCCCCCATATTCCTTATAGTCATGTTTTCTGCCATCACATCCTCCCCAGACATCATTTCGTCTTCTTCTAGGTAGCTGTCCTCCAAATATTCTTCGTCATCCCCCAAAAGTGAGAGCGACTCTGAGGAATGAAGGGTCACTTTATATCAACCAGCGAAATGTACTCAGACAATCAAATTACCACTGACGGTTTATAATGTAAATTTATCTGTCAAACATTGTTACACATATTTTGCCATAGCCTATAATAAACTATCTTATATTCTTAATATTTGAGTGATCCACATTTGGAAAAAAAAATGCTCACCTTAATATTGACTTCAAATTAGAAGAAATAAATTAAAGTGTTACACATAGGGTATAAATGAAAAGGTATGCTGTATAATGGGCAATTTTACTTCATACACACACCTGGTAGATCATTCATAGATCTGTTGTTACTACTACTGCCACTGCTGCTCCCTCCACCGCCATGGCTGTGTAGGAGAGGCTGAGAGTGGGAGGGACCAAACACAGAACTTATCTGCGCACTGATTGGCCCAGAACCAGTGCTCATGACCTTGGAGTTAGTTGGGGGTTGCTGAGTAGGCCGCTGTGGGAATGACTGTCGGTTAGCTGACCGCTGAACCTCTGCTTGCTGATCTAAAAAGTTAATGATTAAATAGCAGTTAACACTGATCACTCCAGTACTGACACGGCTTAGGATAACACAGCATGGACTTTGACCTGATAATGTACATTTTCATTGTACATTATAAGTAAATTTATTAAATATTCACACAAAATATTTTATATAATAGCACATGACACTGTACCAATTAGCCATAACATTAAAACCACATGCCTAATAATGTCTAGATCCCCTTTGTGCTGGTAAACCTGCTCCATAGAGGATGGGACTCCAAAAGACTGTGCTGTGAAATCTGGGACCAAGACTTTAGAAACAAAGCTTGTAAGTTGTGCATTGAGGCCTCTGTGGATCTACTGTATCTACACTGTTTGTTCCCCACAGCTGCTCGGTTAGACTGAGGTCTGCGGAATTTGTACTTTGTCACGTTCCTTAAACCACTGAAAATTGTTTGCAGTGTGACACGACATGCTGATCCTGCTGAAAAGGGGGAATCAGGGAAAACGATTGCAATGAAGTGGTGTAACAATTTTAGGTACATGGAACATGCCAAAATAACATCCACATAAGGGATAAGGTTCAAGGTTTCCCAGAAAAGACATCACACTGCTTCTGCTAACTTGTCTTCATCCGATATTGCATCCTGGTGCCATTTTTTCCCAGGTAATCAACACAGAAACACACCCAGCTATCCATAAGATCAAAGAGAAAATGTCATACATAAGACCAGGCCACCCGCATGGACCGTGATTGGGCTGCAGCTAAGCATCTCCACATACGAGTGTGACGAGGGTCAACAATTATCTGCACTCTGGCTGTAAAATTTCTTTAAATTAACTTTTAGAAAAGACAAATGCATAATTTTCCGAAATAATCTCCTTGCTTTTCAATACACTCTGTCCATCTGTCAACAAGCTTTCATATTCCCTCATTAAAAATGTTTTAGGCTGAGCTGCCTAAAACAATCACGAATACCCCGCTGTCTTCACTTCTTCATCCGAAGTAAATCTTCATCCTCATAGGGCTGCTTTCAGGGAACCGATCAGGTATAAAGTCCGATGCAGCAAGATCAGGAATATAGGGAGGATGCATAAACACCTCAAAACAAGGCAGAGTGTTACAGTAAATTGTACAGAAATGTGTATTACATGCAATATCATGTAAAATAACAAAAACTGGAAAGCAGGTCTTCTGCGGTTAAAAGTTAAAGTTTAGGCTCCAGTTCTTCATTGTATTGAGCACTTTTCTTGATAATACTGGTCCTTGAGAATCCCAGAAAACTGTAAACCCCTTTTTTCCAGCTGATGCTTGAGTTTTTCTTGGTCTGAGATTGAGGATGTTTCCATTCCATACTATGCTGTTTACTTTCAGGCTTGTAGTGATGAATCCATGTCTCGTCACCAGTAAGGATTCTCTTTAAGATACTTTCACCTTCCTTAAAGGATTGGCCCAAATTTTGTTGCAGAAATCCATACGCTTCTGTTTATTCTCTTCCATGAGTTGTTTTGGCAGCAGGTATACCCTCGGACCACAAAAAAACGAATTAATGCACAAGGCTTTTTTTTTGGTACAAATCACAAGTGGGGCATCCATTTTTGCTTGCACCACTGGTACGAATGAACTGATGTAACAAGTTCAGAGCTGCACAGCTGTGCTGAGGAAACAGTAGCCTTGAAAGGAAAGCACTGATAAGACAGTGAGGCTGGCAGAAATTTTTATGTAACCACAGTGTGCATATTTTTGACTCACCTTCGTACAACAAGCTGTGATGCACGAGTTCTGACACCTTTCTATAATAGCCAGCATTAACTTTTTCAGCAGTTTGTGCAATAGTAGCTCTACTGTGGGATTTGACCAGATGGGGTAGGCTTCACTGTTGACACTTGCACATTTTTCCTGCATCCATCATATCAACTTCAAGAACTGACAGTTTACATGCTGCCTAATAATACTCCCACCCCTTGTCAGGTGCCACTATAATGAGATAATCAGTGTTATTCACTTCACCTGTATGTGCTCTTAGTGTTATGGCTGATTGGTGAATCTTAATCTGGATGTTTAATTCACAGTGCATTTTATAAACATTTTTATTTAAATTGTTACATGCTCACTTTGGTTTGGAATAAATGCCATACTCAATGCCATAATCATAAACAATGCCCTTTTTCACAGTGAACTGAAGGAAATTCTTAACATAGAAAAAAGATCCTTTACCACGTTCATTCTCTCGTCTTCTCCTCCATGAAAAACTGCGAGAATCATTCCCTAAATGAAAACAGGAATAAAAATATAAAGTAATAAATGTAACACTTATATTATGTACTCCTGAATTATTGTCATACTTCATAAAAATAATCAAATATGATTAAGTATTATTTACTCAAGACAAAGAAGGAAAAAAAACTAAAAATCATACTGACACCTGTACACAATATTTAAGTAACACAAACAAATAGCAAACACTGAATCATTTGTAAGCTGCTCTCAATCATTATTTTTGACTCCCTTTTCTCTGAAGTGTAAATATGAGATTGCATGTTTGTTTGCGGGAAAATCAAACATCAGCACAAATAAATCAAGATATTAAAAACATATGCAATCATTTGCCTTGAATTTTGCCACATTCACAAATCTATGAATGTAAAGGATCTGTACATGTGCTGAAAATTTGCTTTAGTTTGTAGGAAAAATATTATATTAAAAATAAAACCACACAATGTCTTTAGATCAAAATACTATGTAGATATGGATTACTTGTTTTGGCCAATTTTTCCATTAAAGGTGTCAATAATTTTCAAGACACCAAGCATTCTCTAGTACGCCAAGTCATCTCACGTCATCTGTCGTTTTCTTTCTCACCGTTGCTTTCCTGACTCTTGGTGGAGAATATGAAGCGGTCGAGTTGACAGCGCAGGAAGTCTCTCTCCTCTTCCAGGTCCTCAATGCGTTTCTGCAGCCACGAGTTCTTTTCCAGAGAAATCTGCAGCTGTGTGCGCAGGTTCGTGATCAACAAGTAGGAGCTTGCAGGAGCTGGAGGATCATTACCTATTTTGGGCATAAAGACCACAATATAGACACACATTCAGAAGAGCTGGAATAATCATGAGGAATAAAACAAAATACTCAAAACACACTTACATGGCAACAAAATAGTTGTTTAATGACGCAGTTAAGTCGAAAAGTTTGTATTTCTTACCCTATTTTCTTAGGGTTTTTTTTCCACAAAAAAACAGTATTCAATGCTCATTTAATTGTGTTTTTATTGACTTGTTACGACAGGTTATAGCCTAATTGCTATAAGAAATGAGTCAGTGGTTACTGTGAGTTCAAATGTTTGCATCCTCAAAGTGTGTTTATTTGTCAAATGATTCAAGTTAAAATATGTTTCAGTTTTAAAAAGAAATGTTTATGGTTCGGGGGACTCAGGAAAACAGCTATCACAAAACCAAAACCCTGAAAATATATCTTTCTCAGTGTTGCAGAACAACAAAGCCACAGAGTACAGAATGGAAGTATAATGTACTTTAAAGAAAAAACAGTATATGAAATGTGTATGACATGTAAAATATGTTACGCAATAAATGAAAAAGATAGTTTAAAATCCAATTTAGATCATTGTGGGAATGAAGTGCAGTTATCATCTGTATCTCATGACCTTTATGGGGTATGAAACATCTGGCACTTAACAAATAAAGAAATGTAAAAAGTTGAAAAATACCATTTGCAATTTCACCATTTAACCAACATGACCTTGAATGCGATAACTTTTATACTGTCCCTTTCTAGTACAATCTATAGACTCACACTGGCTGTCGAAGTTTTGATCGTTCTGGTTGTAAAAGCCACCCTGCTGTTCATAGTTATTCTCCTCAAATGGGATGGAGATTTCATACGCATCCTCATTTTTGGGGGCTTTAAAAGAAAAAAAGCACGACACTTAGAGCAGGTCCATAAACAGTGTGCAAATGACTTCTGCATGATTCAGAATTACATCAGCTGTTATTATAATATAACAAAATGTGTATAACAATTTAATAATGCAAAAGACTATGGGTGAGTGGGGTATTCTTTAAACGAGACATATCATCAGCAGTGTTTGCCGGTTAACATTGTGGTAGCATTGCTAACTCTCAGCTCCAGGGTCTTAAGCTCACATAAAAATCTAGTCTTCTGATACCGTCACATTTTAATTTAAATAATTTCTTTAAACATGTATTGCAGAATGTCTTCTGTAATATTCTTCTAATTAGGAACAGGAATGAATGTAGTTTAGCTGACCTGCAATCATAATGTGGTTCAATATAAGCGCTGCATTAAAGGTAATGCAAAAGTGGTTTTAAAAAATATATATATTTTATTAACTGACATACGTCATTCAAATTAGTAGCTCTTCTTATTTAAAAAAGTATTACTCAACATAGTCTCTATCATAAGCCATGCATTTGTATCATCGCTGAAACCAACTCTCAAATCCCCTTTGTTGCAGTTGATGTTCTCCCACTGTGCTACAGAATGATTACAGAGATGACACCACTGACAAGGGCAATGTACACAGATGGATGAACAAGTTTAAACAGGGGGAAACCTGCACTGAAGACAAACCACGCAGTGGGAGACTATCAACTGTGACAAAGGGAATTTTCAGAGAGAATTCAAAAGTCAACAATGACACAAATGCATCACTTGTTAATATTGAGTAGCACATTGGTATAGAGAGATAATATGGTGTACTCTATGAATGTGTGGAATTGAAATGATATATATCAGTTAATAAAAAATTAAAAAAAAGTCATGTCCATTTTTGCATTACTTTCAGTATAAGATTTCCTATCTAGTAAGTGTGCTTTATAAGATTTATAAAGCAAATTGACGTGTATTATAACGATGTGTTTAATGACATTTACAGTAAATCAGGAGATGAGTTTTTCAGGGCGATACGACATGATGTGGTTGTGCTGTGTGTGCTGAGAGCTGCTTGTTTCAGATAATGCTGGGATTATGAAGGAGTGAATTTTTTTTTCTGTTGAGATAAATTAAGTTAATATTGTTGTCACTAAGGTTTAAGACATGCTTATATATACAGTATATGTGTGTGCATTGATTTTTTTCCCCATTCATTCATTCATATATAGTCTATACCGCTTATCCTGTACAGGGTTGCGGGGTGCCTGGAGCCAATCCCAGGAGACTTTGGGCACAAGGCAGGGTACATCCTGGACAGTGTCAATCTACACTATGGGAAATTAGGGAATGCCAATTAGCCTAATCTGCATGTCTTTGGACTGTGGGAGGAAACCAGAGCACCTGGGGGGGTTGGGACATGCAAACAGTAATAGAGCCGAATGTTGGCTCTGTCTGGAGTGTAGTGTACTTCCTAAAGATAAACCTTCATGCAAAGGATGAACCCTAAATAAGGGCGTCTCTATGTGGACATCCCTGCTCAATAGATACTACTACTACTAATAGTTTCATCATAGATAAAGAAGATTTTTTTGAACATGATCTTACTTTGCAACTCTTGGGAACTTGCATGTTTCCTACTGGCTGTTTCTGCATCGTTCATATTTCCGTTGGCTTGATCCCGTGTTTTTCAGTCTGATTTCACAGAAACACAAATGTCTTTAAAGCAGCTGGAGTGTACAAGTGTCAGAGGAACAGACACAGCTAGACACACAGTTGTAAACATAACCATAACCATGTAACAGCAACGAACATGTGGACAAAAAGAAATAAGGTTACAGTAACACAACCAGACAGAGGCGTTTAGCTGTCAGCTGGAGGCTTGGCGTGTTAGCTTAGCTGGCTAACTGAGCTAGCTACAAATGTTAGCTGGACGGATAAACAGCAGCACTGTTTATTTACACTGACGCCAATGACAGGAGCAAGTGTGGAGCAAAATACTGTAAAATAAACCATAACGCGTTGTTATTGCGCATCACTACAGAGAGGTGGATGATTAAACCGCGGGAGCACAGAGTTCCGAGGCTAAACGCCGCCGCTCCCGGAGGTAAAGACACACACACACACACACACACAGAGCTAACTGACTAACTGACGCCAGATGCCGTTAATGTCGCTGCTGTGGACACAATCAGATCTGACAAAGAGACACGTGCACAAACCGTTCCGTGGTCGTGAACTTCTTTATCCTGCGCATGTACGAATAAAAACAAAACGTTCACTGCACTTCTGTATGTCTGGCTATTTTGATAAAGAACGGCTAACAATAACAATTAAATGTCTTTTTCCCCCCGTGCTGTTGTCGCCCCCCGAAAAATGACGTACTTCCGCGTGTGTGTGTGTGTGTGTGTTATGCACTCCTATTCTCTCAGGGAGCTGCTCATGTACCAGGTATGATGATAACATTAGTATTAGTAGTAGTGTATTGTGGTGGTGGTGATATTAATAGTGTGAGATAAAGATGTTAATTATGCTGTTAATTATGGTTCCTTTTAATCGCATAAAGATCAAAAGCTCTTGTGAAAGCTTTAACACTTTGTTACCGACTTTGAAACCTGGCCATTAAAACTTGTTCATCCAGTTCTCGGACGAGGAAGAGAGACAAAAACACCGTGTTAAGGCGTGACAGCAGCTGGCAAAGGTGTGTGTGAATACTGTAAACTCAGTTGCTTTCAGGGTTTAAGGAAAGCGCATATGTGAAAGGTACGTGATTAGATTTGATGTGTTTTGTGAATGGCTGACTTTAAATCGAAATTTCATTCAAATTTCATAGTTTCAGTGATTTATTACAAACAGCTGCAAGTCAAGTTGAAAATTTTGGCCCCCCAAAAAATCTAATTATATATAAGTGGTGTTATCATTTTCTCAGGTTGACAGACACTTGTCCTTTTTTTCTAATTCATCTCTCTCGATCAGGACATAATGTCAGCTAAAAATGAAGGACTGACCCACTGTAAGTTCAGCCTGGTGTTTGCCATCATTATGGACCTCATTGGGATTACCATAGTCCTGATCGGAGTCTTTGTCCCATTACAAGTTCAAGGTCGAGACTTCGGTGATCTCCTGGTCTACTCGGGCGTGCTGCTGGTCCTGATGTCAATGGGAGGCTGGGTGATGTGGTACAGTGGCAACATTGAAGGCTTGCATTTAGTGAAGGACCTTGGATATCGACCGAGTGCTGTGGATCGTCTGGCTCGCTCGCTCAGCCGCCGTATGCGTAAGAGCCTACACCCAACATAGTCTGAGCAATCAACACCTGAGGCTTCTGTTCCGCCTGTACTGTCGGATTAACTTCTATATCCTGCTTAAATATCCAAGATTAGTACAGGTAAAGTGGTGTGGTTTCTTAGCTACAACAGGTTCCTGACAAGTGGTTATACTTGTGAATATTATTTATAGATTTAGTTGACTGAACCATTAAACCAACAACATTGCACGCTTTGAAGTTATTCAGGAATTTTATACACATTTGTCAAAAATATGAATTGAACTTGATCTAATACTATAAGCCAGTACTATTTATTTAATTTTACACATCAGAATTGGTATCGAAGGCTTCTGAAAAGCAAACAATATGCTTACCTGTTGTATCGCATCATGCAGGAGTTCCTAATGTAAATATGGTACAGTTCTGGTTTTAATTCTTAAATGTTTGCCTGTAGTACGCTACATGTTAACTTGCATTAATAATTCTAAATTTTCTGACCAAAACAATCAAGACACATTTTATTGAATGAAGTAAATAAAGGAAGTCTAGATAAAGACTGCTTCATGAAGTAGACTTGTTACAGTTCTGCTTTGTGTAAGTGCTTAAGTTACATTATGATTTAACTGTATATTTAAAGAAGGATTTTGATGTAGATACAAAGGACATTTTGTATTTTTTAATAAATAATATTGTATATACAAAAGTAGATTAAAGTTTAACAATACAGTCTGTCATGTGTCCATATAAATGTCATAAATTTCTGAGTATTCCCAGTTTTCAGTAATAAATGTTCAAGTTTCAACATGTTCCTTTAAACAAAACAAAAGAAAAAAGTCGCCCAGTAATGTATACTGAAACCAACATGCAAATCTCTTTAGGAAAATCACACATTGAATACTAACGACAATCCACATATAGTATAAAATGTTTTGATCAAGCTTGGGTGCAGTTCTTTCTTAATCCTTACTGAATTGAACAGAACACATTAAAATCATTCATAGAATATCAACCTGAACTAGTTATAAAAAGGTACACTGTGATCAGGTATAACAATGATGCCTGAATTGCTCTTTTCTCAGCCTCGTCAGAAGGCTGGTGTGCGTTCGCAGCTGTAGCCAAGTTTAACATTTTCACATTCATATTTATGTAGTTTGACAACTGTAGGTACATCTGCTAAGAAATGCATTAAAACATCCTTTTACAGAGGATGATGTGACTGCCACAATTTCATGTGCAGAAACAGGATACTAGAGAATACTTTTTTTTTTTTTTTTATAGGAAACAAAACATCCAGGAAAAAAAAAAAAAAAAAAATACACAATTACCAAACAGTTGGCTAAAGCTGAGGATCAAACTTGAAACACCAAACCACACTGCAACATTTATCAGCACATGATAAAGTATAACAGAAGGCTCATAAAAGAGGGTCGTCAACACCAAAATACTGCCGCTTAATCTTTTTCCTCCTGTCCAGTTCCGTCAGTTTTGAGTGCTATATAAAGTAATACATTTCTGCAATCAACAGTCACACAACTTAATACCATTCCTTGCTCTTTCAAAGGCAATATCTCAGAGAAGGTGTGGACATGTAAGTGCACAGCAAGGCAAACATGTAACGTGTGCTTCTGAATAAATAAACACTAAATGAAAATAAATTCAAGCATGCAGACAAAATTCCTGTCAAAGGGAAGAGCTAGGAACTGACTGAGTCGGGCTTTGCCAGATGATCACATGACTTCGTTCTGACCTCTGTGGGACAGTCTCACCAACTCCATCACTAACTTCATCACCTGTACATATGGAAACAAATGGCACATTAATTTATTTATATTTTATATATTTTTACACATACAGTGTATCCGGAAAGTATTCACAGCGCATCACTTTTTCCACATTTTGTTATGTCACAGCCTTATTCTAAAATGGATTAAATTCTTTTTTTTCCCCCTCAGATTTCTACACACAACACCACATAATGACAACATGAAAAAAAGTTTACTTGACATTTTTGCAAATTTATTAAAAAAAATAAAAATTGAGAAAGCACATATACATAAAGTATTCACAGCCTTTGCAAAATTGAGCTCAGGCGCATCCTGTTTCCCCTGATCATCGGGCTGTGACATGACATAAAATGTGGAAAAAGTGATGCGCCGTGAATACTTTCCGGATGCACTGTAACAGTGTAAAATATACAACAATATTTTATATACACAACAGTGTTACCAGTGTATCATTTACTAAATAGCGGAAACCTATTCAACTGACAGCTTGGGTATAATCTGATTTACAGTATAGCACAGATGAATTCTCAAATATGATTGGTCAGATGGTGTTTATTAATTAACAGCTTTGACATTAATGCCGGCAGTAACTGAATTTTCTTTCTCCCAACCCTCACATTTGAAGAGGATGGAGCATTACACAGAGAAACACAACAAGAAATCCTGCTTTAGTCTGTTAAAAACCTAAAGCTGAGAATAAACTTTACTTTTCAAGATGACAAGGTTACAGCAGTCAAGGTGTGGTTGAGGAAAAAAAACAAAACAAAACATGAAATGTTCTACTGTGCCATGTCAAAATTAAGATTAAGATCTTAAGAATGCTATTGAGAATCTGTGACACTGTTTGAAAATTGCAATCAACAAACAACAACCTGGAGCAAATCTGCCAGAAAGATTGAGCAAAAATCTCTGTCAAGCTAGAGGGAACGGTCACAGACAGACGATGTTATCGCAGCAAAAAAGGATTCTACCAAGTACCAGTCTGATGGGGTTGCATATTAATGTAAGCAGCAGTTTTTAATTTAAATTCTCTTTTATATATCCTGACAAATAATGAACTTTGATGTTGACATTTTATTTTAAGAGCATATTTCTAATGAAAAATTTCGGGCTGGAACAATATGTAATCCAAATTAATGACTTTTTGAATACTTTTGCAAGACACTGTAGAAACACAACTATTGCTGACTTACCAATACGAAAATTGATGTAGCCCTCTCCACCACTGAGAATGAGATGAGAGGTAGAGGCAACACCATCTGCTGTAACAGAAGAACCACGGCAACCTGAAAATATATCGTGAGCACATCAAGAAGAATGAAGAGGTCAGGCTGAGAACTTTAAACTACATGACACACTAGATGACATTCTACAACAAAAAGTCCATAATATGGCAGTTACTGTATATTCTTAAACCAGAACTGATTTTTATATTGGTGTCACCTGGAGCAGAGATGATGAATTTGACTGCTTGGCGGTGGCCATGAAAACACAGCTGAGCTGAAGCCAAACTGCAATATGGGATGGAGGACTCAGAACCTTTTGAGACAAAATAATAAAAAAGAGCAAATTTAACATCTTTACATTGCGTAGGTTGCTTGAAAATCTCCAAGAACGACAGAAGAACTCACTGAGTGACAGAGGGATGGAGAAAACAGCACCGCTTCCTGTGCCCACCCACAGCCGCCCACTGACCACAGACATGGCAGAAATCTGAAGAGGTGAAAGGGACAGGAATGCATTGCCTGGTGGAAAGAGCAGAAATCTAAATCTTTATCATTTTCTAAGGAACACTTCAATCAGCATAGATTTTGACTACTTTCAAATTTGTTGTTTGTACATAATGCAGGGATACAAGGTTTGATCAAGTGTTTTGGATAAACAGATGATAAAATACATTACAAAGACATGCCGTCATGACAAAACTATATAAAAGCATGCTGTCAGATATCTGAGATGCATGTATAACATAGCCTATTTTGTAAACGTCAGAAAAAAAATGGGACATTTAGGCAACAAAACTCACTGTAGTATTCAGAGATGACTTAAGCACTGATGTGAGAGAATGTGAACAGTGCCCTGCTGACGAGGCCAAATGCTGTGACTGACATTTTGGTAAGACTAGTGAGGTACTGTTGCGACTGTAGTTTTTTAGTGTATGAAGGATGTTCAACATAAATTGTTCATGCTGTTTATTTTTATAGCTATTTTATTTATAACATATACTGTATGTATTTATTATGCAAATTAAATAAAATTTAAAAAAGCTGCCGCTTTTAGACAACAGGTGTCTTTCAGTAGAGTGTGAATGGAATCTTTGAATACTAGTATTTTCAATTCACAAAAAGTTGAACTTACCTAAAGCTTTGGTTATCATAGATGACGCATCAATCTCCTGTAGTGGCCGTCCAGTTGCCCAGTCAAAGAGCCTGAGAGTGGGATCTAGCCGGCAGGAAGTCCAAACTCCACTTCCTGCTGCACACAGGAAGCGAACCTGCTGTTCACTTCGTTGTGACACTGTAAATGATTTCTGCAATAACAGAACGAGAAGGAAAATATCAGTTGTAAAACTGTTTAAAGTGCACATTGAAATTCTGTTCTATGATATAACTTCCAGTCTATACACACCTCCACGTTTCTATTTTTTACATCAATCATCAATACTTTGTTCCAGTATCCCACCCAGAGACAGCCGTTTTTCGATAGGCAACAGCGAATGGGCTGCAGTGGAGTTATGCCCAGTGAAAGTACTTCATGGGAGAGAAGATTCCATCCACCTAGTAGAGCAAAAATGTTTTAAACCCATGCTTAATTGCATCCAGGGTTGCAAACCAAAGTCAGTCCATAGTTTAAATGCATTCATACTAAATGAGACCAGACGCACCGGAACCATAGCTGAAAAATGCTAGCATTCCATTGCTTAATCCAGCAATCACCTGACCAAGTGAGAATCTATCATCAGGAATAAAAAAAAAAAGCTTAGAAATTATTGTCTGATTGTCACATAAAATACAGAATCAGGAGAATGAAAACTCACGTAAGAGAATGCACTCCCTCTGAGAGACTGACTGACTGCAAACAGCGCCTCCTGGAGCCAGAGGCTGAATGAACGAGCACGCTGATAGACACAAACCATGTTAAAAAAAAAGTACTCAATTTGAATTATTTAACAGCCAACAAAAATCACAGTAGACCTTCGTACCCTCCATCCTGGGTGCCAATCCACACAGTCCCAGATGTTTCTCCTGAAGAAAGTGATAAGAGGTGAGCAGCAAACAACAGACAGTTCAGAGGACACAGGCAGAAGCAGACATTAGACTAAGCAGTAACTATTATAAGCATGTTCGATGGCTGAACTGACCAGTGGGAGGCACAGCACAAATGGACAGAGCTGGAGAGGTGGGCGGAAGACTGAACTGATCCAAGATGGTATTGGAGCGTGCTGGATCAATCACTGTGACATCACTACTGGAGGCGGGTCCAGTGATCACCCAGACGGAACACTGAGATTTGGAGGGATGTGGAATGTGTACGAGTATGAATTACATGTCATGGCATGTGGAAAATGGGTGTAAAGTTACAGATGATATTAATGCATATGATAAAAATGTGCTTCGGGATCAGAAAAATCACATGAGGCCAATTGAATAAAAATAAAGCCGATTCTAGATTTGTTTTGCTTCTGCATAATTTGAGGCCTTGTTCATGTAGGAGCAGGTACATAATTATCCATTTCTGTGCTTCCTCTGCAATTATACAAAACACAGTAACCCAATCTTAAGTCAATTGTAGCAGAATATAAATTCAACATACCGTCTGCTCTCCCGACACCTCTGGTGGGACTGCTACTGCACAGGTCAGCTACAATAAAGAAAAACAGGTTAATACACATGAATCAAGAGCAAGAGTCTTTTTAAAAATTTGGGAGATTTTTAACTCCAAAAATTATATTTGACTGTTGATTACAACTTAAAGTGATCCAAGTGATACTTCAACAATGAAAAAGAAATTGTGACTTACGAAATATACATACAGTTAATGCATAAACACATTAATTTTATATTCTAAAATATGAGGGGTGTTCAAGTCAAACCAGGACTTGTGATGACATTTCTCGTGAATAAAGGTGTAAAACCAACTGACATTTACAGATGAGCTTAAGCACAGTAAGGTGATGAGACTCTTAGCCGCAGTAAAACATTTGAATGGTGTAAATATTGCAAAGAATGCTGTATGTCCGTGAACTATGATCCTGGCTGAGGCGGCTCCGAGCCCACTACAGTTGTTGCCGTAAACATTTAGCGAGTAGAATGCCTGCTCCTAGAAAACCGACGGATAACTTTTTCACCAACTTGCAGAAGAGACGCATAAGTCTGTGGGAACTGTACAGACAATTATTCACGAGCACCACTTGCACATTACAGGAACTCAAATGGAAGTTATTGCCACATCCCTCATACAGTCCTGACCTCGCTCCAAGCCTTTTCCTCTTGTTTGGACCATTAAAGAGGTTCCTGGAAGGACAGTGTTTCAGACTTGAAGCAGACAATATTGCTCCGACATACAAACGTTCTACCTTGATGGTATCCAAGCACTAGTGAAACATTGGGATAAGTTTATGTAGCAAGGGATTATATAGAGAAATAAAGGGAGTTTTTACAACTGTGTTCTGTTATTCTACAAACAATCAAAAAACCTGGTTTGACTTGACTTGAAAATGTATTCTAAACCCAACCCAACTTTAACCTCAGTAACAGGGAAATCATTTAGCTATTTAATATTTTAAATAGAGGATGAAGTTTTTGTTATTAAAACAAACAAACAAACAAAAATTCTAAACATCAAACCGTCAGAAATTTGACCTTGTCATTGCTTTTCCCATCCTGAGCGTCATGAGATTGACCAATGCCAGAAAGTCTATGAAACCTTATGTTCAACCAACCAATATATCAGTGAGCCATGATTAATATCAGTAAAATGATCTTTGGTTATTTAAAATCCATATCAGAAAAGCACAGGTTTATTACATTCTCATTGTTAATGCAAAGCCTTTTTTCGGTTCTAATAATTTTATTTAAAGAATATAAATACAGAATACAAATCTAAACTATGAAATACGCATTCTAAATAACATCCCCTCATTAAAAGAGATAAATATATTCAAAGAGCAGCAGGGAAATAACTTAATCTGACCTTAGCAGAAGCATCTCTTTGGTCAAGCAACCGCAACTGTGTGAGGACAGGAACGTCTTTAGGCTCCAGAAGTTGCTCAGTGTTCTGGTTCATACAAGCACACAAACAGGATAAAAAAAAATCCAGAAAACGATACAAGTATTTAAAAAAATCTAATTACAAGGAGAGGAAGGTGCTGAAGTATCTAAGCTTCACTAAACATATACTGATGGTGAGAACAGACATGCATGTGCAAGTGTGTGCATACCCGTGTGTCCATGTGAGAAAGGGGCATGCTCCAGCCATAAACCTGTTTTTTTCCCAGATTTCCCCACACATGAGAGCGGATCTCCCGATACAGCTCTCTCCTCCTAAGCCTGGGAGATAAAGATTCCCTGAGGAGACAATGAGAATACACATTCCTGGAGTTTGTAGTCAAAAAAACTCTAGGGCATTTTGGTGTGAGGAATAAAGCATTTTTTTATTTAAATAAATTTGTAAAGTTGTACAACTGTGTCTATAAACATGATCAGAAAAGAAGCCTGCATACCCGGTCTGGGTCACAGGAACAGACAGCTTATGAGGTGAACCCACTGGTGAGGAAAGGGAAGAGGGCCCTGGGGGGAAAGTAAGGGCCAAAGCAGCTGGAGCCAAAGCAGCTGGAGCAAGCTGGTCTTTTGTCAAACCAAGAAAACGGTTAAACCTGTAAAAGATAAGTACCAAAATAACATTTATAAATCTCTCACAGGTTTGCTGATTGAAACTCTGCAAAGATAGATGTGAGCCTTTGCAAGGAAGACATGCCATCTGCCCACTGAACCTCTTTTTTGTAACCTTTAAAAAAAAAAAAGTTTTTTAGGAAGAAACAAAACGGATGTTAGAAAAACTCTTTTGAAGCAATACATGTTATTTAATGAAGTCACAGATAGAGTCAGTTATTTTATTTGACAAGGTCATTAATGACAATCAATATTCCTGTTATATTTGAAATGGTGATCCTGGTATTGGATTTTGCATACTAAAGATATTTATCTTGGTATAATTTTGCCTGGCTCAAAAATGTCAATATCTAAACCAATTCAATATATATGAATTAATTATGACTGTAAATAATGTTGACACATTTGTGAAAGAAAATACTATAGAATATTTGTTAGAGAAAAACTTGTTTTTCTTGTGTTTAAGTGAATAGATAGACAGACAGATAACTATAGACAGGATTACAATTGTCCATGAATCACTGGAAATGTCAAAGAGTAGAGAAAAAAAATATATGTTTCAAACCTCTTCCATACGCTGCTCTTCTTGTCTTCTGGGATCTTTTCATTCTTTGCAACTCTATAAGAGGAAAAAGCCAAGGCAAAAAAAACAAACATTTTATCCAACTGCTTCTGATAATTGAATATTAAAATATACAGATAAGCACTTTTCTGAGATTCTGAGATACAGATAAGCACTACTGTCTGAATGAGCATGGCAGATGTGTGCAGTATGGTGGAAACTGTAGTTGAACAGACCCAAAAGTCTGAGCCCGACGCAGAGCATCCTGTAGTTCAATCAACCGCTCCTTGTACTGGTTCTTCTCCATGACCACACGAGCCATTTCTGAACGAGAGAACCGGCGGTTTGAGGTAGACAAAGTAGCCTAATGTGAAAGGGAAAAAAGTAGCTGGTGCCTGTCATTCATTTTGTACAACGCACTAGAAAGAGAATTACAACTGCAACACATTATGGATCATAGCGCATCCTGCTAAAAGCTTGTCAATATATTTTCATCTTGTTCTAGCTCTTATTACACCTGCATCAGGTTTGCAGAACTTTCATTTCCTTGATTAGCATTATGTTTGATAACGATATGGGGATGAAAAATTATAACTATAATTTGACACGTAAATGTAAAAAAACTTACGTCAGATTCCTCAGTCTGTAATGTT
The DNA here is from genome assembly GCA_030014305.1 of Clarias laeviceps. Classification (NCBI taxonomy): domain Eukaryota; kingdom Metazoa; phylum Chordata; class Actinopteri; order Siluriformes; family Clariidae; genus Clarias; species Clarias laeviceps. The sequence continues at coordinate 16,172,972 of JAQMYJ010000033.1, forward strand.
TCCAGTTCTTTGCGAAGCCTATGAGGATAAAAATACAACACATGCAATAAGAGAGAGAGAGAGAGAGAGAGAAAAATACAGAAAATGAAAATGACAACTGTAAGCCAACCCAGCTGACAATGTTTATGTATTTTTGCCCAAACACTTCTTCACAATTAGTTGCATTAAAAAAAAAAAAGAAATGCAATATGGACTTCCGCAATTATTTAATTGTGAAAGCTGCAATTTATTACAGGTAGTAGTTTTAAAAACAAACAAACAAACAAAAATTGCTAAAATCACCCTTATTCTGCACAGGGGTATTGCCTATCTACTACAATATTTAATATTTAAAGATTAGGTATAAATAGCAGACGAAAATTAACATTAACTATGCAACTGATTTGAAGGGCTTAAGAATTGATAGTGAGCTTTACTGATGATAAAAACGAAAGCCAACTTTTTGTGAAGTCGGTAACTTCAAAAAAATTGAGGCAGTAATTGGTGCCAAAGGTGCTTCAACAACAACAAAATTCTCATGGTGTGAGCATTTTGGCAAACTCTAGGAGACGGTCATGTGCCTTTTATTGAGGAGTGGCTTCCGTCTGGCCACTGAACCACAGAAATGGTGGTTCTTCTGAAAGGTCATCCTCTCTCCACAGAGAAACACCAGAGCTCTTTCAGAGTGACCATCGATTTCTTGGTCACCTCCCTGACTAAGGCCCTTCTCCCCAGTTGCTTACTTTGGCCAGGCAGCCCACTCTGGGAGGAGTCTTGGTGGTTCCAAACTTCTTCCACTTATGGATGATGGAGGCCACTGTGCTCATCTGGCCCTTCAATGCTGCAGAAATTTTTCTGTACCCTTCCCCAGATCTGTGCCTCGATACAATTCCTTGGACTTTATGGCTTGGTTTGTGCTCTGATATGCACTGTTAACTGTGGAACCTTATATAGATGTGTGTGTCCTTGCAAATCATGTCCAATCAACTGAATTTACCACAGGTGGACTTCGATCGCAGGAAATGTTGCTTATGAACCTGAGAAGCGGAACAAAACTAATAGTAAACATATAGTACTTTTTGGTCTCCTCTTCCATCTCCTTGGTTTTGCCCTCCAGTCGGTTAATGGTTTCCTGAGAGGAAGTGAGCTCCAGGTTCAGAGCAGACCTCTCGTTTGTCAGTTCCTCTACACGAGAAATAAGAGCCTTACGAGCAGCATCTACCATCTCACTAAAAGAGAGAAAAAAAATGTTACAGCTGTATTGTGTTATGGAATAAAATCTACAAGCATTACTCTTTAAATTAGAGCTGTCCTTGGAGCACCAACATGTGCCTTCATTATACATGGCCACATACTCTAATGGTGCATTACATTAAATATTGAAAAATACACATTAGTTTAGAAACCTGAAGCTAAAGCTAATTATTTATTGCATTTATTATATTTATTGCTAATTATTTATTTTCTTCTGAATATCTTTGCATCAGTGTTCTGCAAGCTCTTACTGGGTGTGTTTCAGTTCCTCATACTGCAAAAGAATCTCCTCAAACTGGACTGTGCTGTCTGCATGGAAGCCACAGAGAGAACAGAAAAACAACACCCACGTACTGTATGACATGACTTTTACTGAAATACAGTTTTCATATAATTCCAGCTCTAAGAAATTACTCAATCAATCATGCATGCTTTAAACATACCTCTCACACTGACTCCATGATCAACACTCTCCACGTATTCCTGACTGAGTTCTGAGAGCTCAGAAAATACAGAATCTGTGTTTCTTATCTCCCACTCCAAACTGTCCAAGTCCTTTTCTTTTTCTCCTTTTTCATCACCCTGATTGCTTTCCTTTTCCTCCTCACCCATCTCCTCCTTAATCGGTATGATTGCTTCCTCTAGGCTGCAGTTTGGTTCTTCACTTTCTGCTCGAAGTGGGGTGCTGAGCAAAAAGCAAACAAAAACAAACAAACAACAGCAGATTTAGTATTTAGACTTAGTAGCAGGGATCTTATAAACACCAGAAGTCAGTATGATGTCCTACTTAGCCAAACTCTGACAAGCTAGTCACAGCATAAGCTTTATAACTGCTGTACCAACAGCATAGTCTTGGTAGATTGTGTGGTTTTTGCAATTCTAGACTTCAATAAAACCTCATTTAATCAAATGTAAAGTTACATTACACTATTCCACAGAGCTAATTATTATTTATATTATTATATTACAATATACCATTATATTTCCTTATTTCTCAGTACGACAGGAAAATGTTTTTAAAAAATAAAATGAAATAAATCAATGCAACCAAGATTACTGCTACTGCTTAATAAGTAAGTTACTTATTAGATTGAGGCTGCAGTTGATAGAAGGAACTGTCTCTATTTCAGTTAAAATGGTGTAGAGAGCCAGAGATCAATCAAGCAGAAAAAAAGAACAGAAATTGAAACATAATTATGTTAGAGTGTTACCACAGGATGTAATACTATTTATAAGAGCCCTATGCAGGGCTTCTGAAGGGGTCAAAGAAATAGGAGTTCGTGAGAGTGCTTATGACACATGCACGGTAAACCTTTCTGTTTGAAGATAATGTGGGATTATTAATTGGGAACTGAAACGAAAACCAAATACAAAACATGAACAGAGCCTCGCCGTCTCCTCAAGGCCTCTGGAAACTAAAAATAAAACTTTCGGTTCCCTCTGAGTGAATCCACCATTACCGGGGATTTATGTGTGATTTAGTATGTGTTTATATCTATGTGCTTTTACACTTAAACTTAAACTGAGAGCGTGCCGCTCTCTCTTTTTTTTCTAGCTTCTCGTGCGGATATTGGCTGGGTTTTTTGCTTTTGTCTTTGGCTTGAAGCACGTTTTGTCTTTGCCTTTGGCCCGGATCCTTTTACAGGGCTACCTAATGATCGCAGTGCGCAGATACCAGGGCCATTAAATAAACACGCTGCCAGGTGCAGTGTGTTCGTGCTGACTGCGCTTAGTACACTGGCGCTGTTGCCTGGGAACCATGCATCTGGGTGATCACGACTCTGCCTGTTCAGAACTCCGCAACCTGCGGATATGCCGGTTCTGAACAGTGCAGAGTTGTCTTGCGCGGTTCTGCAACTTGAGAGACCTGCGTCGTTTCATAGAGAAAACCAAAAAAAATAAATAAATAAAGAATAAAAAAATAAAGAACATATAAGATATTTGAACATATAGAAGCTAACTGCACATCATACCTCGCTTCAACAAGGCCCTGAAGCTGAGCCAGCTCCGGAGTAGAGCTTATGATGTTGTTGATAAAGAATGAATCATTAATAGTTTCAGTTTTGATCACTTTAGTGTCTGTGGAAGCTGAAGTGTCGGATATGTTGGGGTTGGAGGCAACTTCAGTTGTTTCCTCATGCTATATAGACAAAGAAATGGGAAAAAGAAAGTCTTATATAAAAAAAAAATCCGCAAACCATAAAAAACTGTATCATGTAAAAAGTGCTTCAAATTATTGCAGTCCAACGTGTAACGTTACCTGGACGGTGGCATTTTCTTCAGGTGGCTCTGAACTTTTGGAGCGAATATGATTTCTATAACATAACAGGTAAGACTCATAACAGTGTCAAAATGTGGAAAACGTTAATGCTATATAAAAGCAGTAATATGAACAGGAAAATTCTATATTAGTCCACAATGGCTGAGATAACAAAAGCGTTATTTTCATGTAGCAATGTATGATTTCAGGACACAGCAGATTTGTAAATCACACATGAAATAGAGACAATTATAACTAATTTATACATGAAATTAACTGAACAAAGTATGGAACAATAACAAAACATCTTACAAATGGATAAAACTAGTGCTAAGCAAACAAAATAGGGGATACCTTAGAGGGGACCCTTCCCTCTCCAAATCCTTTTTCTTTTCCACCACATCCCGATATGCTAGGACTAACTGAAAGACAGATATGCTAGGACTAATACAGAAAGACAGAAAGGCTAAAGTGCTGAAACATTTTCTGTGCTAAAAGTCTTGGGAGAAGCAAGATACTGACCTTGCCATGTGTGTGTTTCAATACGCTTAACTCCCTGGTCAGACTTGCTCTCTGTTCCTCCAAAGCCACCACTGAATGAAACAGAACCATGGTACATGTAAAGCGACAATAAAGAAAATTATTTGAATTAAGGTGTGAATTTGTGTAAAATATGAAAAATCTGATCATGCTTAAAAAATGGAAGTGCATGAACATTCTAGCTTGAACTGTATCTCTATTCCACTTAAGGATATTTTTGTTATTAGAATCAATGTAGATTAAATACAAAAAAAAATTTAAACAGTACTGAAATTCAAAATATATTAAAATCATCACTTTAATTAGTCAATGACGTGAATCTCATACTAGACAGGGCAGGGTATCAGTACTACCCTACCCTACTACTTTACTATCAGTTACAGAATGACGAAAAGAAAATACTACAAACTCAAATCTTACACTATCTGTGCACATGAAGCCAAAAGAGGAAATTGGAAGTCCTCTCTGAGGGAATGACATTATTAATTTTCTCTGTCAGCCAATCACAACCCTTTGTGAGCTTGTACACAGAAGTTAATGCCTTCATTTGTAATTTTTTCAGCTGGCCTGTGACACAGCATAGGCAGAAGTTTGAAAAGTTATGGCTGGCTTCACTTCCTAAAAGTTTGTGCGAGCTCTCATTTTCACTGTTTGGTAGTTGTTGGGTGATGGGGAACAACTATCTAGTAGTAGTTTTTGGAAGAAAAATAAAAAGCAAAAATAATTCAAAACTGATGTGGCCTTCTAGTATCAAAGTAGGAAAGAGGTGGGAAAATTGATTTACTCTGGTCAGCTTGCTCTCTGGCTTTCTTCTCCAGATCTCTTTCTCTCTTCTCTCGCTCCTTGTCTCTTCCACGAATTGCCCTCCTCTCCTGTTCAAACTGATCATCTAACTCCAAATAGCGCTGCAAAAAGAAGTGAAAAAAAAAATTATGCACATATCCTAGTTTTGAACAGATGGATAACAAGCTGAAAAGCAAAGACTGATCTCAGCTTGAAGTCTTTAAGTCAGGACAAATTCTACACTCACCTCCTGGCTCTCCCTACGTAGTGTTCTCTCTCTCTCATATCTCTCGAGCAGCTCTTCCCTCTCTCCTTTCACCTTTTCCACCTCCTCCTCGCTCTCTCTCAGGTGAGACCTACAGCTGGCGAGCCCTTCAAGAACCCACACCAGAATTGGCAGCAGTGATTCAACCACGTCTGCTCCATGAGTCTCCACAACTGACTACACAATTAAAAAAAAAAAAAAAGCTTTTGAGAAAAAATTATCAGACAATCCAAAAAAAAAATTTAAAAAATGGGTAGAAGTGTTGAGGAAACACAATGTGCTGTGAACATATAATTTATTTAGAGAACATGATGACTGTAGCTATTTGTTTCTAGTTTGAGTCTCTTATCTTTACACACAACCACTAAGACAAGAAGAGTATGTCACTACATCAGGGAGTCTTTTGATGGTGCAAACGGTACATTTCCTTTAGGAACTGATAGCAAAGCCCTACTATGTGAATACCTAGGACAGTTTAGCAAAGCACTTAACTATGTAATGTGTTCATACATATAGGCTTTGGATTTTGGACCTCTCGGCTCATTTCTCAGTCTGGTATGTGACATGAATGTGTAAAAAGTGCAAGGTGCACAATATGACTGGTTACCTGAAGTTCAGAGTACAATTTTCCAGCCTCTTCGCTTACAATGTCTGGGTCCAGCTCCAGGTCTCCCATACCGCTCACAGAAATTTCTCCATACTCCATTTCTTTTACTTTTTTAGCATTTGTCTCAGTCAAACTCTGGTGTCTGTATTTCACTTTACCTCCCAGTTTGTCCCCCCAAGAAATTTCCTTCCCATCATAACTTACATTATCTTTGTATCCATTTCAATCACCTCAACGTGTCCTAAATGTGGAGTGAAAGCAAACACGGTAGATCTACAAGTGCATATATGCATTTGTAAATCTTTTGTTTAAGTAAATTCCCAACTAACAACTAATAAAGTCACTGTTTACTTTCACATGCTTCTGCCTTATCCATTCCAATATTCTCATATACTGTAAACACACAGGATTTCACAGGAGATCCAACACGCTGCCTTTATACTGGGACAGGATTAACAAATGTCTGGTTGAGTTTCTGTGTCCATTCTGAAAAAGAGGAAGGGATGTATCTACTTAAATTATCATACATTGTATTCTGATGACTGTGGAATATTTTTAAACATGAATAGCACAGTTGTTTGTAAATAAAAAAACTTAATCTGGTTATAGTGATTAGGGAAGACATGCAATCTGGATCATGTACAGGAGCACTGAAATAATGTCAGCATTATCAGACTGACAGGTTTCACAGCGTTTTTCACAGATAAGGGGTCTGTGAAGCATAGACAAGTCTTGCATGATATTTTTATTTTGCCATAGTAGTGATAGTATTATTCACAACCCATGGCTAATATTAAATGTATTATTGACTCACATTTGCTGGGTTAACTGCATACTTAAATTGAAATGGTTTAACTCAACATCGATATGAAAAACACAAACTAGCCTATAAATTATAATAACTCATAACTAATGAGTCGTATACTGGAAAATATATGAGCTTATGTAAAAAATAACAATTAAAGAAAGCCCAAATATTATTTATACTCTTGTAAACATTAATTCATAAATCTTCTATACCACGTATCCTGTAAAGGGTCGTGGGAGGCCCGGAGCATATCCTAAGAGACTTCACGCACAAGACAGGGTACACAGTTAACCTAATCTACATGTCTTTGGGCTGTGTGAGGAAACTGTAGTAAACCCACCAGGCACAGGGAGAATACACAAAATCTACGCACACAGACCTGAGGTGGGAATCGAACCCTCGGCCCTGGAGGTGTGAGACCAGTGTTAACATATACAGTACACTAATATGTGTATAGTTAGATTGTGTTCAGAAATCTGCATTTAGTTGAACTGATTTTACAGTCATAGCTGGAAAATGATGCTCTGGTTAAATAAAATAATGTAAAATTGTTAGATTTAGAACAGAAGGGTTAAAGTGTAGACTACATTAATGCAGTCTAAACAGTCTAAACAGCATATACTGGGTTTGTTGACAAGTCGTACTGTATGATTCCAACGTGATAATACTGTCATGTAACAGGAATACCAGAAAGTCAGATATTTTAGACCTCTGTACATTTATATCTAATATTATATATTATAAAGAGAATACATCATGTACTGCTGTAAGACACGACAGGGCCCAAGTGTAATTACACACTTCCTAAACAAGGAGCAGAACTTACCGACAAGACACCTTGAAACTTCACCGTGTGTTTACCTCGCGGGCTTTCACTCAACCTGTGGCTAACTGTAAGCTGAACCGAACATACCGGTACAATAAACATAAATGTCTGCTAACCTTTAAGTGTTTCGAGACTCAGGTATTGTGAAGAAACCTCTCCGTCTCGGTGAATTTCCAGTCGTGTTAGCTTGACACCGATATCAATTACTCCAAAGCAGGTTAGAGAAAGGGGCGTGACCACAAAAGTAATAAGCTTGGCAGGCGTCAGGTCAGAGCCAATCAGATTAAAAGAAGCTGCTCCGTTTAGCCAATTACGAAGCTGTGAGGGCGGGAAGAGGTGTGGCGTGAGGGAGAAAAGGAAGGAAAAGAAAAAAAAACTTTCCCGAAATTTGAGTATGGGCACGTGACGAGAAGCTGTCATGTGATGCGGGCCACGAAAAGTTAAAACTTCACGCAAGTATTTTGCATTCCGAACGTTATCGAGGTTAACACTACATAAACGTGTAAAGGTCAGAGTTTCAACGTTACTTCCTAAACATGTTGCCGTCTTCTGAGTTGACCTTTAAATGTGCTTGGCAGCGAGTCACTCGTACAATGTCTTTCACAGATATCAGGTTTCAGCAGATACACGTTTTAGAGTGATCTAGATCATCAGGTGGAAACATTCAGCCTTCTGAGTCAACATGCTAATTAAACTACACACATCATCAAGGTTTACCCAACTGACTGTTGTCAATAATTAGAAATCTTGCTTAGGTGGTACAAAGTGGGAACAATTTATTTGAGTGAAACAGAAGCTGTATTAAATAAAGTCTTGCAGTCAAGGCATTAGCTCAAACCAGTAAAAATAACTATATAACTCTGAACAGACAGTTATTGGGGCAGATATGACCCCAGAACATGTCAACAGTTAACAGGTGAAATGATTACTGGCATTTCTAAGCATAGCACTTGCCATATATTTACAACTCCCAAACTGAAATAATACAGTGAACAATAATAGATGAACCTTGTTGAAAAAATGCAGCTTGATCCGATACGCTATAGCAGCTGTTATAAAACAGCCAGAGCTGCTCATCTGGTGCCGTCTTTTTACTTTAAGGATGCATTCGGCTTATATTTTACCTTAAACCCTCAACCCTAGAGGTGCAAGGCCACAGTGCTATCCACTCAGCAACTTGTGTTTTTTTTTTTTTTTATAATAACGTAGTTGAATTAAACCATTTCAATTCAAGTAAGCAATTAACCCAGCATATGTGAGTTTTGGCTTAATCCCAAAGTAATTAATTCCAAATAATTTAAGACCACTGACACTTTGTACTGAACCATATTGATATAGAGCTCCTTGCTTTTTATTTTCATCACACAAATACAACATACAGCTATAGATCACCACACATGAATTATGAACAAAACAATCATAAGCGTGGTGTGCATAAAACTAACAACCAAATTAATTAAGAGTACTAAGTATATATTCTGAGCGTTAAGAGATCTTTAGTAGAACTAATTAATGTGAAGATACTTGGAGATACTGTATCTGCTCCAGATATGTATATACTGTATGTTACAGAATGTTTACCACACATTACTTTATGATATCTAATTCCTTATTTAACTTAATTGCTCAACAAATAATAGATTACATAATTAATTAAAATATTGGGTCGTTTTCAGTTTTCCAGGTGTCTGGATGTTTCCCCCATTTCCCATAGAGACATGGAAACTTGTGATTAGCCCTCATCACGACCACGCTGACGCACGAATCAGGCTTCCTGATGACCTCGCACCAGTCTGGATAATCTACTGGCTGCGGATTGCTGTTGAAGAAAGAGGAAAGACAACTGTTATGGTTTATAAATTCTCGATAGCCATTGCACTGGGGAAATATGAGTGCTGGTAGCTTGGTTGCAACAAGTTCAATCACTTACTGATCACAGCAACCAACTCCAAAGGGTTCCATGCACACACAGTGGTAGCAGTCATTAGTAATCCAGCTGTCACCGATACCAAAGACCTGACCCTGATATTCACAGCTCCCTGTGCATCAATACATAGTGATCACTGCATGATAAATATTGATGTTTGGTTTTTGAAACAGTCAGATGATACATGCACAATATAAATCAAACAATTTAAAGAAAGGATTTTACAGCACATCATACAAAAATTTTATATATTTTTGCCAGATGCAGAAATCGTAGCTCGAAAAGAACTGCATAGTTTGCATGTTACACAACATAAAATAATTTGTGACAGTAATAAGTCACAATACGTTGTGACTTCTTATGTTCTGGGTTACAACAATCTACACATTACAAAGACATCAAAATAATGAGTGAGACATTGACATCTACTTCTACAAGTGCTCAGTTATAGCAGGATATGACAGAACTGTCTCATAGACATGAACATGCTCTCACACACAAACATACCTTTAGTGTTGAAGGTACATTCTCCATTTCTATAGACAGCTAGAGATGGAGGAGTTGTACTCAGTAGACACACAAGCAGCACACTTGTTGCAAAAACCTCATTGGCACCCATCTGCAAAACATAGTCCAATGTTTATCTGCCTTTACACATTATATAATTGTTCTCTTCATGTAGTCATAGTAGTCATATCATCATAAAATATAATCTAAAAAAATAAAGACAATTAAGAAGCAATGCATGCAATAAGAAAATTGGCAAAAACCTTAAATGTTTAGTCTGAAGTAATTTGCTTCTCTTAAACTGTGTTTTTCTTCAAAAAGTCTGTGTGTCTTGCTCTGTCCTGTCTTCTTCTGTCACTTTTTTTCAGTAGCAGCTGACTGAGCTGTAATGGGTTTAAGCTGTGACCCCCAGTATTTATATATTTGTGTGTGACCCTCCTTCTTTATGTTCAGACACAAAAAGCTGTTCTTTCACACATATGAACAAAAGGTTCCTCCATAAGTCATTTTATAATGCTAGTACAATACCTCCATGTTTACACACACACACACACACACACACACACACACACACACACACACACAGTTTGTTCCTTTTGCCCTATAATGATTATGCATGTGTGGTTATGATATGGCATGCTTTGAATTAGTTTCTTATAATGGAGATGTGACTCACAATTTTTAGTTTAAATTTTTTTATTTACACATTAATTCTCTGTATTGTTGTAAACTGATTAAAGAGATAGATTTATGATTGTTGCCTTTTAAATTGAAGCATTGTATAAGTCGTCTGATTGTTAGACCCCATAAGCATCTGTCTATGATCAAAACAAATCAGTTTTTAATAATAATTTAATAAACAGTCAGATTAATTAATTAATTAAATTAATTAATTAAAAAAACATGTTCTATATTAGAAGATGCACCCTATGTGGACTTGTAAGGATCTATTCATATTTGCTGCATGATTATACTGTTATCTGCCTACTTTCAGGCTCTCTAAGTGGTGGTGTTCGATTTTTCCATAGTGACTTCTAACAAAGTAAAGGTACCACATATTTCAGAATTTTACATAAAACCCATAAAGCAGCAGCTGATAGTGAGATGGTGTGTTTACCATGATTATCTGACTGCCTACAGTTTATGTACACTTCCTTTCATTTAATTGCCCCCCATAAAATAGTGAATGACTGTGTGTGTGTGTGGCTTTTTTTTTGGGTGGGGGCTATGCGTGTGTTTGTGTGTGTGCTGTAGTAGTGGTAGTAGTGATCTTAATACAGCTTCGCACCAATTTAAGAAAATTGTTTTTAATCCCCAGCATTTCTTTTAGCAATTATTTCACAAGATCCATCTTCATCAAAGTTTATTATAGATTCTGGGCTGAATCTATAATAAACTTTTCAGCCTTAATTCAAATTAAATGTGGACTTAAAACAGTGTCCTCCACTGTAATAATTTTATTTGGTTTGGTAAATAATTGTATTATCTCTTTATGTCATGTTTATTAGATTGCAATTAAGGCTAAATAATTTAAATGTGAATTAAGCATATGTTAATTGCATTAATACATTTATTATAAATAAATGTGAATGTGCCATAATGCAATAAAAGCAATTCTGGGGATCAGCTTGGAAGGATATGGGGAGTTTTTATAAGCAAAGACATGATGAAACTCCAAGTCTAGAGTGGCACTGAAAGACAAGTTTGCTTAATGAGTCATACTAAATTAATCTCCATCCATCATTTTAGTTTTATATATGTAGAAATGCATTATAGTTATCCAGGGCACTTACACAATATTATCCATTACTTTTTTTAAACAATCTACTCTTATTTTCTCTGTTTTTATTTTTTTTGGGGTGCATTAACATGCAATCAATTTTCATCAAAACCATGTTGAATTAAAGTCATTTGTCTTGTAGCTCATATCTCTTTATTTGATATTTTATTTGTTATATTCAGAGCATAACATTGTACAGTGAATACATGAGAAACTGTTTATATTAGCACTTGGAAACCTTTTTTGTTTAACTGGCATCATTTAAGGACTCATATCAAAGGTGTACAACTCTACAGCTGGAAGCAAAGAGCAGATGTATTTAACTGACGTTATTACATTAACAGTAGTAAAACAACAATACAACAGAACATTCTGGCCTAATTAGTGGTAAAAACTTTCTTGTTACCACTAGTCTAATAATTGTGACTGTACCATTGTACCATCCCAGTCCATACCCTTAAAAAATATTATAGGCTATATAAGTGTTCTGGGAGAAGAAGCTGGAGTTGATGAAATGTGAAGATTAGCAGAGTTGTGCCAGGCTCTATAGGAATATGTCTGATATTTAGTTGATATGATATGAGGAAAACAACCGAATATCAAACATATCACATAGCCCCTGGCCTGCCGCTGATGAGCCTGGTACTGAAAACAACCCATTGGGTTTCAAAAGGATGTGACAAGTTAACTGTTTACCAAGAATATAGGGAAGGGGGTGAATATATAGAAGGGGATAAGCAAAAACATACTAGAGGAGGGGTACAAGCAGATAAATTATCTGTACAAAGAACAAGATTAATGGGACCTGGTGTACATACACAATACAACAAAACATTGAAACAATGAAAGTACTAATGGGAGTTATAAATCATACCAAATAAAAGAAAGGGACAGGAAGATCAGCAGAAGCCATAGTTTTAAACAAATGCATAATTTATGCAATAAAGTATCAGTAAACACATTAAGTAATCACACAAAACTTACCAGGTAGTGATGCAGCCTTGTTTACATCCTTATTAGCACTAAAGCAACTAAATCATACCACATACAAACTAGAAACATTGAATTAAGTCCATATAATAGTGTGTGTAGTGCAATAGAAAATCTGTGCGAGTTGTGTGAAAAGTTTGACTGATAAGGGCATATTTATATACATGTGTCTGGCCGAGGGTTTGCAGCCCACATATCCACATTTGTTAATAAGAAGTGTATTGATCAGCGTGCCCGGGGCATTTCCTCTTGCATTAGGCTGATCAATAACTGTGATTTCACACACATACACAAAAAGAGGAAGGACAATTGGGTCATTCACTCCAGGCAGAAAATTTCCTTATCAATATCATAATAATCAGATCCATTCTATATGTTGTCCCTGTAATTATGCTTTTTGGGCTTTTTGTTTATTTCAAACTAACTTATGGTTAAGCTATTTATGTTGATTTTGCAGCAATTGCCATGAAGTGGTTTGTATGTTAAATACTGTATGTTTTCTGAATTTAATATTCCCATTTAAAGGTGGTGAGTCTGGCCTTGTCATTCTTACTATACAAAATAATTTAAAAAATCTTTTCACTCTTTGAAAAAAAATTATAAAGATTATATTTAAATATATATCCTTAAATATTGCACCACTAATTTGTGGCCATTATTTAATTACTAAATTATAAATTGCTATTGATTACTTTCATCCAGTAAGTCAGGGGTCAACATTTGTCTGTTACTGTAAGCTTTCTCTCTTTATGTGATGGTATAATAAACATGGCAATTTTGTGACTCTTCCTAGTTCCTTTTATTTAATCATTTCTTTTTATGCTAATTATTTCATTATTTGCTCTTATTTTATTTCCAATTAAGTTTTACTTAATTGCCAATAAGTAAGTGTAGAACTTGGAAACCTTTTTTGTTTAACTTATTTCTCGGCTGCCAAACTTTTCCTTTTAAGCTTCAACTCAAAGTGATGAACAAGAGACAGATTTGTGCTCTGTACATTTATTCATTTTTGAGATATAAAATTTGGGAAAGAAACCAACTGCTAAAAATACAATAGATAGTAAGGACTCATATTCACATAATAATAAGAATCACAATCATATTCGCTCTCTCATGCACATTAAACTGTTGCCTAGTTTATCTAGTTTAGTTTATTTTCTAAGTTATAATGTATATAATGGTATATATATACATATATATAAAATATTAAATGTTAAATGTTAAATCTATGTGTCAGTTATCATACTATACAATCAAAATTAATGAGGTGTAAAAGTCAAAGTGAGCCTCTGGGAAATATACAGGTGTCAGGTAGAATTCTATTGGTTTCTTCCTTCTTCCTCTGCTGTGGTTATTACCCAGAATCCTGCTTTACGAAATGACCTTCTGAGTGAGTTGAGGCGAAAGAGGGTGCCATTAATTCCATGGGCTAATTGTGAGCCTGGGGGCAGCATTGTCATTGGTGGGGTGGGAATGGAATACATGGATAAGGGAGGAGTGCAAACACATGCTCACTCAATACAGTTCTCATGTGTTCTGCAGAAGGATTTAGATTAATCAACATTTATTTGATCTAACTGTCACTGTACCTAAAGCAAGGATGACCCAGTACAACATCCAGACAGATGGTGACACTTCAGATGCAATAAAAAACAAGAAAACAAAAACTGTCAAGAAATTAAACGTCTATACTGGCTCTTTACGGTTCTTCTAGTATGATACATATGACTATTCAATGCTTAAAATAACACAATAATGATCATTCTAAAAAGATATCAAGTAACAGTGTAAAATTTACCTTTTACATCAGCCAATTTCAGTATATCTTTTTTTAATGAAATGATTAGTGAGAGGGAAAAAAGAAAAAAACTGCATAAACAATATTTTCTAAATTTTAGTTAAACACAATTGTTACAGATAGAGTTGATACAGACACATGTATTCAATAAACAGTACTTGTAAGTAATACGTGGATGGTTTTATTACAATTCTTTGTCACTATGCTGAGTTTCAAAGAGGTTTCTGATTGTTTTTGGTCACTGTGACTAGGAATACAGTACCTTGAGCTAATAGGCTGAGGATGATGAGGGGTGACAATGAGAAGGTCAGTACATTTTGTTTTGTCGATATAAACTAGCACACATGAGACTGTAACATGGAGCCTGGGGGAAAGCCAGAACACAGCACAGACACACATACTGTGCACTAAGCCAAGGTAATTCTATCAGAAGATCAGGAAAGCACAAACACACACACCACCACTACCACTACCAACACAGGTAATAGGAAGATAAGTCAATGTTCATACACACACACACACACACACACACACACTTTATGTGTGTACAGAATGTGTTACTCACAGAATAGCTATTACACACACATTACTCCCACAAAAGCAAGCACTAAAAAGTCATATTTAAATAACTGACACGAAAACAAAAAGACAGGTGCATGTCTTAACTTTCATTAGTCCGTTTTATGTCTTTCCCCTTTTTTCCTATAAAAAACCTGAGTTGATTTCTCCTTAATATTCTTTATGTTATTACTTAGTTTTTTTTACTCACTTTGCTTTCAGTCTTTGAAAAACAAGTCCCACTTAAATAAGATATAATTTTATCTTTTTTTTAACATTACAGTTAGTTCCCTGTAACAGTCTAATGGGGTGTTGGATAATATTCTACTAAATATACTTGTGTTTTATTTCAGGGAATGACGGAAAATGTATATTATATTAAAATATATTGTATATATGGAATGGTAATGTGTATATTAAAAAAAAAAGCACTAAGTCATGTATATTAGCCAACACTGATTTAAAGCATATTAAGCTGGAGTAACCACTGGAGTAAGTGTGTGCACACTGTTGATCTTTTCTTTAAAGTCAAATCAGCCAGGATGTGCTGTAGATAATATGGTACAGTAAGGACCACTTCACTAAAGATTTAATTTCTGAACTGACAAAAAAAGCTCTTACACCAGAAATGTGCCATCAACAAAACACAAGAAAACATACCAAGAGGACATATTAAGGAAATTTAATAATTGACCAAGATGTGTATGTACTGTACATAGGAATGACTGTGTAGGGGTGAATGCCTTTCATTTGATCAAAATAATAAAGCCCTGTGTCTTTTTATCTTGATGATTCATGGTTCATGTTTATCTTCTCTGCCATCACCACGTCAACCTTTTTTCAAGCACAAATGTATCTCCTTCCTTTGATTCTTTTCAGGCTGCTTTGGGAGCTTGAGGTTTTGCCTCTGCTTGTAGAACTGGCACAATACCACATAATTTCCTGTTCATAAAACAAAAAAGAAGAGAATTTAAACATTTTTTAAAGCACTCAACTTTATTTTAAATATCATACTACATTTCTAAAGCTGTTACGACCAGAAAAAAAATGCATCCACTATGTAAAAATAATTACAATTCACTTCCAATTCAACGGAAAGGTTAGACACTTTTAAGATTAAGTGAAATTCATAAGCATCCGGATGAAATGACACCATTACTCATCTGATAGATAAAAACCTGCTGTCTTATCCAGTCGCACCGTGTTTTAAACCACACACACACACACACACACACACACACACACACACACCTTGCAATCCAGATTTTCTCCCCACAGATTAAAGTAAGTGCAAGAAATTAAAGCAAGGTGTAACTGATGTAAACCAATTCTATGATGCTAAATCCTGTGGGCTACCTGCAATTGGGAGTCTCACTCATCATCTATACCACTTAATCCTGTATTCAGGGTCGCGGGGGGCCGGAGCCTATCCCAAGAGTCTTAGGGCACGAGGTGGGGTACACCCTGGACAGGGTGCCAATCCATCGCAGGGCACACACACATACACACTCATTCACACACTATCGGCAATTTGGGAACGCCAATTAACCTACATGTCTTTAGACTGTGGGAGAAAACCAGAGTACCCAGAGGAAATCACCAAGCACTGAGAACATGCAAACTCCATGCACACAGAGACGGGAAGCGAGCCTGGCCGGGAATTGAACCCGGACCATGGAAGTGCAAGGCGGCACGGTGATGAAGTGGTTAGCACTGTTGCCTTGCACCCCCAGGGTCAGGGTTCGCAATTGGGAGTGCAGTAATAAAATAACTACAAGAAAATGCCAGCCATTTGATGTCTACCTATATTACCTAGCGTATCATAGACTGTAGACAATGGTAAAGCCTATTAATAGCAAAACTATTTAACACTGATCAACTAACATCTTGTTGACATACTGTCCGTATGAACATCAAGATCAGGGTAATGAGCATTCATTTGCATTTACACATGCTAATATGAAGATCAGGGTAATGAGCATTCATTTGCATTTACACATGCTAATATGAAATGTTATATGTACAGTGATTTGTGCAAAATAAGCCAAAATGAGCCATTATGCAGACATGACTTAAAATAGGCCTTAATTAATTAGGGCTGTCAATATTAAGGCATTGACAAGGATGATTAATCTGGAAAATTTTATACATTATTGTTTTTTAATGCAAATTAATCATAGGACCCAGTTTGAACCTAATAGCTTTCCATAATCGCAGTGCGGTTACCTGGCTGTGTGTGATAATGGCCCGTTTAATGAGGATAATAAGATGACTGAGGAAACATCACAAGGTGTGCTAGTTTCATTATAAAATGTTTCTAAATGAAAGTTTAGATAAAACCAAAGTTGTACAGAGCTACATTCAGGGGAACAATTTTACAAGAATACACTGAATGTAAATCATGGGAGTGGCAAGTTGTAGGTTGTTGATTTTCGGATCTGAGGATCCGTGTTTAATCTCCGCCATCAGTGGGTTGCTACATCCCATACCACCCAGGCACTGCATGCAAGGCTGGTCCCATTTGAGAGATTTTAATTAAAAATTTGTTAAACGTCAGTGTTTAACACATTATAAAACTGCATAATCTGTTTCCTCTAACCAGTTTGTTATGCATTTCTTTATTCCAACATTGCACATTTATAATACATGTAAATCTGAGTATTTTAAAATTGTGATTATTCATGATTAATCACAGACTACGACTGTGATTAACTAGATAAAAAATTTTCATCGATCAACAGCACTAATCTAGATACAGTATACTGTAAATTGAATTCAGTGCAATGCAGTTCTTCTTTAATGTTGGGTGCTGGTTCTAGGAAACAAATTTCGTTCTTTCATGTTTAACAATAATAATATAATATAATGGCAATAATAAACCTAACCTTAAACCATGAATGCCCTATAGTCAACAAAATTTCAACATAATGAGTGTTTGCCATGGCTTTATGGGCAGCTCTACCAAACTGCTCCCTTAACCAAACATACCATGAACAGACCCGGTAGATCTAAAAAAAAAAAAATAGCCCGGATACACATCATAAAACACACACTCCAACATACTACTTACATCCCCTCGACAGAGGACTTGATGATGTAGTCACACATTCTGCTGCGCTTCTCAGCTTGTATTTTAATGTTGGATGTCCGCTCTGTGAAACTGCCCCTCTGCTGCTGAAACTCAGCTGATAAATGAAGTCAATGAAAAGACAACAGTTTAAAACATTTCATTGAATAATTGGTACTTCACATAGCAGCAACGATATAATTTATTTTTTTTATTATTGTAGCTGTGTTTTTAGTCAGGCGCTTAGACTTTTGGGTGCTTTAACCCAACGTAGCCACACGGGGTCAGCATTCAGCTATCCATAACATACGATCAGTTCCAGAGTGATCCATTAACTGTATGCTGATGGTGAGAACCTTAAATCAAGAGGTTTCCAGTGCACATTTAGTTCTATTTAAACTTTGTAACTTTGCTAAATATGGCTTTAGGATTCCTAGTTACTGGTTTACTGACTGCAATCATAATCACAATGAATTAGAAGAAAACTCTCCCAGCAAAAGTACTCCTAAATTAATTTTGTAAATGTGGTACTCACTGATGGTTCTGTTTCTCTCTGTTTCTATGGCATCAGATGCAGTCTTGAGCTGACGCTGGAATGAAGAGTACAACAGATTTTGCAAAATGTTGCCAAACACACACATAACTACATATACATGCCTGTTGCTTCCCTCCCCAGTGTACTCCCCATACTCTCTCTATACCTTTCCTTTTCACTGAGGTACTCAGATACTCAGATCCTTTAATACTAATAAGTACTTTTACTTGGACATTCCAAACTCATTCCAAAGTTGCAGATTTCTGGTTCAATCTGGTTGATTGTTTTACCTCTTATTGAACAATTTCTTTTTAATGGAAACCCTTAAGTGTTTCAATTATTAACCATCGTTCTCTAATCACTGCACTTTTAGAAAGAGATGACATTCTATCAGAGCTGTAGATAGAGCAGATTGCAACCTTGCCATATAGCAACAAGATATAATAATGCAGTGCAGTGAAGTGAAGTGAAGTCTTGTCTGCTACTTTTTTTTGCTGGTCTAGCTTTGACTTGCCCCAACCCTGATCCCTGACTGCCTCACCAGTTCTTCGGTGCATGTATTCAGCTCAGTTTTTTTCTCATCTGCAGACACCTGAGCTGTTTCGATTGATGCTGTAAGGTCCACGATCTCCTTATTGGTTCGGTCGATCCTGCTGTTAGCTTCAACAATATTGGCCTTGAACTCCTTCAGCACGTCGACGGTCACTCTGTGTTTAACGCTCTCGAAATACGAGGTCTTGGTTAGTTGACGCTCCACGTTCCTCCTAGAGTGAATGACACCCAACAGGGTCAGTGTAAACGCCACCACCAAGACCATTACCACAGGCAGGTACTTCATGATGAATTTAAAGAAGAACTGGGGCAAACGGAAAAAAGTCCAGAGCAGTGAGTGATCGGTGGTGCGACCGGCTCTTCCACTTCGCCCACTAAACAGGAACTGTTGCGCTTCTTTAAGTTTCTTCTTCTGATTAAATGGCAAATAAAAACGCGTCCCTCAATGAGCTTGTTTCTAAAAAAAAAAAAAAAAGTCGGAGTAAATAAATTCTTACAAAAAATTTAAATGAAAAGCCTTTGCATCCGAGGCGCAGCACGTAAAAGCTGCGCGAGAGCGAGAATCAGACGAGATAAAAGCCGCACCTGCTGCAGGCTCCGCCCACTGCTCGCTCAGGTACAGTACACAGTGCAATTCATACAGTCTAGATAATATTTACAAACTCACCCCTACAAACATATCACAATCTTCACTCTTTAAACATGGAATAATATAAAACCTATATCATTTGACGAATAAATGAATACCATGTGATACATCTTTTAGCAGGAATTCATAACGTCACCTGAAACCTGTGTCAGAACTTGATAAACAGGTCTGATCTCCTGCTCTGGTATGTATTACTTCGATACACTTTACTACAGTTGTAGGCTGATTTCAGTTATGTCGGAACATCAGGCAGGGCACGGTGGCTCCATGCCAAAAGTGTGTTTGTGTGTACTGTATATATGTATTTATGTGGGTGTGGGTGCGAACCTGTGCCCTGTAATGAGTTGGCACCCCACCCAGTGTGTCCCCTGCCTTCCGCATTAAGCTCCTGGAGATAGGCTCCACACCCTACAGGATAGAAAATTAAACCAATGGGTGGAACATCAGGTAATTGAGACAGTTTAACTTATTGACATTTATTTTATGATTTGAAATTTGTATCACTAACCTTTTGTAGTTGAACAAATGAATGTCACAGCATGCATGCCACATTATACGAGAGGGGTGGTAAGTATCAAACAGAAGGTTAAAAGTTATGACAAATTACATTTAATAAGGTTATACAGTTGTCATAGCAAATAAATTATACAGGCCTATATTTATGATGCACATGATGATGATGATGATGATGCACTCATCGTCTATACCATTTATCCTGTGTACAGGTTTGCACGAGGCCTGGAGCCTATCCCAAGAGACTTAAGGCACAAGGCACGGTACTGTACACTCTGGTCGGGTCCATCACAGGGTACACACACACACACTCACACACACACACACACACACACACACACACACACACAGGGGAAAACCTTAAGTATAATGTCTCATGAATGTTTATTGCCACAATGGGCAATTTGGGAATGCCAATTAGCCTAACCTGCATGTCTTTGAACTGTGGGAGGAAACCAGAGGAAACCCACCAAGCATGGGGAGAACATACAAACTCCATGCACACAGACCCTGAGACGGAAATCGAACCCGAACCCTGGAAGTGCAAGGCGACAGCGCTAAACGTTAAGCGTCTGTGCCTTAACAAAATAAGTATAAGGTTAGTTAGACTGGTTAGCTTGGGATATTCAAAATACTGCTTAGTTCTATTTTTTTTATCTGTATTTTCACTTAGTTTCTGGGGTGGCAGGGTGGCGTAGTGGTACACTGTGGCCTTTCACCAAGAAGGTTTCACCTTGTTTTCTGGTTTCTAAATGCAGATTAGACTAATTGCCATTTAAATATTGCTAGTTTGATTATGAATAATTGCCAGTTACAAATCGTAGTTTGTGAGTGTATATGTGTGATTGTCCCCTTAAATGGATTGGCACACTATCCAGGGTGTATCCCGCCTAGTGCCAAGAGTCCCCCGGATAGGGTCCAGGCCTGCAGATACAGGTGGTATCAAAGTGGTATAGAGAATTTGTGAGTAGTGTACTCTGTTTAAACTATTTTAGTGTGTTATATTGATGTTTATTAATTATTTAGTCTGTAAAGAAGTAAAATTTACTTACCTTGTAGTGGTGCTGTTTTTACTATATTTTTAATTAAAGCTCTTCATATTGAATCTTTTATTTTTTTAATTATCTTTTATTTTCATATATATATTCAATATATTGATTTTTTAAAATATTTTTCTTTAATCCTTTTATTGTTTTTATTAATGGCAAATGCTGCTGTATTAGCCAATTGACAATTCAAAAATTGTCCCAAAAATAATAACCTATAAAGATATAAATAAATAATAACAATAAAATAAATAAAACAATATAAAATAATCAGGACTGTGGGTACATAATCTTACAAAAGCAAATTTTTTTATTGTTCTGTCTTGTTTTGTAAAAAAAATAATAATAATAATCTAGAAAATCCAGCATTTCAAAAGTCAACCTCATATTTTTGAGCAACCAATATGTGAATGCCTGAGAGTTTTATCTGAGGCCAAAGGCCAGTTCTTTTAAAACTTAAAGCTTTTATTGTGGATTACACTGTTGCCTACTCAGCCTTACTAACAGGATCCTGGTTCCGCCTGCAATGCAAGCTATGGAATCTACCTATGCTCAACCTATTCTTGTAGTATGTTCATGGCTTTGCTTCTTATAATCATTATTCACTCAACCAAAAAATTCAAATAAGGAAGAGTGCGTTAAATAGTATAAGGCTCTGTTTTTGTCTGCAACATGGCTCTGTCAATGTTGTCACACCTACGTATCTGGTTGAGCAGGTATACCCGGATCCCAGATGGAGGGTGGAGTGAGAGAGGGAAATGCAGTTGAAGCCGGAAACGACAGTGCTGCTCTCTTGAGAACACGGTGATTCTCCACAGTATTGTATACAATAAAGGAGAAACTGAGAGAAAAAGAGAGTGTGGAGAGACTACACCAGTGAACTGTACATCTCCTTACTTCCAACTCAGTTTCTGTTCCTTGCAGGATGAAGGCTGTCTGGGCATTGGTTTTTCTGGCAGTGTGTGCGGTGCTGGTTGTAGTCTTTCAGGCTATACAGCAGGAGGTTAACATTCGCACAATGAGAAATCAAATTTCTTTGAGCCTTGAAGAAGTGAAGACAAAGGAAGATGAGGTCCTGGTTTCCAAAGTGACAACGCAGAAACTTAGCAGTCAGTTGGCTACACTGGACAAACAGAAAAATCAACTGTCAAAGAAGATGGGAGATCTGGTCAAAGAGAAAGAAACTTCTGCGGAAAACCTGGACACCTGCCAAACACGGAAGGTAAATAAAATGACAGAATTAAGTTATTACATCTGTGATTACATCTGTCGTATGTTATAGCTAGTTTATCCAGAGCTAACTGATCTGAGCTAACTGAGTTGTTTAGTTTGCCTCCATACTGTTGGTGATTTATTTAAACATTTTACCCCCAGATTATGTTTGGTAATGTAGTATAAATTAGTGTTTCATTTTTCAGTCTACAGGGTTCTGTACAATACACCTAAATTCAAAGTTATTTTTGACTGAAGGTATTGAATAAAGTTTGCAGGCCAACTAGTGCAACGCTGTAGCAAAAAAAAAAAAAAAAAAGAAAGAAAGAAAAAACTTTGACTGTCTTAAAGTAAAAAAAAAAAAGAAACCTTAGCAATTTGCTATACTTTAACATTGTGGTAAACATACTGACTGTATATTGACTGTTGTATGCACATACAACTTTGTGTGTGTGTGTGTGTGTGTGTGTATGTGTGTGCGCGCGGGATCTGAATCTAGCACAACCCTGACCATGTTTGTGGTTACTGAAGATAAAATAATTAATCAGTGGAGTGAGAAATAATTATACTAAATCAATCCCAAATTTAAGTGCATTAAAAAGGACAGAATAGAACTTCTTCTTTATCATGTAAAGGTGTCTTAGATTTATCAGTGAAAACGTTTTTCCCCCATACTAAAGATTTGTCACAAGCTCTATAAGAGTGTTTTAGTGAGTTGTTTTTGAGAAGATATAAATAAAGGTGCTAGGCGATTATTAACATGTATTACTGCCTGCTTTAAAATGGTTTTCACCTGACAGCTTCAACTAACAAGCACAAGGACTCTAATATTCTTTCCTTTTAGTGAGGCATTGTAACATGCAAAAAGGAAAGGACATTTGCATATGCATTCTGAAGTCTGACCTTTCATACTCCATGGCATAATGAATACATACACAGACGTAACTTAACATACCTACATGTGAGAGAGTCCACTACACAATGCGAAATTTAAACTTTGGTCGAAAGAACATACAACAATGTTTATTCAGTTTGGAGACGTCTTTGTACTAGCTTTAAGGTTGATGTAAAAATACAAGTAAGGTCCTGGAGATTAGGTGCAATAAATGCATAAAAAAAGACTCAAAGTATGTTTGATGCAATATTGATTTTTAAAGCAATAAGGAAGAAGGTTGGTTGAATTTTCTATAGCCTTGGACTTCATTTTTATGAGTCTTTATCCAGTTATGCAGTCCTCTCTTAAAGTACTGGAATAACAAGGGCAATTTTTGTCATTGCTATATACTGAATATACTGTATTTGAGGCCAAACATTTATAAGGGATATAAATGTCAGCTTTTGATAAATATTGAATTTCAACTTTCAGTTTATGATATTTACTTAGAACATGGCACCTTTAATTTGTGATTAAAAATATTAGAACATGGGACTGACAGCTGTTTCTTGTTGCCCAGGAGGATTCTATTAGATAGATAATACAAATAATTTTATGTCTCTACTCTTGGTTTGAGCTCTGGGTTTTACCTGTCTTCGTCGATGAAAAGGATATACAGCCAAAAAGACAATAGAGCTGTCTGTGGAATAAAACGAGAAGATCTATCAGAGCCATTGTAATAGCATTGTGAATAGCCAGTATAACCATTTTGAATTACTTTAAAAAAAAATTATCACTTTTGTACTAAGAACCAGACACCAAACATGTTAGTGAAGGAAAACAACATAAGTTGATGACAGAAACATTGAGAAAACTGTGAATAAACCCCCTAAACAACAGTCAGTGAAATCACCAACAATCTCCCCAGGGCAAGTGGTAAAGGTATCGCAAGACACCATTTGAAGAAGACTATGAGATCAGAAATATTTAGAGCCACACCACAACATACAAGCCTGTCATCAGCAGTTTCCAGTCAGAAGTCAGAAGGCCAGACTGGACTTCACAAATAAATACTGAGATGACCACAAAGTATGAGCTACCAAAGTACCTTCATATTCATAACAAAGTATGAGCGTGTAGTGAAAAAACATATGCTCATTATCCAAAACATATGAGCTCACTGGTCAAGTATGTCATAGCTTATGCTTGTTTAGCCTCCTTTGGAATGGGTTTTTCAATCTTTGATGATGACATTATTCATTATGGTAGGATAAATTCAGAACACAGCTAATCAAACTGGATGGAACTGAATCATGAAGCAAGACAATTCCTCAAAAACACTGAAAATCATGACATTTTCCCAAAACCTTCATCATGGCAAAAGAGTGGAAGGTTTTAGACTCGGTAAGTCAACCATGAGCCCATAAAATCAATTGAGCAGCATTTCATCACCTTAAGAGGAGACAGAAGGGACTCCCCAAATCAATCAAACAAACAAATAAACAAACAAACAAGGTATATGCATCCAAATTTTTTATTTCATTTCTTCTTTAATTTACCTTAAGGCGATCTTTTCCAATGCTTTTCCTTACTTAAATGGTTACCTGTATTTTTGTTGGACTCCAAAAGTCCCCTATTCAAAGCTCTTTAACATACCTACATGTAAATATCAGGAAATTAAGCAGAAATTCTGATGTTGTCATATATTTATCTTTTGATCTCAAACAGAAATAAAAGTTTTTGTAGTTGAGGGGTTTTTGTAGGTAAAGCTGATATAGCCGAACATCATTTTTGAGAATACTGGAAGTGCCACATTACAATCTTGGAATACAGTAAATGAATGAGTCTGCATGCCAAAAGAGTGATTTATATTAACCATAGAAAATGTAAAAATATAACTAATTAACTCCTTATCCCCTTTTATCTCTCTTTTCTCTTTAGACAGAGGTTTCACAGGAGAAATCAGAAAGAACTTCAGCAATCGAAGTATTAAGAAGTATGCTACAGTTTATTTCTTAATTAATGGTATATGATGGTGTGATAAAGTATATGTATTAGTAAACAATACTTATTCAATTATCAAATTTGTAATAATTTTTACCTGCTCTCTATTTATATAGAAAATCAGAACAGTGAGATACAGAAACTACAGGAGGAACTTAACAGTTGGCAGAAACAGGTTCTTGACAGAGATACAAAAATCTGTTTATACGTGAATAAAGATCTGGAGGAGGGGAGGTAAGATCTGTGCACTTGCTTGTTATCTCAGTTTTGTTCTACTTTTATTCAGTTTTATTCAGGATACAGTTAAAAAAGATTATCAGTTGCATTAAATAAACTACATTGAACCTATTTATTTTACTTTTCTTAACTTTATTTATAACTTATTTATATATTTTTAATTATTAAACAAAAAAAGTCATCAAAGTTATTATGATAGTACATTACATGGTCAGCATCAAGTGGCTTTAGAGTCAGGGTGCATTATTAATTCAATTCTTGTGCCTATCAAATCTACAGTATAAATGTTGGATGTGCATTGGTGTGGTGAAATTTTTATTTTGCTTTATCTTTACAGGAAATTATGTACGGAAATTAACGCTGGAAGTAAAGTATAAACAGAATAGAAAGTTGAACCACGAAAAAAGGAAAACCACGAGCCATATGGGTTTGATTCATCACTTGAACTGTAATAATGATGGATTATTTTTTCACTCTCTTCAAGACTACTGTAGACTACTCCTGTGTATTTTATTGTGGATTACAGCTTTCGATTAGTACATGTGGAGTCTTCATGGTTAATTGCGATTGTGACATTGTGATTTTTTTATACCCAAAAGAATGAACTCTTACCAATTGTGGATAGACAGTTCAAACAAGAAGTGTAAGTAATACAACTCATAAAGACCAAGTAATTCCGGTTTCTGGAATTCCAGGTTAAGTGTGCCAGTCACCGCTCGTTTACATACAAACACACCTACAATTATCAATAGATTATGAGTGAACATCTGCTTGAAAAAATCACATATAAACCACCATGTATAAAAAAAAATGTTTAGTTTCATTGAAGTAATTTATAAATGATGTGTCCTTGCATGTTTTGGTAGGTGGGAAAAATTGGATAGGTGGGTAGGGTTTAGGTGGGTAATTATGTATCTAGAAATGTTTTAGTGTCTGGATTATCAATTATAAATCATATAGATTGACTGTTAAAAAAATAAAAATGTATATTCATAATATATGGGATAATGTTTGTTGACATAAGTGTTAGCCTCACCCTGAAAAGATAAATTAGCCTGCGAATGAATGTGTACATGGTGCCCTTGGGGCTAGAGGCCCGCCCAGCCATACTCTTGCTTCATGCCCTGTGCTCCCAGGATATAATCTGAATTCACTGTGAAAGTGGTTACTGAAGATAAATTAATTACTAAACATTTATACAAAATATTTGAATGTTTACATAGTCCATGTTATCCTGTGCTATCTGTAGGATGACAAGATCATATACTGTAATATCATATCATATAATATAATGACTATGAATTGGATGTTTAGTAGGCTAATAATATACCTAAGATTTAGCATTACACATGTTATGGTAATTTGTCTTCAGTCTTATTTATGAGATTTATTGTTTCACATACTGTATGGTATTAACAATGCATACTAGAAGGTAGTGCAAACAGGTTGCTTGGATTTTTGTGTCTGTGTCTGAGAATAGGTGGGAGTGACCATAATTTCAGAAGCATTAATAACCTTCATATATACCAATATATTTACTCTTCACTGCTAAAAGTAGGAAATAGGAAATAAATTTTAGCTGATAGGCAGAATTTCTTAAATCAAGATTTTTAAAACTAAGATAGATTTATGTTCTGTCTGCTAAGATAGATAGATTTCAATTCTGTTGAATCCAACGTAAAAAGTTGTTTTATAGGCTCCCCTCCTCACCCACCAACCTTTCTGTAACTGTACTTCAGCTAAAGCTCCACTGACCCACTACCCTATCAAACAGGTTTCAAAAGAAATGTTGTCTGTTAATTTACTCAACTTCAAAATGCAATACTTTCATATTCTGAGATACTGGATTTTTGTTGATGATGAGCTGTAAGTTGTAATCTTAGAAAATAAAACAAAGCACAAAAGGGTTGAAATATTTATGTGTAATGAATCTAGAATGTGGGAGTTTCACTCTTTTAATAAAATTGTAAAAGAAAAAATGTTTCCATGATGATTTATTTTTAGATGTCTTTTAGATTTTTTTAGTATATAGTATATTGTCTTCAACTGTCCAGTTTGGCTGAGTCTGTGCCCACAACAGTGTTAGATTCTTGTCTGACAGGAGTTGAACCCTGGAGTTACTTATACACAGTATGTCTATCTGTCAAGTTGCTGTTTACATATGAAGTGGTATCTGATTTTCCTTTGTTCTTGTTTCCTGTCCTTTTTCAACTTCTCTGCATTTTTCTATAGAAGTTGCAGAATTTCTATATCAGCTCTTTAATTTAGCAAACAATGGACTTGGAATGACAGATAATCTCCACAGAGAAAACTGCCTGCAGCTGGTACATCAGGTACTGTAATATCGAGTTAAACAGGGATGTGGTCAGTATAGTCACTTGCGTTTAAATTTAGGCATTTGGCATATGCTTTTATCCAGTGTGACTTACAAAAGTGCTTTAAAGTTTCAACCTTACTTCAACCTTAAACAGCCTTGCACTGGGTTACTGGAAGTAGTTACTAGAAGTTACTAGAAGCTGCTGATAGCCATGTGCAAATTTGTCATCTGTCTTTTCTTACAGAGTGGAACAACACAATTTTTTACCTACATCGATAAGATACCTTTCAGGTTGCAGCTCAGGTTAAAGATGTCCTTGGGAATTCCCCACAAATTTCCTTACAATTTCCTCTCCAGTAGCTTAGCCTCGATGCTACCCTACACCTTAAAGTTTCCCCTATTCTTTTTCAGGCAATCAAAGCTATCTTTGTTCCTTAGATCTATGAGCTTTATTATTTAGCCAAGGGTTTGTGAATGCCTGACCAATCACACTCATATTATTCATTGTATCCCAGATTTTGTCCCATCCTTTCCCCACATATATAATAATATAATAATCTCCACATTTCTTATAATAATCTCCACATTTCTAGTTATAATAATCTCCACATTTCTAGTTATAACAATCTCCACATTTCTAGGAATGCTTTGTGTTACAATTTGGACCGTGGTTGGGGGAGATTTGCCTATCCAGCCACAAGATTATTAGTGAGGCTGGGCACCCGAGTTCTTCCATACCACCCTTGGTAAACAGCGTGCAAATGGAGCTCGCTTTGTGCACACAAGCATAGGAATGTTGGATTAAAGGAGACACTTTAAAAATGACAGTGATTTGCATTTTTATATTGGCCTCTTTTTTTTTCTTTCTCACAAAGTACTTCTTGTATTTGATTTTGTGTGATTCACTTATCATAAATTTTATTGAAAAAGGATAAGTGCATAAAAGGCGTTTTTGAGGAATACACAGAAACAACACAGTATTTTGGTCTTAGGTTTTATCTGAAAATTATTATTATGTGGAAAAATATACTGGAGATATAGCAAAACGAAGGAAGTGACAGGTATCTTATTGTGTGAGGCTGATCCGGATAGTTTGTTGAGTGTAGAGAGTGTAGTGTATCAAATTCTTTGATGATAAATGGATAGGCCCTTCTGGCTCAGTTCTTTGGCATAAAGTTGTTCTTCTTTGTCCAATACTCTGCGTAGTGCCTCCTTACGCACCTTTTGGAAAATAAAGTAGAATAACATCAACTATTTCATTATCCAGTTAAAGAATATTTGGGGGATATTGCTTCTTATCTACTCTTAAACACTGAGAGGAGACATATGGTTGTTTTATCTGTTAGCATTGACAACACTAAAGATAGTATTGAAAGACAATTTCTTCTCTATGACTCCCTCTACCTACCAGTATAAAAGCAACACGACACAACTCAGCCTCTCTCTGTCGAATGTGCTCCTGGCGCAACAAGGCCTTGGCAAAACCAGTTTGGGTGGCTTCTTTAAATTCTGACCTGTGTAACATTGCTCAGTATCAGTGGCAGTTGGTGACAAAGGTACTGCATAATGAGATTTGTTTAACAAAGCTTACAGCTATTTTAGACTTTCTCTGACTACAGTATTTGAATAAGACTCTGGAGAACATTTGAACAAAAGATTTGAGCTAAAAACGGGAAAGGAAATCCGTTGTTTTACACTGACTATTTTGCAATTATTGCTTTGCGTTCTGTCCGACAATGGAAAGCAGAACCATGAGTGACATGGTAGTGGCATGATAGTAATTGTGGCACACATGCTAACACATTAACAAATTAAAAATGTTACAGCAAATCAGAAGAATGCAACAACAACATAAAAAATAAAAACGCTGATTTAAAATGTAAAGGGATGGCAGCTGTTGCATGTCACAGGTAACTGCAAGTCGGTTTGAGAGTTTCTGATTTGTGTGTATATGTGTGTTTGTAATTTGCTTTCACTTTAATGGTTCGTTAATGCGCATGCACTATGGGCTACAGCCACTCCAACACACACACACTCACACACTGTGTAATAATTTGAACCCCAAACAAACCTTTTCACTTGAGCAATCCTGACTGTCTTCTTTTCAATTTTCTAGAAAAGAATGAGAAAATGACATGCGAAATAGGTTTTCTTTAATCCAAATATGCACAGGTTTGGATGTGTGACAATCAGTCAATCAAAAAGAATGTGCATTAACGATCACCTCTATTTTGTCCTTTTCTCTCTGCATACACGGATTCCTAAAACACTGTTCGCGTTGACCAGACATATCAACAATATTCATCTCCGTACAATAAAAAATCGGGTAAGTGAAGGTAATCTTCAGTAGAACATCAAAGTACCGCTGGCCTTAAAGTAGTTATGGAAACCTTATAGCGGTTGTTAAGGCAACGTGTAGAAATAGCAATTCGATCACGTGACATCCATAGCACGTGACGCGTAATGAATCAGAATCATTGTTTCAGTTCACGAAAAAGAGTCGACTCATTTGTACCCTAAAACGGCTGTAAAGTATTAAAACAAACTAATAGCGATGGCCAGTCATTATCGAAATCATTATAAAATGAGTAATCAAACTACAGTACGCTCGGACCATCGTATTGTCTCACAAAGAAAGAGTCGAATATACAGTTCAGCTTTCTGCTCTAAATCGTTCGCTGCTACTCAGAACTACTCGGCTCTTAATAAGATCCGGTCCGAAGCATTTCGTTCACGGATGAAATAAACCAAGAAATTAAATATCAAATATAAAATAGTGTAGAATATATTGCGGCGCTAAACGACTAAAAGAGTCGACTCTTTCACAAACGACACATCACTCCCGCGGCATCACACGTGGCTGTATTTTAATTTTATTAAATGCTAAGCGCTGATCTAAGCTAATTTATTAGTCTGTTAGTGCTTTCACTGCGGAGCATGCATTGGTATGTTTCGCTTCAATACACCAGATGAACATGTCTAATCCAACCTACACTTAAGCACTAGATACTTTCCCTACACTAGCTTCACTCTGACACACTCAGTCCTGGTAAAACTTGTGAAAACTTGCCTTTTTTTTTTATCATAATTGCTAAACATTACATTACTCATTAGCTTAAATGTGAAGTCAGTGCGTGGAATTGGTTTGGTTTAATAACCGGTGATACCCGAGGCATGTTGCACTCGGTGGAAACAGTGGAGGGTTTGTGATCTGAATTGACACTCTTCCCTTTGGTCTCCAGGAAGTACAGAAGGCGTGAGAGAGCGTCTATGTCACAGCAGTACTCAAAGTCACCGGCTACTGGGGTGTTTTCTAGTTTATTCTTGTGACCGGTTCTATTATTTTGTGGGTATACAGCATATAAATTATATATTACAGGTTATTGGACATGCCGCTGTGCACACTCTAACAGCCGACCCATCCATGTAAGCTAGTAGCTCTCTAACCGGATAATGTGCGCGCTGTGAATGAAAGGGGCAGCTGCCTAATGGTGTGAATAAGTAACGTTACAGGACATAATCAGAGTTTAACACTTCATCATGATACGCTATTTACAAACCGCAAGGAGGTTTATTCCTCATTGCCACGTGTTTTGCCCTCGGATTTTCTCTAACAGCCCAGAGCTCCGTTACACAGCAGCCCGGAGCGCGCGAGGCCTGTCGGTAAGTGCAGCGTGTTCACTGTACTGTTACATCACTTCAAAGGCTACAGAGCTTTCAGAGCTCGTGTACGAAGGATAGAACGTAACAATATTGCTCTTGTTCTTTTAAACACCATTGTTAGAATGATTTACTTAATGACATTATAAACCAATATTAACGATACATATATGAATGTCATGAAGTGAATTGTTCAAAGTAGAAAGAATGAATTAATTTGATGTATCATTAAATAATTAACATAAGAAATTAACAACTACGTTGAAGCGTATTTTAAACTGTTATTTCAATGTTTTATTTGACAATTTATTGATTCAGTTATTTTTATTAAATGAATTGGTCAGTTAATGATTTATTTATTTAATGATATGAGATATTTACTTTTACTTTTAGTTTTATGTACTTTCTGGTTACTCATCTGACATGCAGCATGAAATAACCTTTTAAATCTGTTATCCATCAAAGTCAACCATGAAACTCATTGGGCGGGGCTAATGTTGAAACCCAACATCTGATTGGTTACATTACAAAAAGTAAAAAATCTTAGGTTTTAGCATTAGAGCCTGCCCACTGAGTTTGATGGGTGAAAGATTTGCTTGTGTCTTTGTGACTAGTTGGACAGTTGGACATGCACCAATTAGTCTATATAAAAATAGGGATTGCATGCAACATGAGTGCCAATGATACAGGCTCAAGCTTTATCTGTTTTAAGGTTACTACAGAGGGTTTTACACAATAGTAATAAATCAGTAATGGACAAGCACCCATGACATTTCCATTTAGGTTTTTTGCAGACGTTCTTATTCAAAGTGACTTACAACTATGCTTTGAAGTTTCCATCATGCTTAGTTAGGTTACTAGATCCTTGTTTAGGTTACTAACTAAGTACCATCAGTTAAATACTGTTGGGAATTTTTTTTCTTTTTTTCTCTGGAGAGATTAACTCAAATATTAAAGAAGCAGATATGTGTTTAGTGGTCGTTTAAAATTGCCAGTGACTCCACTGTCACCGAACAAGCACTTGAGTGATGAAGCACACAATCATTGTTGTTGGTCTTTCGGCTTGGCAAAACTTGGTACAGGTTTTACGCCGGATGCCCTTGATCACTCAACCCCTTCCATTTTATCCTGGCTTGGGACCAGCAATGCATCCAGTGGCTCGGGTTTGGGCATTTAGTGGAAATAAAACCCAGGCCTTCCCCAATAAAATGGCACGCAAGAAACCTATCACTAAGCCACCAATGTCTTGAAGCACACAATCATTATTGTTCTTTATTTGTTTTAGTGTTTTAGATTATCAGATATTTTCACAAAATGAACTGAAAAATTATAGAGCGCAAAGATGTACTGTAGTTATCTGGTGTGTAGCTTGGAGTCCAAAGCAATCAGCATTAGTCTACCCTTATTGAATTTTATGGGTGACTTTGATAAATTTCATTAATTCATGGCGATAAATTTCATTAATTCATGGCACATGTCTGACTAGTGACCAAAAATAAATAAATAAATTAGATAAATAAATGAAATAAATAAATGAAATAAATAAGTGAAATATTTATTTAATACATTTAAGAGTAATTTTTGAATTAATCGATGACACGTCTAATTAACTAATTCTACTTTAAATTATTTTAGTTCAGTTTGTAGCAATTTTAGAAATATATAATATTTTACCTAAAAAAATCCCATCAGAATAAATATTGGAAGTCTTTTTAAACGATAATTTTAACAAACGTTTACAAAGGCCGTACTTGCTCACTTGACTGTTTGAGGAAGCAAGAAACCTGGCTCAAAGGCAGCTGAAAAGAAAGAGATCAGAGAGATCCATCTGTTCAGACAGTAACAGATTCTGCAAAGAAGAGGCACCAAGCAAATTTGAATCAAAGTAGAATTTACATAGGATGGCAGTTGGACAGATGTCCATCACATGATTTTTATGTTTGCATACATTTACATAAATTAAACAGTGGCAGTACGTCTGTTTTCATGCAATGCCGTTTTTCCCATTCGAAACAAATTCTAATCAAAATAATTTCTGACCTGTATTTATGTCATACCTCTTATAATCCCCAAAACTTTAAGTCTTTTTATGTGTATGCAAAAATCTTAGAAAAGTCAAAAAAGTAGCCAAAACGTGCAAAACATAATATTATTACACATTGATGATTATTATAGTTTTTATTTTATTTTTTATGCTAGCACTAGAAGTTCAGTAAATGGCAATGCTCACATTCATACATCAGAATGTTGCCTGATCTTCCTTTCTTTACCCAGAAGATGTCGCTCTGGCCCTTCAATGTGAGCCCACAGGACTTCAGCCAGCCCAATGTATCCTGGAATGCAGAGATGCAGAAGGTTTACAATCATTATAATGCACTATGTGAGGTTAAGGCTGAAGAAAGTGAGCAGAAGGAGTCTTGGCGCAAGCTTCCCAGTTACAACCGCACTCTCAAATATGTCACAGGTGTGTTACAGGGGATCCGTTTCTAGCCAAACTGTCTCCACCTAAAGCAGAGCTTAAAGTCTTCCTAAACTTTGTAGTTATTCCACTTTCTGGAATATTTTTCTATATCTTTTAATATCTTTTTTTATCATATAAAGAATTTACAAGCACTCACATTGCACACTGTATTGCTAATATTTATATATACAAGTGCATCCCAATAAATGAGAATATCATCAAAAAGGTGATTTGTTTCAGTAATTTAATTCATTTATAGATTCATTACACACAGACACACAGTAACTCAATTATTGAGTTACATGGCTTATAGCTAATGAAAGCCCAAAATTCAGTATCTCAGAAAATGTAAATATGACCTAAGACCAATAAAAAAAGATTTTTAACACAGAAATGTTGGACTACTGAAAAGTATGAACATGTACAGCAATAAATACTTGGCTCTCTTTGCATGAATTACTGCAGCAATCCTGCTATGGCATTGCTGAGGTGTTAAGGAAGCCCAGGTTGCTCTGATAGCGGCCTTCAGCTCTTCTACATTGTTGTTTCTGGTGTGTCACATATTCCTCTTCACAATACCCCATAGATTCTCTAGGAGGTTTCAGCCAGACGAGTCTGCTGGCCAATCAAGCACAGGGATACCAAGGTCCTTAAACCAGGTATTAGTAGTTTGGGCAGGTGCCAAGTTCTGCTGGTTCCATAAAGCTGGTCAGCAGAGGGAAGCATGGTGTGCTCTAAAACTTCCTGGTAGATGGCTGTGCTGACCTTCAACCTGATAAAACACAGTGGACCAACACCAGCAGATGACATAGATCCGTAAACCACCACTGACTGTGCAAACTTTACACTGGACCTCAAGCAACTTGCATTCTGTTCCTCTCCTCTCTTCCTCCAGACTCTGCGACCTTAATTTTAAAATTAAATGCAAAATTTACTTTCATCGGAAAAGAGGACTTTGGCCCACTGAGCAACAGTCCAGTCGTTTTTATTTTTACCCAGGTAAGTTGCCTCTGACGTTGTTGGTTCAAGTATGGCTTGACACAAGGAATGCGACAGTTGTAGCCCATGTCCTGGACATGTCTGTGGGTGGTGGCTCTTGATGCACTGACTCCAGCTGCTGTTGCTTGTGCACCTTTTTCTCCCACATTTTTTCTGTCCATTCAACTTTCTATTAATGTGATTGGATACAGCACTCCGTGAACAGCCAACCTATTGAACCAGACTGAGAGACAATTTAAAGTTTCAGGAAACCTTTTCAGGTGTTTTGAGTTAATTAGCTGATTAGAGTGTGACACCATGAGTCTCCAATGTCTCTTTTTTCACAATGTTCCAATTTTCTGAGATACTGAATTTTGGGTTTTCATTAGCTATAAGCAAAATCTGCAGAATCATCAAAATAAAAGAAAAAGAAATAAACACTGGAAATATATCAGTCTGTGTATAATTAATCTATATAATATATGAGTTTCACGTTTTGAATTGAGTTACTGCAATAAATCAACTTTTCAATTATATTCTAATATAGAATTATAAAAATTTCAGACCAGAGCAGCCAAACTTTCTTGCTATTGTAGCTCATTGTTTTTTTCTTATCTTCATAGATGAAGAATATTATAATAATTAACACATTTTGTTACACAAATGTTAAATGTCAGTTATTTTTAATGAAAATTAAAAATTATTACTAATTAAAACTAATTAGTAAGTAAGCCCTATAATATGTCCTTGTGCAAAAGTAACTTCAACTGTTTTGCAGTTTCATTATTTAAAAGTGGTAAGATTGTTAGAAAGGTTATAGTATGTAAGTACTTTTAATTTTTGCTGGTACTACTACCATAACCTTCATTGTTCACGTCTTCTCGGCTTCATGCATCCTTGAAAAAAAAAAAATCAATATTTTAATACCTGTATGGAGTATACATGGAGTATGAAACACTCAACACTGTGTATGGCAAAATATTTGTTTTAATGGTTAAAATCCTTAAAACTCAGCACAGCATACTTTAGGTCAATGACGATAAAAAAAAAAGTGCACGTGTATGTTAATGGGGAGGCTTCAGACTTCAGACTGTGCATTTGGGTTTGCCAGGTAGAATAAAAGTTATTTTACTTTATAAAGGAAAAATGTTACCACCTTAAGAAATATTATTATTACATCAAAAAACATGTGATCATGTCTGTCTGTGCAATTCTTTGCTGATGTGACCCAATTATTATTCTTTTTGACTCAGACATGTTTGGATACATAGTTAAAATGAACAAAAATTCAGTTCATCGTATTGCCTATTTTGTGATGAATAAAAGGATATGTCACTTTACATTGCACAATCCTAAATGCTATACATGTTTATTTAAAAAACAGCATAACAAATAATGGCTAAAATCGTCTGAGCTTTAAGGGCTATGGTGACTTTAACAGGCTTATGTACAAATTAACAAAATCCAATGCACCCTTTCCCAGAATCTGTGTGTAGGGCATTTATTCGCCGAGAGACTCGACCCCTCAGATACAGCTTGTCTGAGCTGCCGTCTGTGTTGTTTGAATAAAACATAATATCATGAATCATCACAACTTATTCCACTACACATTTTATATGGTCGATTTTGCGAACAAACATCTGCCTGTCAAAACCCCACATCACTGGATATCAGTCAGCTGCAGCTTGTGTTAACTACTGTAGCAGCAGTGGGGGATCAAAACACAACATGGACAGTTACGAGGAAATTATATCTAGTTACTAAGGAGACAAAGTGTTGTTTTTAGATGACATAATATTAGCAGATGCGTTTTCTTGCTGAAAGTGCCACCATGACTGGTTTTGAATGCGGGTTTTGGCACCCCTTCTTTCCAGTACTACATACCGCCGGTGAATCACTTAGTCGTATGAAGTACCAGACTATACTGGCCTACTTTCACTCATGGGCAGATCTCTATTAGACCTACATGATATGGAAAAGAAATATAGGTGATAAAGGTGTTGACTATCTTGCCATAACGATGTGAAATTTGTTCACGCCAGCCCAAAAGTCAGACCAAATTTACAGTGTGTGTTTGGATGCATAACAAAATGCAGAAAATTTTATTGATGAGTTCAGCTCATCCAAACCAGGAAACAACGCATGTGATTACTTAATTTTTTTATCAAGAAAATAATCAAATACTTGCAACTACGTTTTTCTTTGCACATATTAAAATTTTATATTGTAAAGCTATTAGAAATCCTAATAGCTCAGTGCTCCTTAAAACAATTTAATGAAAATTAATACACAGTATGTATTTTAGCATGAGTGCAAACTTGGGTTTTGCAAATATTATACAGACTGTCCCAGAAAAACTGACATCATTTGAAATATGAACATCTGAGTAACTACATGTCCTAGGCAAACAAAATTAATTAGGCTTCATGTTGAATTCCAAAAATTCCAACAATTATTCAAGTGGATATAGATTTCATAACCGATTTCACAAAGCTTCACAAATGTTCAATATGCGCACCACCTATGACACAACACATGTCAAGTCGGTAGTCCAGTTATAAAATAAAAAAAATTACAAGGTGTCAAGTCAGATGAACGTGGTGGCCATTTAAACAGCATGTGGTCATTATCACTGGCACGCCTGATCCAAAAGTGAAACATGAAAGTTTTTACTCATCTCATTTGAGATCATTAGAGTGAACTGGGTATGTTGTTAGACTACGGGTATGTTGTTAGACTACAAAATGATGTCACATTTTTTGAGACACCCTTTATGATATTATGCCTACAATCCATTATATGGCACTTTTAACAACAGTAGTGTATATTCACTACGTATATGCTTAAACTAGGGTATAACAGAATGCCTGTGTACATGCTTAATATTGTATTATACTGTAAGAAAGTGAATCACTTGAGAATAGATCCAAACATTGATGCAGTTAGAAAAAAAAAAATCCTATTACAGATTTACTTGTGAAGGTGTCGGATCAATTATCTGTTAAAAATACTCTCTTTGTTTAATTGTTTCTATTACACAAACTTGGTGGATAAATTGGTAATTTCCTTAAAAAGTCTTTGAACACTATTCAAGCCTAGGAATATATTTACAGTATATTTATTTACATGTTTATTATTATTATTATTTTTTGCTCTGTGGTCCTATTATTAAATTATAAAGATAAAATTGTTCTGTTTTCACAGCCAATCATAGTGTTGTGTATTGCTTTAAACAGCATGATTTGAAGTGAAAAACAAAAAAACCTAACTTTTTTTTTTTTGCATTTGTTAGGAGGCGTGTACTTGAGTAAAGTGATCCAGTCGAAGGCTAGACTTTTCACAAGGAACATCAAAGAGCATGGAGCAGCGTTCGAGTATGTGGTTTTCATGAACAAACAGGAGAAAAGATGCGTGTGTGTGTTTCAACCTGGGCATCTACTGGAGGGACCTCCAGGGTGAGCCGAGCACCATTTAACGTTAAAAACGTGTGATTTAGCAAAAACAGGGTCAACTGAATCTTTCAGCATTACACCAGTGATGAGTGGTGGGTAAACCAATCAAAATCAAAATAGGACATTGAATGGAAAAAATAACCTGTACTCCTGTGCGTGAGGTAAGAGGGGAAAACCCATAACAGCAAAGGAAGTGGTGTAAAAATGATTTCCTGTGCCGCAGACATGTGCACGGTGGAGCAATCGCCACCATGATCGATACAGTGACAGGCACTCTCGCTGGTTACCTGGTTGGGCCTGTTATGACTGCAAACCTCAATATCAACTATCGCAGGTACCCAGACTCTCCTACCTCAGAGGTTCAGAAGTGTGATATCACAACAAAACCCACTTTGTTTCACTGAGTTTAGTAGGTGTCTTACAGTTATTTGTATGTATGTTTTCTTTTTCTAAAAGAGTGTTTAGTTTCATTCTTGGATGTTCAGGTTTTCACACTATCTAGCATGAACCGTATCACATCCTACATTAAAATGCTAACGTTATTCATCATTCACATGTAATTCTTTTTGCTACAAACTAATACAGAATTAGAATGTTAGAACGTTTATATACTGTCATAAGAGATTTATATCATTCACCTCCTTCAACACCTTACAAATCAACATCCTCTTTCTTGTCTTTTGTCTATACACAGTCCAGTACCACTGGGTAGCGTGGTCGTACTTCACAGTGCTCTGGATCGGATTGAAGGCAAAAAACTCTTTGTAACCTGTAGAGTGACCAGCACTGATGAATCCAAAATACACACCGAGTCAACAGGTAGACTACCACAAACACTCACGTGAACACGTTAACACACATGACCATTTATAGCGCCATGTCATATGTTAATGCGTGTATGTAAATGTGTTATTACACATTATCACATTGAATGCATTCTTCCTGTTGGTATATTTGAAGCATTTTAACTAATTATTCTTAATAATAGCTTAGTTAGATTTTAGAAATTGTATAATACCAATACGTAACTGTAGAATAGTACAGTCGAGTCCTGCATTCGTAAAATAATGATTAATGTCCTATGGAACTTAACCTACTGGACAAAACTCACTTGGCTTGACAGAATAATGTACACTCACTGGGCATTTTATTAGGAACACTATTTACAAGGAACGCTTTTACAAGATGTTGAAAAATTCTAGTTTATTACATCATGCAAATCCTACAGATTTTTTCTGATGTGCTTTCATGCTGCAAATCCCCGTTCTACCAAATCCCGAAGGTCTTCTATTTTTATTCAGATTTGGAGACTGGGAAGGCCTCATTTCCAATCAAATATATAGCCATAATAACTAATTGTGTCACTATCCAGTTGCTTTGAACACAATAAACTGACTCTGTCCACTTTATTTACAGTTTGTATAGAGTTTACATATATATGATAGATATGATCTTTTTATAAGGAATAATGATTGGATAGGCCTGTTTCTAAATGTAGTTTGGGTATACAAATTAGTACCAACAAGGACTAGAGTTGAGTACTCATTGGCACTAGTGTTATTTTGTAGTGTTACACACTTTATCGTGTAATTAAATCATGTAGGCAGTCTCTATTTAACCAGCATCCTGCCACAAAATTCTGAACAAGACAACAATAAGAAGCAATGGGTGCCTGGAAAACTGAAACCACCTATTAGCCAGAATGTCAAGAACAATTTATTGTGCATAGAAGCCTTCATTGCTTAATCAGAGGTTGCCTATAATTTGGATGATTACATAGATGACTGGAAACATTTTCAATGTTAAAAAATGCTAACATCATTACTGACTTTTGTCTCTTTTTACAGCGCTATTCATATCTTTTAAAATGGGCAATTTGTTTGGGACAACTTAATCCTTCAAGCAGATTACAATCAACTGGAGACACTTTCCTATGTGTGTGTGTGTGTCTGTGTGTGTGTGTGTGTGTGTGCAGGACCATGCATAGACGTTTAGAGGGGCAGGTGCTTAAAGCTAGAAAGGGCCACATGGAACAAAATGTAAAAATTTAAACCATTCCTGACCTAATGTACAGCATAACCTGTTCAATGATGGCATCCCACATTTAAACAGAACAAGACAACAAGAAAGTAACCTCTTCTCTATCTCTGTTGCCTGGCTGTGGCTCAATGTCTCTCTTTCCCTCCATGTATGTCTCCATCTCCTCATCTTTCCACTCAATTTAGGAATGAGGCAATTTGCTATTCTAATCTTTTTATTTTAATAACCATTATTACCACCTAATCATTAATAAACACCTAATCATTCATAAACCCCCCCCCCAAGTAACATTAAAACATTAAAAGTTATATATATATATATATATATATATACACATGTTTATTTTTCCTGCCGTCTATAACTAAATACATTTTCTCAATAAATAGCTGGTATATGCGTTATTCTAATCAAGCCATAATAATTATTATTATTATATAATTATTATATTATTATTTTACTAATTACTATTAATTAATAATAATAATTTCATTTGAAGTCATGAGTAATAAAGTACAATATAAAATACATAAAACAATGAAAAAAAAATTCATCTGCATACATTTCACTATGTATATCATATACATTTTAATAACACAAATAGTTTTGGATCATGACAAAGAGAGTTACAGAGACATATTCTGAGCTGAGCTACACAATTGTGTCGTTAGCTGGTTGGTGACTTGATTATATAAATATTTTTTCATAAAATGCATCAAATAATATGCATTTAATAGATCTGCAAACCCCACTTACCAGCAACTAAAAGTTTTGCTTATCATTTCCCAGAAAAATAATACGAGACATGTTCTCCCCCTGAGTGTCTACCTGTGGTGTCCCTGTAACTAAAACGCCTTTAGTCAGGGCACGTCACGAAAAGGTTAAAGGTATGATGTGAACTCACTGACAGCAGCCAGGTAACTTTATTTAGAGCTAAATTATTTTTAGCTCAGTTATTTTTTTTAATTATTATTATTACATTTGTAAACCCCTCTGCATGTGCATGTTTGTATGTGCGTTCATGTGTGTGTGTTTGTGTATATTTGTGTATGTGTGGTACAGAAATGTTTGATTTGTCAACTGTCATAGATTCAAAAGGAAGAGGATTAGGGCGACCATAAAAATATTTGAGTTCTGACTTTTTCTCAGAATTCTGTCTTTAAACTAAAAGAGATTTTAAACGGTGGCCCTTATCCTCTGCCACAGAATCCCCCAGGCTTTTAAGTGCCATAGAAAATGTGGTGTGGTTAGGTATCTACCAGTGGTGGCTGCTAGCTTTTGAAACAGGGGAAGCTCATATTAGGCCTTCATCATAAAATTCATTATGTTATTTGTACGTAAAT
>JAQMYJ010000033.1:16224582-16262690 GCA_030014305.1 Clarias laeviceps
TTGATTGTGTAAAGCTGCTTTGCGACAATGACAATTGTTAAAAGCGCTATACAAATAAAATTGAATTGAATTGAATGAAGCAGATTATCAGCTGTCTAATACCAACCTGTTCATGTATACTAGTGCACACATCTTCAGCAATTGCATTATAGTAGCTTAAATAGAAACTATTTAAATAATTTTTTTTAACTCAATTATTGTGGAAATCATGAACTTTTACAAATGTATATTCATTGATACATGTTTAATATAATTTTTTATTCAATCAGCTATGTCTCATTGATGCTGATGTGGCTAAATTCTAGAAAAAGTCAGAAAGTATCGAACACCATATTACATAAGGGAGATATCCTCACTCAGTGAATATATCTCACATTTTAATTGTGTTGTTGTATACTTATGTCCTGTAGTGAATCAGAAGCCTAATCATTTCAGTTTGTAATCTGACACCGGCTGCCTAAATGTCTTGGATGCACCTGCACCATAGTGGAGTCCCCCTTTT
Source organism: Clarias laeviceps (assembly GCA_030014305.1). Classification (NCBI taxonomy): domain Eukaryota; kingdom Metazoa; phylum Chordata; class Actinopteri; order Siluriformes; family Clariidae; genus Clarias; species Clarias laeviceps. Next base: position 16,225,085 of record JAQMYJ010000033.1, read on the forward strand.
TACTTTTGGGGGTAACCATACGTTAAAAAATGCGGCAAATTTACTTGTGGTTAAAATACAAGCAAAACAAGAAAGCCGGTAGTTTTCAAAGCTTTGAACAGCAGAAAATGTCAAATGTTCACCTTGTGAAGTGTTTTCCCTGGCCAATACACACATACCCAAATCTTTCCTCTCTGATTTCACCCATGTGTCTATGGTCACTTACTGTAAATGTTTAGACACAAACATTTTTATGTAAGTTCATTAGCTAACTGAAATCTGAATAATTTGAATTGAGAATGTGCTGTGAGGTATTAAAATGAATACTTTTAGGAAATGCACACTAGATAATCATCCCACATGTGAAAAAAAAGAGGTGATACAAGAGTAACTGAGAATACCACCACCACAGTTACCACAGTCAAATACGTATGGAGCTGAGGAAGGGAAAGAACTATCAGCATCAAAGTTCTGATGTCAATTTCCTGTAGATTGCTGCTGTAGCAAGTTTGCTTTCTTTCTCAAATCTGATTTTATGACCAACGTTTTCACATTATTATTTGAAAATGATCAGAATGGATTTCGCTCATTTTAGACTGGCTCATTTTGTTCCATTGCCTTCACGCTCGTTTTTCAACCATGCATGCATGTCCATGCATGTGAACGTGTGGACTTGAACTTCAACGATACGTTGTGAGCATGTCAATGGACAGTTTGAAATCCAACTGGAGCGAGTAGAGCATCCAAACTGAGCCACATTTTTAGGAACCCTTCTTGAATCTGATTTTAAACCACCTCTGCATGTGGTTCAAAATTGATTTGCAAAAATCTGATTCAATCTGAATCCAAACTTTTTGATTCTAATTTTGGTTATTCCAAAAATCTGCTTTTTGCTGGTAATCTGAACAAGGATTAAGAGTACCAAAGTGCAACCAGTGGAAATTTGGGCAAAATGTTTGGTGGAGAACTAAGCCTTCTGGATTGCTTTCTTTATTGCACATGAGCCCAGCTCATTTCCTGACTATATGTTCTGTAACCTCATGTTAATTGTCAGACTTTCAGATAGCTCATTGATGCTTTGGGAGTTGTGTGTGTGATTCTCTGTTCAGATTTTGTTCATCCTCCTCTTTCTTTCATGACTGCAAAATCTCCCATACTTTGTATCTTCCTCTGTAAAAGTACTGCTGGATTAGGGTTAGTGATCTTGTGGGCTAATTATTATTTTATTTATTTATTTTTTTTACTTTTTTCCTTCATTAAACTGACAACCTTATTACAGTGGGGCAAAAAGTATTTAGTCAAATTGTGCAAGTTCTCCCACTTAAAAAGATGAGAGAGGTCTGTAATTTTGATCATAGGTATACCTCAACTATGAGAGACAAAATAAGAAAAATTTTGTATGTTTGCCCCACTGTACAAACATACACATGCATTGCATAGTGTACCCTCAGCTCTCTTTTCATCAGGGTATTAAATGACTATTTATTGTACTTCTTAGTTTTTTCTCATGTGCTTCTCAGACAAGTTTGAATGTTTTTAAATCTATTGAACAAATTTGTTTAGATTTACTGTATATAAAATGTATGTGTATGTTGGAGAAATAAAAAATTAGTTTACTTTAAATTATTTATGTTCATTTATGCCGGTGTACTTTTTTGTGTATATTCTACAGGCTTTTTTCAGCTATATAATTTTTTTAAAAATCACAAAGGAGTTATTTTAAAAAGTAGCTTTAAAGTACATAAATGACCAGCTTTATTTGTGGACATCCTTAAGTGAAAGTAAAAATAAAACAAACTAACCTGCACTTTACCTTTGAAAAGAATCTAAGCTATAAGATGTAAGATGAATTACTGCTCTGTTTGCAAGCTTCTTTAACAAGGAACTTCTCTAATGACACTTGCTTTTGCCATATTTTGAGAATTTTTGCAGAAATTTGACATTACAATGTCGTTAAACAGATTCATCTCCAGCACTACTACAGCTTTTTTAACTTTGTTTGTTCACATGGACCGTTATTGCAGTACAGTTACTAAAGAACAGAAAAACTAAACTAAAAAAACAAAAAAAAATGCTTAAAAATATGAGATGCACGCACACTGAGTTTGAGCATAGGAGACGATTACCCACAATCCCGCAGTGCAAGAGAGAGAAAAACCATTGGCTCAGTTGTGATCACATGACACTTGTCAGACAAAGTGTATACGTACTACTCGTATGTCAAGACCTCGCTCATTTATCAAGTTAAAATTTATTTAAAAATTTTGCTCATCTTGCAAATCATTTGCAGACCAAGTTACTCGCAATCCAAGGTTTGACTGTATAGCATAATTATACTATTAGATATCATTGGGTGTAAGAAAAATAGATAGATAGATGTTTAAGTAAATACTCTTAAACAGGAGATGATTAAGGTGCGTTAATCACAATGACTTAAAGCCATGATGAAACGTATATTTGCTGAAGCTGCGATCTCTGAATGTGTCTAAAAATAATTTTTCAGTCGTCTTTTTTTCTATCTTTTTAAAGCTCAAGCTCTTCTTAAATCCATTTCTGAAAGGGAACTGCTTTATTGCATGTGTCTACATAGAACCTTTAAGAATTCTAAAGGACCAGATTAAAGAACCCTTTCTGGCACTAGGTTTAGCTTCCAGCAAAAGTATAGTAGTAGTATGTTCTAGCAATGCTTCTGGTGTATGTTTTTTGTATTAGAAATAAAGTATTTCTATTAATAATTAATAAAGTATTTCTAGAATATAACGTAATCCTTTAAAAAACCAGTAGTTTTTTAAAACTGTGACCACGTTGAATACTTGTTTAATAGTAAGTGCTGATTCTAATGGTTCACAGCAGCTGCTTTTCCTTTGTCTCAGGAAGTCTTAAACTGAAATATGACTTTTTCGGTGGATCTCTCTCTCTCTCTTCTGCACAAACACTCTCTCCAACCCTTTCAAGCATATAATCTTAATGTAATTGAATACAAACTTTATTTTTATTTTTTTGTTTATTTTATTTTGATATACTTTTGGAGTCACCATACATAAGGACAGTGTATGTAATGTAAAAATTAGTTGCAAAGGAGTTATTTAAAAAAGTAGCTTTATGCATAAATGACCAGTTTTCTTTGTGGATATCTTTAGTGGCCTTTAGGGTCTTTTCAGAAGTAGTTATGTTTCACTGAAAGCAAATTGCTATCTCTCATACATTGTATTACAGAGTAAAACCTGGTCAATGAACTCGATAATATAGCATAATTGATGACTTTGGGATATAAGATTATGAAGATTAAACTTAAATTACCTACAAATTTACTGCAGAATCTCAATCATTTATTGCATATGTAATTTCAATGGCAAAATGATGCTACTACACCTAGTCATTTTGGATAAATGCTTTAACAATACTGTGTGACTGTGAAGCAAACTGCTCTCTGGTTTTCTTTCCGAGTGCATCTACAAGTTGCCACTCACCTGTTTGAGTGTATTCCGCTACATAGGCAAAATCACTTCTTTCTTCTTTTTCTTTCTTTTTTTTTTTAAAGCCACACCGTGAGACACTTGTGTGAGACAGTGAAAGTGGGGAGGTGAACGTGTGTTATGCACACCACTGCCCAGTGATTGTTATCTTTCCTGCCCTGTATCTTCAGACATGCAAACCTTTCTCTAAAAATACACGTCGGAAAAGGCTGACCCAGCATCAAATCTCATCTTACTCAAAAGTGTGGTCAAACGTCAGAATCTGTATGTGTGTGAGAGACAGAGAGAGAGAGAGAGAGAGATAGAGAGGGGTGTATTTGGCTTTGTTTAGAACTTGTCATTTTTCCAGGGTAGGTAGGTAATTAAATTTTCAGTATATATTCAGAATTTTACTGAATTACAGAAGGACCTGAAAGTGAAAATCCTATTTTGACTATTTTTGGGACAGATCATATCCTGCTCTGGTGATGTGAACATCAGCTTGACTGTCTTTTTCTTATGCATGTTTGACTAATGTCTGTTTGAGTTGTGTGTGACAGTAAGATGAATGCTGTCAAACCACAGGTCCAGCAAAAGGAAGCTTAATGTGCTTATGAGTACATTTGCATCTCAACAGCTAAAGAAGTAATTCATTCAGTATGAAGGGTGTGCACTTATGTGTGTGCTCTTGTGAAATACCACTAAAGCCCCAAATAATTACACATTTTCCAAACAAAAATATTCATTTTTAGGGCCTTATCGCAATGACTTCAGAATTCCATTGCAACCACTGTATATACGTATACAGTATGTGGACACCTCAACTTCACATCCATATGGTTCTTCTGCAAACTGTTGCCAAAAAGTTAATACAATTTTATTGTAAAAATACACAATTTTATAGGATGTCTTTCTATGCATCTGCATTAAGATTTCCATTCACTTGAATGAAGGGGCTCAAGCATGTTCCTGCATGACATTGCCCCTGTGCGCATAGAGAGGTCCATGAATACATGGTTTGTCAAGGCTAGAGCAGAAGAACTTGAGTGCCTTGCTCAGAGGCCTGAACTCAGCCCTAGTGAACAATGACAGCAGCCCAGACCTTCTTGCTCAACATCAGTTAGTCTTTTTCTCACTGTTGCCACTTCTGAGACAAGTTTATTGCTGGCTGCTGTTCCTGCTACAACCCACCCATTTCTCCAGGCTTGGGCACTGGCAGTGAGGATGCGCTGATCATTATATATGGGAGTAGGGTTAAGGGCCTTGCCCAAGGGTCCAACAATGGCAACCTGGTAGTGGCAGGGCTTAAACCCCCGTCCCTCCAGTTAGTGACCCAGAGCCTCAACCTCCTGAGCCACCACTGCCACCTGCTTGTTGCTTATTTTAGCACACCTGTACATCTAAAAATATGGGCTGTGCATTAGAATTGTAGCCTCACTTAATTTCTCAATGCAATTTGATTGAAGAACAGAGTTTATTCTACAACATTTGCAGTCAACCTATTACACATGTACCTGAATGGCTGCAAGTCTATAGTAGAACAAAGGAACAAGAATTCAAAAGCAAAGAAACACAATTATGGTTCACAGGACGTAACGAATATCAAATTCACAGTTAGTAAACTGATGACTAAATGTAAGAAATTAACAGGACACCCACAACAGGCTCATGAATTACTCTGGCAGAGGAACAAGAATATCATGAGTCTTGTAATCTGAATTCTTTAAAGAAAAAAACAACAACAACAACAACAGACTCATTCATAAAACAATTATGCAGGTTTAACATTTGAATCCCACTGTTGTGAAAGTTGAAAGTACAGGTCAATCTTAAGTAACGTTCCATGTGATAGAACGTAAGGATAATATTTGTAATACTATTTGTAGGTTTTAGTTTTCTAATGCACTGAAAAAGCATTATCTTGATTTTTCATATTATATTTACTTTGTGTGTATTCTTTTTCCAAGCTTAGTAATTTCATTAAAGTTAACATGGCGTGGTCTTGTCTGCATATGGCTTTTTGTGTGTGTGCATTAGTATGTGAGAGAGAAACACAGATGTTCTTATATGGAATATGAGTGAATATGCAAGTCTTTAATGGTGGTTATGGAGGTGGGAATGCAGCAGCGTAGCAGCACACTTTACATCGACACCTGTCAAACACACTGTGCACTGTACCTCCATAAATACTTTTACTGTAGCCACAGGCACTGTGTGTTCAAGTGTATATAGAGACGGCATTGTTTGGCACCATAAACACACAAACAGAAACACACAGTATTTCTGTCTTAGAGCTATGGGTGTGTGCACCACCTGAATCTAGATAACATCTAAGAGTATTTTTGTGATGCTTTCACAACTTTTCACAACAGCAGCTCTTTATTACACCTGCAAATTGTGCATTGTTCTCTCTGAACATGCACACGCACAAATAGAGATCAGTTTTTACTGTCTTTCTGTTCAGTCTTTTATTGTCTCTCTGGTTTATCTCCATTTTTAACACTGAGCATGTAATGGTTATTTTGGATGTATAAAACTTAATATCCTTAGTCTCAGGCTGTTTTAGTGGTTTGTGGTTATTTTCAGTACATTGTGATATCATGTGTTTGGCATTATTTGATAATGATCATCAGTAGTAAAGTTGGTACGTGTCAGAGGAGAGAGAGAAATAATGAAAGGATCAGGTTATGTAAGAGCAGAGATTGATGTGAGGTTATCTAACAGCCACATTTACGAGCGATCTTCAAAAACAAAAGTCCCTAATCACTCCAAATCATAGACTATCTATTAATCATAATTATATATGAGTTCATATTTAAGGAAATTTAAGGAAAAGCAATGCAAGAAGAGATGAAAAGAGTGAGTGAGAGAGAGTTAGTTTGCATGAAAGGGACAGCCCGCCGTCACTCTCAAACGCACACACGTGCCCTCATACACACATACACACACACACACATTCACACGTCAAGAGTAAACCGTCTAATCTCTCTCTGATCTGCCACGCTTTAACAGTATCATCAAGGTGTCAGATTGTGAAAGTGTGTGAGTGATATTTTAAAAAAAAAATCCAACTTCAACAGAGAAGTTCACACATACTGTGAAGATGATGCGAGGTAGGAACTAGTGTGTTTTGTATATATATATATTTTAAGTTCATGTTTGATGGCGTATGTCTGTGTGGGTGTGTGAGAGAAGCTTGTTTACATCACAACAAATTTATGTATCCCACACCGCTGCCTGTTGTCTGACAGTTTCCATTGTCGTGATGGAAGCCTACATTGCTAAACGAAGAGCACTGTGTATTTTGGTTCTAAATGCTGCAAAGCTTTGTGTTTTAGTTTGGGCCAGATATAGTGGTTAAAAGATGAATCTTCTTAAAAGTTAGCAAAGTCTGAGCCTCTGCCATGGTTAAATCGCTGATTGCGTGCAACTAATGCCGCCATATTATCTCTGATCATAAAGCCTGTAAATTAAGTGTTAGCTTGCATTAGTGATTTTCGTATGTTAGTCAGCGTGTGAGATGTGTCAACATTCATTGTCAATTTATATTAAAAAAAAAACTTTTGCTATAATTAAGGTGGATTTTAAATATCAAACGTAGTTCCGGTCATTGATTTAACTGAGCAGACTTCTGTGAAATATTGCTCTGCCAAAATGACAAGGAAAAGGGAATTTTATTGATCTTAATGTTTTTTAAACAGAATGAGTGTATGTGGGATGAAAGCAAATTGCAATTTGAAAAACTGGTCATAGTGAACTCTTTAATCTTAAAAAAAAAAATGCACTCTAATGTATCTTCATGAAAGGTTATGTTTTTTCTTAGCTTGTTTATTGTGGAGAACATTTGGACTCATAAAGTGGTAAAGCTTTAGCGTTCTGAGTGTTTCTGTAGGTGTGGGATAGGAGCTTCTCTTAGTGAACTGAATGAGAGGGGGTTTTCGTTTCTCCTCTGACACATACTTGAACATTAAGCATGCCACAATAGAGTGCATGTCTGCCCTCGTCCTTACTTTAGAAACCCAGGAGTCAGTGTATATTCTCTCTTTGAAATAAATGCAAATCTTAGTGGTGTCAGTGGTGGAAAGTACCTTTAAAGTGGTAAATACAGCAAATCTGCAGTAGGACACACACTGAACACAGGGAATACAATCTTCCACATGACAACCAGGTAAAAGTCGAAGTCATGTAAAAACATGTATTTTTGACTGCATAGGTTTGTTGAGTATAGCATTGAATTAAACCTTATCTTGTTTACATAGAGGATAACGGTATGGATTTTGACTGGCTTAACAAGCACAGGCCACTCAACATTCAAGACATTTTGCATATAGTCCTTTATTTTTCCACAATGTTCAGAATATTATTTAATAGTGATATTAGCACATTTTGAACACTATAAGTTTAAATTTTACAATATTTTTCACACACTGTGATGTCTTCTTTCACACACTGTTTGATTTGCTTGTTCTGTGTTCATGTCGTAAACATATTCTCTAGCGACAGTCATTTCATAAAACCCTCGCAATATCTACGTGTCACCATCCTCACTAATACATGTGCAAGCTAATGTTGAAATCAATTTTATTAAATTCGAGTTTCTGCTTTTAGGCCTAATTTGGAGATTCAAATACACATATACACATATGTGTGTTTGCCAGCTAAGCCATTTAGGAATGCCTGATGATAACCTTTGCAATGGTTGTGGTTGTAAACATGGTTTAAAGATGACATTTTGCCTTGGTGCCCACACTACTCGCACAACCTTATGCTTTTTTTTGGCTAATTGATGTTGGCGCAGTCCAAGATAGCTGAAAAGTTATTGCGCTTTTATGAATGGGTTTTGGGATTAGAGTAATGATAGGTCAGAATCGAATGTAATTATACGATAGCATTCCTCTATATTAAGTATTTGCTTAATTTATATTCACATAGTAGAACAAGTTCTGAATTATTAAAATAATTAGGTCAAACTGATTCAAATTCAAATGTCACAAATTCAACTCACAGAAATTGGATATTGACTCCATGATTTCATGCACTTTTCAGGGCTTTACTGATAGCTAAGTGTGAAAATATATTCAGTTATTATAATTTTTAGATCACCTACGTCACCTACGTAGTAGATCTATACAATTAACCATTACAATTAGTTTTGCATGTCTTTAATTATTCCAAATTTTTAACAAGTCAAACTGATTTTTGCTAAATATAACAGTTAAATATCTGTATTTTTTATTTGTGTTAAGGATGCACTTATTTATTTTTATATGTTTATAATTTATACATATATGTCTATAATTAATATCTTTTAAACAGGTGTATACATACAGGCTCAAACGATAGAATCTGCCATTCCTCAATAAATGTGTTTGGTGAAAAATATATTTTAACGTTCTGATACAAACTGTAAAGGCTTTATGACTGTTTATGCTGTGAGAGGCAGTCGAGTGCGTTCAGTTAAGCCAGGGATAAGGTGAGATCAGCAGAGAGGTACAGAAAGAGTTATTTTAGCCACTGTCAGTCCTAGACATTATTCGAATATAATTTGAATCTGCAGGATGACACGATTGCACTGCACTAGATTCTCATTTCACATATGTAGACACATCATGAATGTGCCGCTAGTGAAAACTTTACCAGCTGCAAAACTGCTTTGTTACTGTGGTCACCCATTCGGAGCCAAATGTGTTAATGTGTGTTTAGTATACATGTATACACAGGTGTGCATGCACAGTTTTGCTTTATGTTCTGTTCAATCCCCAAATTTCTTTCATAATTACTTCTTTACATTGTAAATGTACTGGATTTTTAAAAGTAATAATAACATATTTCCACCCAATATAAATATTATTTATGTTTTTGGTCACGACAATAGAACCTTATTTTATATGATGATAAATTGCTTTATATAAGGCATACAACTTCTGAGTTACGAAATGCTGATCGTCACACTTGTTCATGTAATATACCAATGATCTACATGCTCCGCATTTTTCTGCTATTGTCCTCGTTCAGCATTTTTTATGGTTAGATAGTGCATACACATACGTATCATGTATGAAACATCACAAAGATCTTTGTTGTTGTTATTTTTAATGTTTTACTGGAAACAACCAAAGGGCCTTCTGTCGAACATTCACAGAATGTCATGAGCAGTATGGAACAATTGTGATTGAAGCCTCTGGGATGTTTTTTTCATAGTCATATTAAAATGTATTTAAATATCTAAAATAATAACCTTTTTTTTTTTTTAATTATAACAACCTTTTATATAATATATAAGCGTTACATTTATTTGTGCATGCCTTATGGAGCTTTAAATTAAATATACTTTAAAAAGGTTCTTCGAAGTACCCTGTGGGATGGCGTTTCAAGTATAATAAGTTATGAACAGTTAAAAATACAATTAATCATTTGATTCCTAAGAGTGTACTTTAAAGTAAAATATGACAATTCATAAGAAGTTGAAATTAAAAAATATTACATGTTCACCCAATACAAAATCACTGCAAATGTTTAGATGTGAAATTGAGATATACAATATATTTGTATAAATTGTCAAAAGATTTTATTATGAAGTTTCTTGGTATTACGAAATGTGTGCTTGTGCTCATTAACTGCTTTCTTTATGTATGTATCATTTGATATTTAACACCAGCTTCTAGCCTGAATGAATTTGAAATCACTCTGTGCCTCTCTGAGACATTACACCTTGATCAGTTTTATCCTTTCATGTCTATTTCTTTTTTTTTTTCACAAAAGACAAAAAAATGCTTTGTTAAATATGTATGTGCATTTGAATTTTACTTATAAATTTACTTTGTCTTTATTTTGAAAGGTAAAATATATTATGGGGGCTTTAAGCAAAAACAATATATCAAGATCATAAACCACTTAGAAATCTAACTCAGAAACACATTATTGTCTATGAATTGAGCTCAGTGAAGATAAAAGCATAGATTTGTCTATTTGTCTTAAATAAACTTAGTTTGTACCTGTTTTGAGACTTTAAACCTTGATCTTGATGTCTTTTCTTTTTGTCTGTCTGTTGTTTTTTTATGTCTTATGTTCATCTCAAGGATTTCCGTTAGTGGAACTTTGAGGTTTTTAAGCATTTAAAATACAAAATGCTGACGGGGGTTTCAGGGGGGGAAAAAGAGAGAAAGAAGTGTTTACCAGGTATTCACTCACAACAATCCAGCATCAATTAGTGGCTGATTTTCCACTTCCACTGCATAAAAGCCACATCAAAAACAAGAGTACATCAACCCTACATACAGTATAACTCTGATGTCATACGATTTCAAATATTAATGTAATTGCTGACCTATTTACGGAAATGTTCTCATCTCTGCTATTAAATGGCCTTGTCAGCTTATTTTACAAAGCTAAAACTTTGCGATACATTACATCTCTTAAGTTTACTTGCACAGCATAAGTGTTTCCACAGGTGAAAATAACAGTATGTTTAAACATGCTGGATAATGCAATATCCTACATTAATACCACTGAGCATTTTTTAAGTTGTTATATAAGTGCAGAAATGTTATTAAGGGAAATGCACTTGGGCCGTTGCTGTAGACATATATGTTTTTTCAGGTCAGATCTCAGGCTATGGTGTTTTAGCCTGAGCTAATCTGAGGTCAGTCTTAGGAACTGTGACACCAGATACCAGTCATACCAGCGAGTGTGGTCATTAAAATTGAGGACAAGGGGCTGCAAATTGGGTGCACAAAGTATTCACTAACATCAATCAAGCTTGCAAAAGACCTCGCATAAATGAGTGCACTTTTCTGCGAGCTCGGTTCTGCGAGTACTGAGCACTAAGGCACTTCTTTTCCCCTTTCTCTGCAAGTTCTAGTCCTTGCTGAAGGCGATATAAAAATACATACAGTATATATAAAATGTACATATATAGTACATTACATAACATTAACATCATAGGCACCCAAGGCTCACCTATGCCTGCGGGGATCAACAGCCAGCCTGTTCAGTCCGATCTTACAGAAAAGCCAATGCAGCACATATTGCTAAATAAAGTAATTGCTCATCATGATAAAAGGGCACCAGAACACCCAGTTTACCGCAACTTGTTACACAGTTGTACACATGGCACAAGGCGGCAGACCCGGCCTTTAAACTTTCAGAATCCAATCCAATCTAGCACCCATGGGATGGGCCGGACAAACAAGTCCAATCCATGGAGGCTCCACGCCACAACCCACAGCACCCAAAGGATCTGCTGCCAACATCCTTGTGCCAGACACCACAGCACACCCCAGGGGTCTTGTAAGGTCAAGGCCCCGAGGGGCCAGAGCTGCCCTAGCAACAATACTGGGCATAAGGTTTTGTGTTATGTTATGGCTGATCTGTGTATGCATGTCATTAACTATGTTTTCAGTGCTGTTTGTGTTTCTTAATGGAAATTTGAAGATGCCATTTACAAATGTAGGTCACAAACTGATAGTCTCATCAATAGTTAATGATTAGATTATTTAAAATGTAATAATTTACTTACTAACAATCACAGTGACTAATCTATTGATATGATTTGATCAGAAATTATACAACTAAGTACAATATGGTGCCTTACAGTGTTATGGACCATTTTAGTAATGTATTTAGTTGTACAAGCAGACAATTTTAAATAATTATTGCATGTGAGCAATGTGATATCTCACCTTGATTAACCTAGCTAGCTCTATCCTATCTATGTCTCACACCAAGGAAGATGAACTGCTACTGATGCTCCCTCACCATACTGATCATGTGATCAGGAAAAAAAGCAGGAATGTTACATATAAGCTTGGTTTTCATCAACTAAACATCTCTGGCTTTGTGCCTGCAGTAGTATTGCTGTGCAATGAGACTTAACACTGACTGCACCAGCAATCCTGACAGGGCCGCCATGTCCGAGCTGACAGTGCAGGTTTTATTTTTGCAAAAACAAATAAACTGACACACACAAAAGGAAAATCCCACATGTAGTAATCATGAGAATCCAGAACCAGGATTGTGCATTTTTCACTTTTGGTGAAGCTCTTTGGTTTCTTCAGCCGCAGGCTTTACAAGATAACATCAGATCTCTTACTTACGGTTACAGGTCAAAAGCAAGATTGTATCTTTGTTTCTGTAAATGAGCATAACTTCTGTGAGATACAATCAAATAAAATTGAGGCTTAAGATGTTTATTTTAATGGCAATATTTAAAGACAACATACAATGCCTCGGCAAGAAAATTGACGATGAGTTTAATTTGTTCATCTTTGAGACATTTCCAACACTCTTATGTTGTGTGTGTCCGTGAATTATCTAGTCATGCAAGCATTTTGGGATTTTGTATTCTGAGTTTTGCTATTATCTGTTCATATCTGATACAGCACACCTATCTTTACTTTCATTTTACTGCTCTTTCACTGGTAAGTCTGCAAACCTTTTCCTTTGTGAGTGGTTAGCTAGGAGAGATAGACAGAGTAAGGGTTTAGATAAGGAATGAGGGCAGAATAAATGTGACTGTTTTTTGTGCGTATCAGCATGTGGTTGAGGTGGATAGATGGAGGAGAGGTGGAAAGCAGAGACAGAGCATTCACTCTATATCAGCATGTGGTTTTAGTGGGGGGAATGCAAAATTAGATTGCTAAGTATACTTTGTGTGTGTGTGTGTGTGTGTGTGCGTGTGTGAAGTGAGACATTAGATTTTGAAGATAGGAACAGAACATATAAATGGTCTGGAAAAGTCTGTATCCTGAGAGAGAGAGAGAGAGAGAGAGTTTTCTATGTGTTAGCCGCCATAGATATAATTCTAGACGTGAAAAAATCGGTAAGGAAAATATCTTATAAAATATGATGCAGAAAATTAAACAAATTCCATAGTCACCTGTGCAAACAGGGTAAAATCTTTTAAAATGTAAAAGCATTTTTTTCTTTAATGGCCTTTGGTAATTTGATATTTTGATATTTTGATACAGAGCTCCCAAAGTCCCCAAAGGTGTGAATTAGAGTTTGTGCGCACAAGTTATTAATCTTGTTGTAGCATACCAGGCTTTTGCATGAAAACTGTGGTGGTAGATTGCATTTACATTAACGCTTTATTTCCTGAAGTATATTTGGAACACAAAGGCCTTCACTGCTTAATAATAAATTACTTTGAGGTTAGAAGGTGATAGAACTTGAACAATTCCATTATTACCAGCACTGTGTGCTTTCGAATATGTGGGTTGCACATCACTATCCAATCCCACTCAGCTACTCAGATCAGTAAGGGCATGCCACCTGTAAGAGCATGATCCATACCCAGTTTAGAAGCTACTGAACCCAGAGTAGAACATGGAAGTAAAACCTCCAAAAGTTGCTGTAGTCATCACATGCTGCATCCATTTTTAAGCAATAAGGAGTTTCCAGCACGCCGAGTCAACTTTTTTCAGCTGTGCCACCAGCTCGGCCACATGAGCACATTTTAAGAACAGGTACATCTTAAATAGTATTGTGATACTTATTTATATATGTTTTATATTTGCATAGTTTTTGCACATACGCTATATTGTCAAAAGCTCACTCACCTGCCTTCACATGCATATGAACTTGTGTATGCATATAAACATAGTGTTTATTATAATGTTGGCCCGCACTTTACAACTATAACATCTCAAACTTTTCTGGGAGGGCTTTCCACAAGGTTTAGTAGTGTGTTTATGGTAATTTCTATGGGCATTTGTAAGGTCAGACACTGATGTTGGACGAGAAGGCCTGGCTCGCAGTCTCCGTTCTAATTTTTTTTTTATTAACTCTATTTTGCTCTTTTACATTTAAATTTTTGTACTTAGTGTTGTTTGTAAGGGGACTGAGAGTACCGTAATTCACTTCTCTATATGTATGTATTGTACACGTACCAGAATCGACAATAAAGTTGACTTTGACTTGAGATCAGGACTCTGAGCAGGCCAGTCAAGTTCTTCCACACCACACTTGCTCATCCATGTCTTTATAGACCTTGCTTTGTGCACTGGTGTGCAGTCATGTTGAAACTTCTGAGGGGTTGTTTTCAAGTGTTTCAGGAGGAACTCTTAATGCTTCCGCATACCAAGACATTTTGGACAATTTCATGCTCCCAACTTTGTGGAAACTGTTTGGGGATGGACCCTTCCTGTTCCAAGATGACTGCGCACCAGTGCACAAAGCAATGTCCATAACGACATGGATGAGCGAGTTTGGATGAGAACTTGACTTGCCTGGCCTGCACAAAGTCCTGGCCTCAACCTGATAGAACACCTTTAGGATGAATTAGAATGGAGACTGTGAGCCAGGGCCTTCTCACCCTACATCAGTGTCTGACCTCACAAATGCGTTAAACACACCCCTAAACCTAGTGGAAAGCCTTCAGAAGAGTTGAAGCTGTTATAGCTGCAAACATCATATTAAACCCTACGGATTAAGAATTGGAAGTTACTTAAGTTCATATGCATATGAAGGCAGGAAAGCGAATACTTTTTGCAATATGGTGTGTTTATTTACATTTGGCATTAAATAGCATAGGCTATAACGCACTGAATCTGTTAATTTGTAGCCTGTGTATGGCTGTTAAAGGAAGTGCAATTCATCATGTTCTTTGCTTCAAAAATTAAACACTTTTTGCTTTAATTATGCAAAAGTTTTCTAATTGACTGCTTTTTTTTTTTTAATTGCTGGTTGATTAGGAAACATTTTGTAATCTCTCTCTCTCTCTCTCTCTCTCTCTCTCTTCCTCAGTTCATAAACTACAGATCATATCCTGCTCTGCTGATGTGACCATCAGTTTGACTAACTTTTTCTTAAGTTTGTTTACCTCTTTGCGTGTGTGTGTGTGTGTGTGTGTGTGTGAGGGAGAGAGAGAGAGAGAGATACTAACATTTATCTTACATTTCATTGACCTAGCCAGTTTGTAGAAAACACGGATAGTACCACCCAGAAGAAATCTAGAAACAAAAAGAGAAAGAGGTGCTAGGGACTCTGTGGTTCAGTTAGTTGTTGCTGTTAACCTCAAATAACAGGAAATTCACCAGGCATGCGACTGCAGTCTCTGTTCCCTCCAACACACATACAGTACGTACACACATTCACAAATTTGTGGTTCTTGCAGTATAACATGGGAAAGCTTGTCAAGTGTGTACTTATACCAGAGTTCCATAAACAAGTATCTCCCACAAGTATTAACGCGCGCTTACTTTTTAAAGCATCACCTTTACGTATATTGCGGATACGAAGAGCTTTTTGGAGTTCCTTCCTGTACCTATAATCAGGGCACACGTAAGAGCTGACACACTGACATAAACACACACTGACACAGAAACGCAGGTCTCACACGGTCTTAGGCTTTTGTATCCATCAACATCATCATAGCAGACAACTGGCTGCACCATATTCATACACACGGTGTCAGTTTTGCACTGTTGGCCCTGAAAGACTGATAAATTGCAGAGACAAAACAAAACCCTTATTCAAACCATTATAACACAGAAGGAGATGTTTTGCAGGTATATAGGTTTTATTCACATGTGTGAAGCACCTGCTCAGGAGCAGACAGGGAATTGAGAAAACATGGAAAGAAATAGAGAGGAAAGGGAAGATGGAGACGAGAGGGGGCGTGGGAGAAAGTGAAAGGGGGGATGGACATTCCTGGCAGTAAAAACACAGATAAAAGAGTTTCTTACTGGCAGGCACATCCTTTGTGAGAGAGACAGAGAAAGGGAAGGAAAAAGCAAGAGAATGCATAAAAGCAGGATAGTCAGAGTGAAAGAGAAGCCAGTAAACCACTTAAAAAGACTCTGAGGTTGACACTTCAGGTCCACCTCCTCAGTCTGTCAAATATTCCCCCACACTCTCTCTCTCTCTCTCTCTCTCTCTCTCGCTGTCTCTCTCTCTCTCTTCGTCTTTGTATCTCTCTATATTTTTTACGCAAGACTTTGTAGTTTTTGATGTTTAAATTTTTGGCTGAGAAATACCCAGTCACTCTCAGCCCTCTTAGCACGACAGAACCTTTGATGACCTGGTGGGGAAAAAAGTTTAAAGAGGAAGCTTAAATTCTTTGTTGTAATTTCTCACATGAATTATTTTTAGATTCCGTTGAGCGTTTCATAACTTGCATAATAAAATAACTGAGATAAATAGATACCCTAATGGCATTTCGGTCTTGGTAAATTAGGCAGTGGCTGTAATAAACAGGATGTTTGAGCATCTCAATAATAATAATAATAATAATAAGAAGAAGAAGAAATCTTAATTCCTCTCTGTGCGTATTGCATAACAAGACACCTTTTGAAATGACTGTAATCAAAAATATAGTTTAGTAATAATTATAACTTTTTATATTACATAGATCAGGATGGCATCAATTCCTACCAGTTCTTCACAGTTGAATAAAAATACATATTATTATGAAATATTCAAAGCCATTGCATGTACTGTACATGTGTATATTCTATAATAGCTGAATATGTTCAGCTTTAACACCAGCATGTTAAACGTCTTTAAAGTCCCAGTTAGGACACAAAGCTCTGACAGTACAGTTTTACTTTTGCTCAAACTAAGGAAGTTTCATATAAATAGGTTCATATAGATAGGTTCTGTGTATTTTAAAAAGTAGGTTTTTATTTATTTATGTACAAATTTATTCAGTCATTTATTTTACTTTTGTTTAAAGCTTGTGTCTTTTTCAGCAAGGTATTTATCATAATATCAGAACTTACACCTGACTGTGCATGAACATATCAATTATGATGATGAGGTTGATGATGAGGAAGATTATCCTTTTTTTAAACAATAAAGTACTTAGATCTGGATGCCAAAAATCCTTCATATATAGTGCAGTTTAATGTTGTTTACCATTCCACTAAATCCTAATTAGAATGTAGATAAAATATACTTTACGTATCATCATTCGAGAGTCAAACTCACACACGGGCCACATAGCAATTATAGCACTAACGCAATATAATATAATAATATGCTTATCTCTCTTATATACAGCATCATATATTTTTTCCCATCTTAAAACTGAATCTATTTTTGTGTCTGATTATCAAATCTCCCTCTGTGTTTTATTTACTTATTTATTTAACTTGTTATTTGTACACGCAAATATACTAGTGATTTTGGGGGTATGTGGGTGGTGGACAGAGTCTTTACCATTTCCTGGTAATCGAGGACAGAAATCTACATAACATATGTGTCCTCATTTTGCTTGTGATGCAAACATTAACGAGTGAAGATAATGATTTATATTTGCAACTTAAGTAAAGGTCTTTCACCAGTTAAACCCCAAGCCGCAGGTCACAATGCATACATAATGGTTCGTTTAAGGTTATGCTTAGTACATTAAAAAATTATGTATTTAGCATGGACATTTACCTCCTGCTATGGACTTGTGTAAGGGGGGTTGTGTGTGTGTGTATGTGTGTGTGTGTGTGTGTGTGTCTGTGTCTGTGTGTGTTTAGACATGGGTGAGAATGATTTTGGTACTTTGGTTACAGGACAGTGTGTAAACACCACACAACCACATAAAGCACATCTGAGTTCCAAGAAGTCAGCAGGGGAGATTTACTGAAATATTGACCACACACACTCACTCTCACACACACACACACACACACAGACGCACGCACATTCACACACACACACACACACACACACACACACACACACACACACACACACACACACACACACACACACACACACACACAGGTTATCTCTCTACTCAGCTTGTAGGGAGACCAGGGAGACCCTCTACTGTAGGACTGTTATTTGAAATATTTCCTCGGTAGGTTTTTGCACAGCTTAGCGTTCCGTCAGTTTTTGTGAAATTAGATCCAGATTTTTGCAATGTTAAACGATCACACATTTTCTGCTACACTGCAGAAAGATTTGTCCACAGTGTAATCACAGAGCACTTAGACAAGGTAATGTGTTAATTTATCTGGTAATACTTTGCAAGTGAACACTGGTTTGAGATTCATTTTGTCATTACTGATTGGACTTATTAAGGTTTGAACAGAACATTCATCAGCGTAATGGAATCCTAAAGCATCTCCCTGAAATCATAGCCAGTAACTTCTAGTAAAAATGTTATTGAGAGAGAAAGCATAGATCATGTACAACAATCCTTGCTGAACTTCTTTTTTTTGTGTGTGTGTGTGTGTGTGTGTGTGTGTGTGTGCGTATGTGTGTGTGTGTGTGTGTGTGTGTGTAGCTCATATTGAAGTAATTCCCTGTAAGATCTGTGGAGACAAGTCATCAGGCGTGCACTATGGAGTCATTACCTGTGAGGGATGCAAGGTGAAAACTTTTCTGTCTCTGTTTTGTTAACTGTTAAGACTCAACACATGTAATTCATAGCACTAATAAATTCTACTGTATGTCTAAATACTCAAGTCTAAGTCTAAGACTAAATTTAAACCGAACATATTTCATTCACTGCATCTGTACTCTTTCTTGCGTAATCTTTCTTCCTTCAGGGTTTTTTCCGAAGGAGTCAGTCCTCAAGTGTGCAGTATTCTTGCTCTAGGCAGAGTAACTGCCTCATTGACCGCGCCAGCAGGAACCGCTGCCAGAGCTGCCGCCTCAAGAAATGTGTTGCCCAGGGAATGAGCCGAGATGGTAAGAGATAAACAGAGTAAAAGGAAAGAATGCGACAGAGAAATAGATAGACAGATGGATATATTTACAGTAAAACTGATGAAAAGAATAAAAATTAATTTTGCAATATGTTATCAATAGATATCTCAGTAAAGAGGTGTTTACTTAATTAAAATCAGGCTATTGTAAAGAGTACCATTTAAATTTGCTTGTATGTGGTTCAATAAAAGTAGTTGAAAATTATACTCAGTGCCTTCACTTATCCACAAAGAATGACTCAGTGTTTAGGGAGAAAATCTCTTACATAACCTTATCAGTGTATACTGTACAAAGTTGAACTTACTGTGGATTATCATGTTTGCCATATGTGTTAAAATGACACTTAACATGATTTAGTCAGCTGATGAGAGAACTTCATTCTGGCACACATTCCTACAGCCAGGACAGGTGCGCACTGACACATCGCATTAGACCTGCTTACCTGTCTAAAGCTCACTTAAAACAATCAATTTGTAAATATGGTGTATCTTCTTTTGTGTATAATCGATATTGATAATGATAGCACTTTGCTGTTATATCCATTTGAATCCCTGCACACTTTTCTCTTCAGCGGTGAAGTTCGGTCGCATGTCTAAGCGTCAGAGAGATTCTCTTTTTGCTGAGGTCGAGAGGCATCAGCAGCAGCAGCAACAACAGCAGCGTCTCCAGGCCAGTCAAACTGAACCTGAGCCTCTACCAGCCTACAGGTCCAGCAAAGAGCCACGAAATCGCTCAACACATTTAATCCAGCCCCTGGTTTCCAGCTTCCCTTACACATTGGATCCAGATCTCAACTGCTCTTCAGAGGTGCATCCATATCAGGGCAGTGCCACGGGAGAGGCCCATGCTTTGGCCTACAGAAGTTCTCAAAGGGGTGGAGAGAGCAGCGGCTTTTCGACACTGAGAGGTTATAGATACTCTTATTTACCTATGTCATCCACCTTTTCAGTTCCAAAACTGATTTTGGATTAAAAAATTTTTGCCCTCCTGCTATCTCTCTCTCTCTCTCTCTCTCTCTCTTTCTTACTAAGTTTATCCTTCTTTTTTCTAGGCTTTGACTCTAGAAGATCTACACCAGAGGCCATCCTGGGCATTCCAGGAAATGAAATGGCATTACGTGCTTTTGACACTGACAGCTTGTTCTGCCACTATCCTATGTCAACGCATATAGGTGAAACAGATATGTATTTTCTGTGGCAATTACTGCATCAGATTTGACTTGTGAGATTAAGTCATCATGTGTGATTCATAGTATTAACAAAATGATTGTCAAGTTCAAGACCAATGTGTGTGTGTGCGTGTGTGTGTGTGTGTGTGTGTGTAGAGGAACTGTGTGCAAGCATTTTTCGTTCTCACAGGGAGACAAGTCAGTATCGTGTGGAGGAGCTGCGGGCTCTTAAATGGAAGATCTTCAACGGGGAGGAGGTTCATGCCTACCAAAACAAAGTACGACACTATTAGCATGACAGTACACTTGTAACTGCTCACAGATCAAAGGTCAAGGGGATTGGACAAGTGGCAAAAAGTTTAAGGATTATGAATTATCTGGGTTTTAGGCCAATGAATGAAGCTGATATTTGAAATAACGAACCACAGGCACAGCCAGCCCAATGTTTTGGAATAACTGTAGTTTCTTCCTTTATTACAGTTTGATCACTATTCTTGCTACAGAATAGCAGGTTAAATCTTCTTCTTTATTAACCAACAGAGGGTTGGTCGCATGTGGTCGCTTAGCTCCAACAATCAATCATGTAAGGGAAAGATACATTGCTGAGGACCCCAACCTCTTGCAATCACAAGCATACAAACACTCACACACCCAATCATACACTATGGGCAGATCGGAAACTTCTATCAGCCGACATTTGTGTCCTTGGACTGTGGGGGAAACCCGCCGAGTACAGGGTGAACACACAACACAGACCAGTTCTAACCATTAGGCAACCATGCCAAAAAATAAAGTAATTAACATAAATCTTTGTAAGACCTATTGCTTACTGCTTGTTCTGAGATCCTAAGGGAACTCTATATGAGTGCTGTACCGAATAAGGGTACTCATGAAAGACCCCTGTACATTCAATACCTATAGCTAATATAATCTGTACAGTATAACAGGAACAGGTTGTGTTCTATGTGTTCCTAATTAGAGTGATAAAAGTTTTGGAGAAAAATATTTTTTTTGCATTTTTTAAAATGTACTTAACATTTCAAAAAATTTACATTTTGATTAAGCTACATGCACTCCCTGGTTAGTGTTTAAATCTTTAGAATAAGAAAATTAAAAACCATGCTTCAATATAGGGTGTTTGGACTTTCAGCATACTGTAAGTTGTGAATTGTTCAATTGTTTTAACTAGCTATTCCAAGACAAAAAAAAAAAGAAAGGACCTTTACTATGCCAGAATAATAGCAAAGGTTCCATCATTATTACACTAAGCAGCAGAATTAAATCAACTGCTTCACAATTCATGACAATTTAAAGCAACCATTTAATTTGAAACCATATATTACTCAGCTAATCAGTTTGCTTTGACAGGTGAATCAAATTTCTCTCTGTCTCTTTCTCTCTCTCTCTGTAGTCTATTGATGAGATGTGGCAGCACTGTGCAGTTCGTCTGACAGATGCCGTACAGTATGTGGTGGAATTTGCAAAGCGCATTCCAGGTTTCCGTCAGCTCGGTCAGAATGATCAAATCGCTCTTCTCAAGTGTGGTAAGTCACATTTCTCACTCAAACATGAATATATGCATATATTCACTAGGAACTGTAAATCTGCAGCATAATGTTATACATTTATCTTTGTTTGTCTGCCTAAATGACTATTTCTGTTTACTTCATCTCAGATTCATTTGTTTGTGCACGTCTTTCTCATTCAGGATCGATGGAAGTGGTTCTAGTCCGTATGACCCGGATATTTAATACAGAGAACAGCACAGTCTTCTTTGATGGCAAATATGCTGGAGCTGAGCTTTTCAAGTCTCTTGGTAAGACTGCTGTAAAGTTTTTCTAAAGTTGCGTAGTAGAAGAAGCGAGTTGCTTGTTCTGTCCGCTGTGCTTCGGTAAGCTTTTTCTGGCGCCAGGAGAGACTCAGTCAAACACACACACACACACATCGTCTGTCAGAAAGGTCTCTGTTTATTAACAGCAAAAGATGGGGGTTTTATATATTGACCAAACGCCTGTGACATCGACATATGTTACTACAAAGACCATGAACCATTGTAAATGTGCTGGTGAGATCCTGAAGAATCAAAGGAGAGGAAGACAGGTGAGAGGTGTCCGTCCAGAGACTAATCACAAGATGTTGGCTCGAGTTAGGAGGAGAGGGGGAAGGAGACAGAGGGAGATAGAGAGAGAGACATAAAGAGAGAATGGGAAGGTGAGCGTGGCAGCGTTCACACCTTTGAGAACAGATGCAAGAGGAGACAGGAAGATAGCAGCAGGAAAGATTTAACACGTTAATATCAGATCTATGAGGAAGAGAGCAAGAGAGTAGAAACAACTACTTTTTATACAAAATAATTCTAACAACTACATATTTTAACTCAGGATTTATGATTCATAAAGGAATCGATCGGTTATGATTTTTCAAAGTTTGATCATTCCCATTATAAATTTTCTGCTGTTCAGTTCCTAATGTTAAATATGCCCTGCATAATTGTCAATGCCTTAGAAGTGATTAACCTTTGGTGTCTGTATCTGTGTTACAGCATGTGGTGATTTTATTGCATCAGTATTTGACTTTGCCCACAGTCTTTGTGCTCTGAGATTGACTGAGCATCAGGTGGCGCTGTTCAGCGCACTTGTGCTTATAAACGCAGGTATGGGTCATTCAACTCCTAATTATTGTCAACAGACTAAATAGATACTTCACAAAATAGTTCTTATAGAAAAAAATAATCCCAAAAGAATAGTTTTATGTTTATAGGTGGGGAAATTATTGTATGATCTGTTTAATCATATGTAAGGCCATTAAAAAAAGAATATATTAAATGGGTACCATGATATTTTAATTTTACATTGTTCTATGTAATTTATAATACATGGCATCTCAGAATATTTTACCCCCAAATCATGGTTGTCTTTGCTTTTATATTTAAGACTTCCCAAAGGTGCACCCGTGTAACTCCATTGACAACATGCATATAATTGTGCATGTAAAAAAAATTACTTTACAATATATTTCTGACTTTTGGAAATATATTGTGCTACAGCTATATAATATAGTGTTAAAACTGTACAGTGGTACAGTATTGTAAAGTATCCAATTCTTTCATGTGTTATTTATTTCATATTTAGTTTCATGAACTTAAAAAATCTGTTGACTATGAGTTTAAAATTCAAAACATCTTCATAAAAAGGACAGTTAAATAGTATTACAGGTATACGTTTCTACTGCTATAAAGATGTATATGTATGTGTGTGTGCACAGATCGTCCATGTCTGGAGGACAGAGACAGAGTGCTGAGAGTGAGAAAAGACGTGGAATTAGCCCTCAGTCACATCTTACACAGAGATAACCAAGAAAGTTTACTGCACAAGGTGAGTGAATGTATTTGTGGGCAGGTGTGTGAAAGATCACACTACTAATAATACTAATATGATTACTACTAATGCTCTTTATCCTTACCCTTATCCGTTCATTCCTAAGCTCAGGTTAGCATATTCCATTCATGTTCATGAGGGATTCTTCCAGTTGTCTGAAATATTCCAGAAGTTGGATTGGCTATAATAAATTGCTCCTAAATGTGGATGAGTGTGTGAGTGTGTTCAAGGTACCCTGTGATTCACTGGTGTCCTGTTCAGGGTGTATTCCTACCTTGTACCCAAATTAGATTTCGGATCCACCATAATCATATGTGTATAGGATGGTAGTGAGAACAGCAAAAACACAGGAAGCAGAGCTGGAGGTGGCAGAACTGAAGATGCTGAGATTTGCTTCGGGAGTGACAAGAATGGACAGGATTAGGAATAAGTGTATTAGAGGGGCAGTGCAGGTAGGACGGTTTGGGGACAAAGCTGGAGAGGCCAGATTAAGATGGTTGGAACATGTGCAGATGAGGGGTATATCAGGAGGAGAATGTTAGAGATGGAGCTGCCAGGCAGGAGGAAAAGAGGAAGGCTTAAGTGAATGTGGTGAGGGAGGACATGCGGGACGCTGGAGTGACAAGGGAAGATGTGGAAGACAGAGTTAGATGGAGACGAATGGTCAGCTGTGGTGACCCCTAAAGGGAGCAGCGGAAAGAAGAAGATATCAACTGAAAAAAAAATCTTGTTATACAGTTATATGTTTGACCTTGGAGCACACAGCCAGAGAAGGGATTTATTTATGATTGTACTTTCTGGTACGATCCAAATGAAGATGTGTTTCCTGTTGAGTCTGGTTCCTCTCAAGGTTTTTCCTCAGGTCATATCAGGGATGTTTTGTCTTAGTCACTGTCACCTCTGACTTTATATAAAATTTATTTTCCTGTGAAACTGCTTTGCGACAAGGTCCACTATTAAATGCACTATACAAATACAATATTCTAATTGCCTGACTAGTCGTACTGTAGATGTTGGTAGTAAATTACCTATTTAGAAAAAGAATGAAACGAAGAATAAAACAATTTGATATTTGGCTTATTCATATGAGACCAGTGTTGAACGTTTTGGTTGTTTGTGTGTTTTTGTGATTCTCAGCTGTACCAGAAGATGGCTTTGTTGAAAAACCTGTGCACGCTGCATATTGAGAAGCTGCGCTGGTTCAGACAGTATTACCCACTGACTGTTCACTCCCTCTTCCCCCCACTTTACAAGGAGCTGTTCGTCTCAGACACTGATTTACACACAATGGTTACTCTCTGAACACAACCACTCAGTCGCACCGTACACAAAGCACACAGAGCACATACCAGTATGTCTTAAAGCTACATTTATTTACATTTATTAACTGTATTATTATAATTCTGAAACAAAAACGGACGTTGCAAGGATGTATATGAGAGTCTGTATTGTTTTGCAAATGCTATTTTATGTAATGTGAAGAAAATGTTTTTACAAATAAGATGCCCTTTAAATCTGACAGTATTTTCTGATAGTCTGGACTTCAGATGTATAAAGGTAGCATTTTATAGTTAACATGTTTTGTAGCCAAATAGTTGTATGTAAATGTTTTACTTTTTTTTTTTTTTTTGGAAAGCCAATCCAAGATTCAGTATTATTTTTAAGGACTGGAGCTTTCTACTAGAACAAAATTATTTATACTTTTCCACATCGTTTTATATTCCCAAATCTGCTTTCCCAAATCAGTTGCATGCCTTATTTACTTACAGTATAATAATAACTGTAAAAGCAAAGATTATTTCAAAAGGGATTTAAAGACCTGAGTAGCAATTCAAGGCCATTTACACATTAAAAAAATATAACTGACTAGTGCATTAATTTAAATGTTTTGACATGACTTATGTAGACCATTTCCTTTAAACCCAATCTTGTAAGTTAGGTATATAGACCTCTAATCATCTCCATTTGTTATGTGGTTCAAATACACTGGACCAGCATATATGATTTTAAAATAGCAGGGCTTTTTTCTCAATTTTTTTTTCTTTGCAAATCCATTTTGGTCAAAGGTTACTCATTAAGCATCCACCATATATTTTACATCTGTAAGTCTGTAATCTGTAACCTTGTAAGTCCATAAACATATTATAATCCTGCTGGACACAAAACTGGGGTTTAAGCATGTTATCACAGGCTGCGCAGATGTAAGTGTTTAATTATAATAGTAGCACTGATAAGATGCTAGCACAGCTAAGTCAACATTAGCATTTAAGTTTAAAGTTTATATATTGTGATTTATCCTTTTCTACATAAAATCATATGTGCGTAGGTTTATTTTAAGTAGAAAACAGTGAGTCACAAAAATGACTTTAGCTGAGCTTTCACAAACTGGGTCACATATTATTTTAAAAGCTTATTAATCATCATTTCTCTTCAAGGCTTAAAGTAAAAATTTTGCAGCTGCTTGTGTTACTGATTGAGCTTTGAAATGAGCAAACAGAAAATGAAATGAACATTTTTGCTTCAACATCTGAAAAAGATGTTTCATACAATATTTTTAGAGGTTTGTTAAACTGATACATCACTTTCAGGATTACACGACTGACCTGACCATCATACTGAACCTGGCTCTGAACACATACTGTAATTGTCACATTTTTCCTGTAAAATTACATAATTATTGACACATTATTATAATTTTTTCTCAGAATATTATGACATAATTCTCATAATATGATTTTTTTTCTCAGAATAACATAATTAGTATATGCTTCTCTTTTTGTCACTGATTTCAAAATCATAGTTAATATACTACTTTACCAGTTCTAACTTGGTTGATTTAGCTTGTTTGTGTGTGTGTGTGTTTTGATTATTCATTTTTTTATATATATTTTGTATGATCTTGTATTGTGCTAAGAGAAAAACGGCATTAAATAAATACTTAAAAAGTAAAATGCCCCCCCCCCCTCTTCTTTTCCTTAAATCATAGTAAGGAATCTTGTTTTTTTGTGTTTGATTTTTAATTTAAATGAGCAGTTTAATGATGCACCTGACTCATTCATGAGGTTGCACACATTATTGCCCTTAGTCTGCAAAAACAATACATATATATAGGGCTTCAGTTTCAGTTCAGACGCGGGAATCAAACCCTGACCCTGGAGGTGCAAAGCGAAAGTGCTAACCACTACAACACTGTGCCACCTATTTTGTAATTCATTCAATTATTAGTTTTTTTTTTTACATAAAATCATACAAGGGGGCTGTCAAATATTTTCAAGATTTGCCCTGTTACCAAGCTTTGTCTTTTTGCTGCATGTCCTCCCTCGGACACCTTAAACCTAAATACTCTATGCACAATGCAGCAAATGGAAAAAAAGACAATGAGCATTCATTTGGTTGAGCTGTGGACCTGTCTCACCTTTTTGGTCATAGAGATGATGGGCTCAGGATCGTAGCCATACTCTCAAGTTTTGTCACCTGTAATGATGCTCGACATGAAGGACAGGTCATCCACGACATGCTGATGGAATTCTTGATTTGAATTCAGATTTGCCCAGTTTCACAGAGAATTGCACATTTGCTCTTCATTCTAACTTGTTGTCTATGATGAAATAGCAGATGTGGTAATGCAAGTGATCAGAATAGCACCAAGTTGCATATCTATCGAAATACACAGGACGATGTCTTTTGGCACACTGACTTATGAATGTTGGTGCTCCCTGTCAGCCTTGTGCTGCCATCTGTTGCTGTGATTCAAAACTAGTCTCGAAACTTCTTGTTACCCCCTCCTATGTAGAGAGCAAAGGGGTGGCTCGGTGGTTAAGGTGTTAGGAGGTCCCTGGTTCAAGCCCTGATGCTGCCAAGTTGGAGCCTTGAGTTCCTTCACACCAAGTGATCAGATACAATAGAATAGGGTGTCAAGCTGCCAATCCCACCCTGTAAATAACTGCCACAGAAATGGCGGGTGTATATTTGTTGCTGGGTGGATGGAACCATACTCCTACTTAATGGTCCTACATAATTTTATGTGTAAAACAATGAATCACAAAAAAAGGGTTTTCACAGACTGGGTCATATTATTGGGTCATGCACTTTTGCTTTGAATGTTTGTTAAACAGATACAGCACTTTCAGGATTATGCAGTTGACCTGACCCTCATACAAAAAATGGTTTCTTGACACATACTTCCTGTAACATAACATCAATATTCCTCAAATAGTATGCCTTTTTTCCCAGAATACAACGACTTAATTGTAATATAACCGTTTATATGCCTTTATAATAAATAACATGTCTAGTAAATCTGGCACAATCTAATTTGTTTCCAACATAATTGCACCAGTACTCGGGAAATATTTGGTAAAATTGCTGGAAATTATTATGGTTTCGGGTTAAAAGGTTCCTGAAGGGTATTTGTGTTAGTGAGTGGATAATAAACATGAATTAAGTGTTCATTAACATAACATTGCGTAATATTGTAAACACTTAATCCAGATGATGGGTTGTGGGACGCGACTGCTGATCTTTTGGTTATTCCCTCAGATGGTCTGGCTGACTCATGCTCAAAACTCTGGCCTTCCCTTCCCTCGGGCAACTAAACAAAACAACACGCGCACACTCCCGCGCGCGCACAAACTGCGTGGGTCGGAATTTAAGAACAGCTAAGCGGCGCAACACACGCAGTCTCGATCAGCCATGGACTCTTTTAGAGGATATCTGGTTTTTCTGACGCTAATAGCGGTGAGCGCAAGGAAAGGTAAGCGTTTAATTAAACGGGTTTTAAAACGACGTGTTGGCGCAGCACGGTATTAATTCTACACTGTTTATAGAATATCCGAAATCCCAACGCCCTTTAAGCTCCTAGCCTGCCAGTGTGTGCTGTGTTGTTTGAATGTGAGTTCGCTTTTTGCTTTGCCGGTCGGCCAAAACACAGTGTTGATACTGATTTTCTTTCTTTCTTTCTTTTTTGTTATACTTATAATACAGAAAGTGTGCATTGAAGATGAGGAAGGAACTATTTCTGAAGTTTATGCAACATAAAAGTGACAACTTGCTTCCCTAAAAATTTCAAGTTGCTAATTTAAGTTGTTTTGGAGAGTTATTTTATACTGTATGTGCCCACAAAATGGCCATTTTCAGCATTATACTGTCTCGCTTCACACAATAATAATTTTAAATGCAATTTATTTAGATTTCTTCGAGTATTGATACAAACATTTTTTGCAAGCTTCGAGAGTAAAACTTGTTTCTTTAATTAAAGCATTCTGTGCAAAATTAAGGATTTTCTCCCAGAAAATCTGTTGTGTTCGTAACCATGTCAAATTAAAGTTGTGATATCTTTGCATTTTCGAGTAATACACTTTTTCAGGTTTATGTCTTTTCATGTGAAATTTAAATGAAAAATTCAGTTTCATCTGAAAGACAATTAAGATCATTGAAAGATTTAAGTTAATAAAGATACATACTTTACATAAAAGGGCATGAAATTGCGCTTCGCAAATGTTTCTTTTTATCTGATAAAAATATAAATGCATATGCATGTTTACAAAAAGATTTAAGACTTGGAAGATCAGCCGGCAAAAAGGAACACACAAGTTAATATTTCATTGCCATGTCTGAGTTACTTCAATAGGATGCGTATATTCAACCTCAACTGGGTGTAAATATGGTGCTTCACGAGTTAAAGTTTTTTTTTTTTTTTTTTTTTTAAATCAACATTAAAAGAGTGCCTTATTCACTGGAAACATTGCAGTACAGGCTTTACAAGCCATTTAATCAGCGATTAAGAGATTCCTATTTATTTTTTAATCTGAAACATACAGATGTTGTACTGCTGCCAGTTATGTCTGCTGGCCTGTTACAGTCTAGCACATGTTTTGGAAAAACACATTCTTTTTACAGCACAAAGTTAAACTCCATTTAACTGGTTTTGGCTGATGATTGCTAAACATCCAACTACAGCCAAACAACCATCCAACTAGGTTCCGTGGAGGACAATGGTGACTATTTTATTTATTCCCATTTTACAATTGTGGTGGGACTACTGGTCAACATTCACACTCGCACATTATGGGCAATTAGCATAATCTGTATGTCTTTAGACATTTGAGAGGAAACCGGGGTACCCAGAGAAAACCCACCATGCACAGGGAGAACATGCAATCTCCATTTACTCAGACCCTGAGGCTGAAATCAAACCCAGACCCTGAAGGTGCAAGGTGATGGTGCTAACCTCCCTGTGCTTCCATAGCTGAACATAGAAATTACTAAATGTATTTGGTAGTACTCATTATAGGAATATTGGCCTGACCAGTAAACTAACCTGGTCTGTGTGTGAATTCAAATGGATTTTATCCTTGTTTTTGCTGCTATCTATTTTGGAAAGAATTTCCACTAGGTTTCAAAGCAGGTACTGTATGTGCCTGTTCAGCACAACGGCATTAGTACTGCTGTCAGGCAAAAAGGCTCAGTGTGCGGCTTGTAGTCATTGCAAAGGTGTTCAGTAGGGATGAGGTCAGGATTACGTTCCGGCAGCTTGAGGTATCCTTCTCCAGGTTTGTGCTTCCAAAATTTTGGCAACAGTTCGGAGAAGTTCATGTTTTAAATCTGATCATAACTTATGATGATAAAATGTCTATTTGTGATGAACTCATGCTTAAATTAATTCTGTTTTTCTTCTAATGATAAATTACTACACTGGACTACTATGAAGCAACTCTATATCTTGTCTGTTCAGCATATTTTTTTTTTTGTCCTTCTAATTTTACCAGACTCTGAATGTTGTCTTCAAATGGAAGTTGGTTTGCCCACTGGTAAGGCCAGACAAATTTTTATGTTAATTTAGGCCAGGATGATAAATTAATTATAGTGTATAGTTTCTTGAGAATAATTATCTATAATTATTATTTTTTTAATTAGGTACTAGAAATGGCTTTCTAGGTTCTTTTGCTAAATGGCTTCACTGTTTATAACTTAAGATATGCAAAATGTTATTGTGGATACTTACTCTTGATGTTGAAACTGTCTCCAAGTATAGCAAAATGACATTTTGTAGTATCTACCACCCTTATGTTAATCTAGTAATTTGAATTTTCATTCATTTCTTGGTGATACAGTTAGATTACTTTTTTGAAGTGACAGTTTTGGTTAGCACATGTGAAAACAAATTCTGCTGAATTAAACGTTTTATGCCTCTTTTATGAGATTGTATAACCCTTACCTGCAGAGATCTTGGAAATGCTGAAACGGGACTCACAGGACTCTCATCCTGCAGTGAGACAGAAAGGTGTGTGATGAAGCATACACATACTGATAATCAGAATTCAGGCAGATTTAATTTGTGCGTGTTTGCCCTGCACTCTTGCTGTAATGTCACTATACTATATATTCTATCATCTCTAACTTTCAATTCCATGCCATGATTATGCCATTTCTTTTAAAATTCTTCTCTTTTTATCCATTCCATATTCCTATAGTTGTAGCCTATAGTCCATCAAACCATGCATTCAATATTAATTGAATTTGTCTCTACCAGCTCCAATGAACCTAAGGCAGGCTCTGGACAGATCGTGACAGTCACCATCAAAATGGCTGAACTGGATAGGATGCTTATGTGCAGCATCACATCACGGGCCCCTGTCTTGCATCATTGTTGTTTAGCTTCTAATGGTCAGGGTACTGCGTACTGATGTTTGGTTTGTGCACACCATGGCATCATATTCATATGTTATTTTCACTGTTCCATTATGATAAAGCCCCTGTGCATTCATGGGCTAGTTACATGCATTCTGGAACACAAGACCCC
Organism: Clarias laeviceps; assembly: GCA_030014305.1. Lineage (NCBI taxonomy): Eukaryota > Metazoa > Chordata > Actinopteri > Siluriformes > Clariidae > Clarias > Clarias laeviceps. The sequence continues at coordinate 16,256,513 of JAQMYJ010000033.1, forward strand.
AGAACATGGGCCCTGTTAGCTCTTGAATGAAAACTGTTAACTGCATCCATAAGTCTCCTGTTTTGGCTGTTCCTACCTCAGCATCCTTCTACCAATATGCTCACAATCTCTCCTCTGAACATGCCCAAACCACCTCAATCTGGCCTGTCTGACTTTATCTCCAAAACATCTAACATGGGTTGTCCCTCTGATGGACTCATTCTTGTTCCTATCTATCCTTGTCACTCGCAAAGAGAACCTCAACATCTTCATCTCTGCTACCTCCAACTCTGCCTCCTGTCTTTTCTTCAGTGCCACTGTCTCTAAGCCGTAGAGCATACCTGGTCTCACCACTGTCTTCAACACCTTTTCTTTCACTCTCGCTGATACTCTTTTGTCACATAACACACCTGAAACTTTTCTCTACCCATTCCAACCTGCCTATACCCGCTTCCCAACTTGCCTGTACCCGCCTCGCAAATTTATTTATAAATATTATATTTATTCTTCTCATGAAATTTAAAGTCTAAAGAATTAGTATACAGTATGTGCTGAAATGTGCTGTAGTACCCACACAAAGCCCATGAAATATACATGCACATAGATCAGATGCCTGATATGAACTTCCAGCCCTGGTGGAGAAGGCAACAGTGCTTATCATAAAGCCATGTTCCTAATGCAGACCAAATAAACTTTATCATATGTATATTATGGTAAACATTTTATTCAGGATTGTGTCCTTTATTTTGTTTGTCTTTTTATTTTTATTATGTTGATATGGACAGCCTTGAGTGTCATCTTGACTATGTGTATATTCAAATTTTAGCATGTTTTCTGCTGTTTATTCCTGTCTCTCTATATTATTGGTTAATTTGTTGCTTTTTATGTTCATCTTTTTCCTACTTTCCAATTTTATGTAGAGCCTTGTAATCCTACATAAAATCTTTGGGCATTTTTTTCCCCCAAAGATTGTTTTTTGTTCTTAATTGGGAAGACACCCTGTCTACCATCTAAACATTTGTCTCTTCTCCTTTGTCTTTGTGTCCATGTTACTCAGGTCCTCATATAAAGATTGACTCCATCGATCCATCCATTCTTTTTCCTCTTGCACATCCAACTAAAGACAACATCCATTCCATCTGTCGGTATAGTAATCGTCGCCCTCGGTATACTAGCGACATGCTACCAAGAAATGGCTTTGGTTACTTACTCCGTCAGGCCAGTGCTGTCAATCAGTTGGAGTCCTGGTTTACTGTGTGCTGCGGTAATGGCACTCAAGATGACGAATTGACTCTGTGCTGTGCACGGCAGGCGGTGAGAACGCACACTGACTACCTGCACAATATCTTTTACAAATTTTCCATAATTTCCCATTTAGGCACTCCATGTGTGGGGGGGAAAAGGACTGCTTAATGTACATTAAGGGCACCGACATGAAAGCAGTTTGGGGAGTTTCTACCTAAAGGGGCAAAAAAGCTGGTGTCAATACAGATTAATTTAATTTTGCACTTGCAATGTAATTTTCTAACCTTTAGCATTCGCACAACAGCATGTATTTAGTCTGGGATAAGGGTCTGGGATAGCTCGGTGGTTTAGGACTGTGGACTATGGTTAGGAAGGTTGTATGTTCAAATCACATGACCGCCAAGTTGTCCCTGCTGGGCTCTTGACGCAAGGCTCCTTAACCATCAACAGCTCACATGTATAATAAAATACAAATATAAGTCGCATCTGGATAAGGGCATTTGCCAAATGCCTAAATGTAAGTAAACAAAAAGATGTTTCCTCTATTATCTATCTATTGAAGATAAACTTGTATTGTTTACCATGATGAAGTGTATTGAAATTGTGCCTTAGTAAAATAATCTGAAATATTTGTATTACCACAAAAAATGTTTTCATGTACTATAATTACTGTGTAATTTCGGGTGCCAAAAGGTTTTCATTTACATTTACTTCTCGTCAGCACACTCGTCATCAATCCATTGTTGTTCTATTCTTTTGACCAGTTTCTTGCCTTTAGTCTCTTACACTAGAATTGCGAGTATAAACAATCAACTTGGACCTTTTAACACCAATTTGATTGTACCTTGATAAACAATTCACAATTACAGTGAGAGACAATAATATTGAGACAAAAGTGTAACTCATTGTTTGACATTTCAAATGTTTTAAATAATGACAATCAAGATGATGCATAAGAATAATTTAATTTATACAATGAAATTCCTATATAACAATCAGTATTTAGTATAAAGTCCTTTACTCTTCAAAACCCTCTATGCTGGATCTGGCTGGGCATAGAGTAAAAAAGACATCTGCAGTTCTCTGGTGTGCAGAGGTGGACACCCCGGCTTCAGAACGGAAAAGTTCTGTCACATATTTTTTCCATCTATTAACGAAACCAGCACAATTCTTCAGTCAGATAGGTGATAATAAGTGACATCACGCTAATGCATGGCATATGTTGTCTAACTACATTTGACCCCACTCACCATTTCTGTCAAACACAAACCTTAACATTTATGTCCTGTTATGTTTATCCACCCTCTTTCCAATGTTGGACACGAACCAACAAACTCCACATTATTTATCAATGCACTAATTCATCACTGTTTGGTAGAAAATCCTTTATACTGTAGTATTGATTGTTTATTGCTTTGATGCAGCATAGGTAACAGACAAATCTGTGGACATCCTTCATCTGCTACTTTTGTGTTTTCCTCCTTCTCTCTGATTTCTTATGGAGTGCATTGTTCCAATTTGTTATTGTTTTTGCAGTGGGAAAAGTCACTCTCTAAGTTCTGTGAAGAAGAGTTCACCATTAAGACCAGTCACTATCACTGCTGTAAGAAGAGAGGGCCAGCAAGATGGGACTGCTTCAAGGACGAGGCTACAGACCCATCATACCAGCTCCATGGCCCTGAAGTGCAAACCACACTTCCTTCCTCAGTCCAAGGATTTGACTTTAGCCCCAGTAGCTGCCAGGAAACAAGGTATATTTTACTGAATTGACAAAGTGCCCTCTTAAAAGTTAATTTAGGTTTAAGGACATCCAAATCCTTCATTCAATTAAATTTTATTTGTATAGCGCTTTTAACAATTGACATTGTCGCCAAGCAGCTTTACACACTCAAAAGAATTATTTAAGTTTGTGTGGAATGTGAATGTGTATGAATCAAAAATTGATTGATCGTAAATCATTGTCATTTTAATGTACAAAACTTTGATTTATATTAACTTCAGTACATCCATCAGTTAGTGATGTATGATATATCGTTAGCAACACATAATGTACCACTCACACACAACCATCTTTTCCTTTTTTCCCCTTCCAGCACAACCTCACTTTTGTGGCCATGGCCACTTTTGAATACTCACGTTTGAATACTTGGAATAACTGAAAAACCTAGGGGCAGTGGTGGCTCAGAGGGTTACTGATCGGAAGTCGGTTCAAGCCCCCGTTCCACCAGGTTGCCATTGTTAGGGTTAAGGGCCTTGCTTAAGGACCCATCTGTTCTAGGAGCACTGTATCATGGCTGACCCTGTGCCCTGACCCCAGTTATGCTTAGATATGCGAGGAAATAATTTCACTGCGCAGTAATGTATGTATATGTGACAAATAAAAGCTTAACATTAGTATGTGGGCCTTGCATGCCCTTACATGTAAACTGTTTAGAGAGTAGTACATAGTACATCCTAGCTTTTAAGGCTTTGTCCAAAGACACACCGTGTCTTTGCCAGCTATCTCAGCTTAAAACAGCACAATAGGTCACGTCACTATTATATTTGGGAAAACAAGTACAAAACTTAAGAGGAGGAACATTTATTGAATGTGTATATAGATGATGCAATGTCTCATGTATTAACACAGTACACCCATCCAGAAGAAATGAACTGGCTCCCTTTCTTTGTACTTTCCTGTTAGTAACTGTTTACAGCATCTGCCTCGAAATTACAAATGCTTATATATTTGCCTGTTCAACTTGCAATGATCTACAAAGCCCACCAAGTTTGCTTATATAATGGTTGTCTCTGTGTCCCAGTGTTTCTGCAACCACTCCCAGAGCAGAGATGGTGACTGAAGCCCCAGCTGCAAGATTGATTGCGCAGAGATTAGTGAACCCTCAAATTTCCATGTCTTTAGGAGAGGAAGGTGGGTGGTGAATAATTAGAAACGGTCATTGCTGTAGTTTCTGCATGCCATTTTTCAGTCATATTAAAGCTTTTTTTTTTTTTTTTTTAAATCTACATTTTGCCGTAGATAACCATGTAGGTTTGATGGTGTTGGATAACTTTTTCCATGGCTAGATCACCAGGGATTTTTTTTTTCCTTCATTCTTCAGTTATTTGTCTATCCATTTATCTTGCCATTGTCTGCATGTTTCTTAGGTCCTTATGTATTCAGTCCTCGCTCAATGAGGCCAACTGTTCTTTTCCCTCTCGCTCGTCCAACTACCACCAACATCCTTGCCATCTGTCAATATAGTAACCTGCGCCCCCGATATTCTTCGATGCTACCTAGCAGTGGCATGCATCGTCAAGCCAGTGCTGTTAATCAGCTGGAGTCCTGGTATACTTTGTGCTGTGCTAATAGCATTTCAGATGATGAGATGACCCTGTGCTGTGCACAGCAAGCGGTGAGACCACCTTCTGACACAAATTAAACAAAATAGCTGTCATTCCTAAAAATTGTAAACTACACAGGATATTTTTCATGTGCTGGACAGTTTTTTATGGGATTAATAGTATCAGCTTTAATTACATTCATTAACTTCTTGGTTTTAACAGTGAAGGGCTGGGTAATATCATATTAAATTTGGAGTGGCTAAGATCTCAAGCTTCCACAAAATATAAGGAAAAATCATAAGGCACTGATTCGATATTTGACAAGACTGGATATGATTAAATACAATACAATATTATTTAAGTCTTAGATCAATGTGTGACTAAGTTGTGATACTGATGCGTGACAGTTTTTTTGTAAAAAAATATATATATATTTTTTTTATATATATAAAAAGAAATTATAAAGTATATGATTTAGGGGATTATCTCTTACTAGACTATTAAATTATTTACACATCAGTTTTCACAGCAGTTAATTAAAATTTAATTTAATCTTTATAATTTAGATTACTGTGGAACTTTACCATACGAATACCACCCCTTTGGAATTTTCTCCTAAAGAATTAAAATTTTGCAAGAATTTTGCTTTGGCATATGAACGAATGAAGTGAACTAAATGCTGGCAAAGTTGCACATACATCCAGGGAGTGAGAATGTATTTAATGTTTGCTGGAATATAGAACAACAGAATTTAGATTTAGAACATCCTGGATTCTCATCATACTTCACCAATGTCATTCCATGTGAAATCTAGTGTTCCAACTAGTTTTTGTTTTGCAGTGGGAAAAGTCACTTTCTGCTTTCTGTGAAGATGAATTCCGAATTAAAACTAGTCACTATTACTGCTGCAAGAGATATGGGCCAGCAAAATGGGACTGCTTTGAGAAAGCAGGTTCAGATAAGTCATACCAGCCCTCTGGCCATAGAGTGCTGGCCGTGCCCCCCTCCACAATTCGGAGCTTTGACTTCGATCCCAGTATCTGCCAGAATTCAAGGTATGTTTGACACGTACATGCCAAAAGGTAGAACTAGTCCAAGCATTAGTAATTATCTTCAAAATGTAAGAATCAAGATTGTATGTATATACTTATATATTTAACTGCTTTGATTAAGTAAAATTGTATGATTTATTTACTAGCTTGTGTCCCTTTGCCAGTATTTTAGGGTTTACTTCTAAAGGTGTGATTGAAACACCATACATCGGCTTTCCCCCTGGTCGCCCGAATTCTGACAACATTGGACCAATTTGTGCTTTTCACAAGGAGCGCCCCCGCTACCTCATCAATTGTTTGCCTCGTACAGGATTTGATTGGTTTGCCCGTCAGTTAAAGGCTGTAAATTTTATAGAAAAAGGCTTTGGACGATGCTGTAAGGAGAAGAAAGATATTCAAGCTTGTGCTGAGGGAAAGGTATGCATTTGTACTTGGTTCTTTACAGAGTGACTCAAATGAAACCTGCTTAAAGCGATCCATTAAAATATAAGCACCTAATACACTACGTTCCAAATTATTATGCAAATGATATCTTTCTCTGATTTTCATAATTAGTCAATGCAAATGACAGTCAGTAT
>JAQMYJ010000033.1:16284980-16297414 GCA_030014305.1 Clarias laeviceps
TAAAAATTAGCAAGGAACATCGCTAGTCACACTCGCGTGAGCGCATACTAACGGAATCACTGCTGTAAAGTAAAAAACAACAAAAAACAAATTAACCAGCTCCTTACCTTTTGAAAAGAATCGCGTTTCATTTTTTGAGCTTCGAGTATTCGGTAGTGATCAACATCGAATATTCAAAGCTTCGGTGGGAGGGGACTGAATATATTCTTATCTTTAATAAAGGCAGGAATCTCTCTGTGTGTGTCTGTCTGTTGCAAGTGAATGAGCACACACACGCTCACAAACACACACTCAAACTCTGCAAGCACTAAGCATCGTCTCCCCTGCTGGGTCTTAGTGCTTGCAGAGTTTCTGAGTGTGCGTGTGTGTTTGTGTGCTTGTGTGTATTCACCCAGCAGGGGAGACGATTACCTACAATTCCGCAGTGCAAGAGAGAAAAACCGTTGGCTCAGTTGTGATGACGTGACGCTCGGTGTCAAAACAAGAAGCGCATGTGTTATTTCACACATTTCCATGGCTGAATCAGCATTTGAAAGTCTTCCTCTTCTGACACTTAATTGCATGGTTTATAGGCCTTTGACTTAAATAAAGATGCATAAACTATACCTCAAACTATACCTTTTCTTTTACAGTAAGCCTGAAAACATGATGCAGGAAAAGAGAGAGATGTGAAAACATATATGCATGAGAGCCTGAGATCAACTGAATAAGTCATCTTACCCTGAAACAAGGAGTGAAAGGAATTCCAAGACTTTGGAGTGACACCCTAGTAGATATGGGCAAGAGAGTATGAGCGATAGACTCTCTTCTTATCGCCAGCACAGGGTATGCTGCTATACCTCCACCTGTTGACTACACAATTGCTTTCCTGAGCTTCAGAGTCACCTTTGGTCTCACACTACATGTTTTTCATGAACACACAGGTTTTTGTCTTTCCGTTCAAACACAGTTTTGTTGCTCGTTCATGCATATACTAAGAGAGAAGAAGACTGATGAATTATTTATTCTATATACATATATATATATATATACAGATTATTTTCTGACGTTCTTGTTTTTGTAACAGTTGTTAGAGGACTTTGTGAACACATTATATCGGTTTTCATACCAGATGTTAATACTCTTTTTAAGTCGAAGTATTAAGAGGGCTTTTTACTTTATTCCCATCGTTATGAAGAAGATTTGAATGAACTCCACCATGAGCTGAATTGGCAGTAATGTGTTACCAGGTTTGTAATTTGCTGTTTAACACTGTAGGATTATCTTCACACTTGCAATAAAACCGGGACAAATCGAGATGCACTGCCCTGTTCAGTATTTAGTTAATCTAGCCCTTTTGTGGATAAGGGCATCTCTTATCTGTTGTGACGGAAATCGACCTGATATTTATTTGACTGTTCACCATTAAGTCAAAAATGTTTTTTTTTTTTTTTCCTTCCCCTTTCCAAAAGGTATGTATGTTCCATAGTCTCTTAATCTGTGTCTCAATGCCAATGTGTTAATTTCTTTCATTTCCCCCCTCCACTCTTTGGCTGGCCTGATTTTGTGTATGCATAAGATTTTGCAAGTTTTTTTTTTTCTCCCCCCCCCCCCTTTACTTTGCTCATGAAGTGTTTCAATTCTTTTAAGTGGACCAATCAGCAGTATAGATTCATTAATTGACAGTCAGGCTTGCTTGTTTTTAATGCCAGAGGCCTTCAATCCATTGACATGTACTGTAGTTTTGTATATATTTGTATAAATATTATTCATTTTCATGTTTGCATACCTATCATAAAGACTAATATACTTTTATGATGCAGTATGTATTCTAAACTAACAAATTAACATGTTTATATTTGTTCTACTTTTTGGCATGCTTTGTCTGTTTGCTAACTGCACTCTTCTAAGAGCTTGCTAATTTCTGCTGGATACAGAAATTACATACATTTGGTACATTACTTATGCAAGTGAATATTTTAATGTGACAGTGATCATTGGAGTACCTTTGCCTCATTTATTTACACAAGTTAAATATCATTATTATTTTTAAAAAATCTTTGTGCATTTTTTGTGCTATTCTTTATTTCTCAATGCATTGTATGGAAACAAACCTGTTTCTAGAAACACTTTTATTTATTATCCAAATTGTGCCCAGGTCTCCCCCCCCCCCACCTCCCCCACCCCCGGTTAGTTGAGCATTATTTTGCACGAAAGGTGTGAAGGAAGGTCCCCCCCCTCATTTTTTTTTCCAACCACCACCACCCCCGTTGAACAAACACACCCAGATCAAACTTGGTGTATATATTTAACGATATATGGTGTTCTGCTCGAAGGTAGTGTCTATGCACCATGGACTATTTTAGTGTGTGCTTTTGGTTTTCGGGGATTTTAAATGAGTGCAGTGTGGGACCAAGTCATCTGGAAATCTTTGTGTAAAAGCCACAACAGACTAGTTGCCTGAAGGTGCACGAGGATGTTTAAATGTGCACTAACGGGGCTGGAATGTTTCTTATTGATAAGAGTGCTGTACTGGTTTGGTTACTTGGAAAAACTGTGTTCTCTTGAGTACTCTTCAAAGCTGATGAAGGGGGAAATTACAGTGGCCAACTTGCTGCTTTGTCCCAATCTTTCAAATACACTAAGTCTGTGATGCACATGACATTGCTGATGTTTCCAGCGTTTGTCTGATAGGTCTTCACTAATTTTTCCTGCATTGTTTCATCTCTATTTGTGCCTACTCCAACTGCATTAAAAAGATGCACAGTATTCATCATACACCTAGATAAACCTAGCTCATGGTAAATGAATATTATTTGGCAAACCCAATACTTACTGGCATTAATTTCATCTCATCTTCCACTATGTGGTTGTAAGTAAATACAAGTTGCCATATGAAGTCGTGCGCAGTCAATGGTGCACCAAACTCGAGGAAGAAGATCTTTGATATTGCCAAATAAGATTTTGTAAAAGCTCTCGGTGTGTCAGAGAGATAAAACCTAATCTGAGAGACAGGGCTTGCAAAAATGGACAAAAACCTTACCACATATAACCAGTATTCCAATTAGAGTAACATGATGTTTAAAAAGATCATGGCCTTGTCCTGTTGACAGACCAAGTGCTTAAAAGTTCTTGCACTTTACGCTGTCATGATTTTATATTTTTACCTGCATTTGTTCTATCCAGTGTGCAACCAAATCTGCTTTTTTTATTATTATAATTTCAAATTGTTCTTGTTTTTATTGCTTTTCTTGAGACCTGAACTCCAGTGCCCTGATAAAGGCAGAGTTACCTAGTCATATAATAGGTGCCTGTAGACTCCTTTGTCTGGTTCAAATTTGTGTTAAATGAATGATGGGTTGTGAGCTAAATGTTCTGTCCATAAGTTGTTTGCAGTATTTTGATTTTACTGACAGACTTGTGGTGAAACTGACTAATGCACAACAGACACATCAGTCTTGCACAATTCATGCATGATTATATGCTGGCAATGAAGACACTACCATATGAACTATTGCAACTGTTACATTTCTGCCAGTTTATGGTTTGGTAACTATATTTATTAGGAAAACATTTTTGTACCTTGTATGATTGTAATAAACCTAATATTCAGTCTACGATTGACAATTTGAATGCTGTAAAGCAAGAGAGAAACCTTTTTTTAATAATTGTATTTCTGGAGAAAGTGGGAGTCTGATAATGTACACTGTATTTGTTGTATTTAAAGTATTATATATTACACAATTTTTGTAAAAACATGAATGTCTGGTGATTTCAGGAGTAGAAAGATTGCCTATATTTTTACTCTGCTTGTGTATAATGTGTAAATGTTCTGTATATAAGCAGCAAAAAGAAGTAAAAAAAACAACACCCCAGCCCATTCCCTCATCATGTTAATCACATGCCTTGTCTGCCAGTTTCATATGGTGGTGGGTTTTTCTTTTCATATTATCACTTAGAATTTAAATAGGCTAATAAATTTTTAAAACATTGATGGTTTGGTTTCCTGATTTCTTCAGGGGAGTTTATAGAGCTGTGTATATACAGGGTGCCCAAAAACTCTGGATTAATACATATTTTTCCTTATATTCAATTTGGCTCTTTTTTTTTTTTCTTTAACCCAAACCCAGGATTGCTTTGAAACTAAAAATAGAAGATTGAATACAATCAGATCAGATCTAACACCACAAGACTTGGGGGAGGGGGGGCTAATAGAACACATAAAGATGGTTTTTGGAATTTTTGTCTGTGCACATATTAGGTAAAAATGCTACTTTGAAATTTAAATGGAAACGCACTCATCATAAAAAAAAATCATTAGTTCATCTCAAAATGTAACCGATTGTGGTGTACATTTTTAATACATGCTTGTGTGCGCAATTGAAAGCTACTTAAGTGTAATCTTAAATCTTCATTCCATGCACTTCACTGTAACGTAAAAATTTTAGTTAATTCCAAAATTCAGCAGATGGTGTACGTTTTTAAAATAAATTCCATGCAGACAAAGTTGCGGGCACATCTAGTAATTAATTATGTATTAAGTTTTTTTACTGGTAAGCAAATAAAATGGCTAAACTGTTAAAAAGTCAATTATTTACTCAGCAATGGCCACTGCCTAAATCAAAAACAACCATTTATTTTGCCCCCTTCTCTCCATTTCCCCCCCCAAGATCTTAGAAAAGGATATAGCACAGTAGCTATGCTCATACCTGTTCAGGGGCAGTGGTGGCTCAGAGGGCTAACGATAAATAAAGGCTTAACATTCATGAAATATACCATTTAGGATATAGGCTTCATAATAGCACAGAGACAGTGCTGGTTAAAGTGGTAAATGAGTTCCTACTGGCCTCTGATCAGGACTTTCTTGTGTTACTTGACCTTAGAAGTTTTTGACACTATTGATTATATTAGAAAATGTTGTAGGAGTCAAGTTAAGTGTTCTCCTGGCTCAGGTTGTGTTTGACTGATTGTTATAAATGGTACTATTCTACATGTACTAAAGCAAGGTTTGGTGTTAAACAGAGTTCGATTTTAGGCCTATTGCTATTTTCTCTCTACATGCTTCCTCTGGGGAACAGAATATGTAAGGATTGTATTAGTTTCTGCTAATACAATCCTTAACTTTGCTGAGACATGTAACTGTGTGAAGACACACATTTACATGTCTCAGCAAAGCCAGATGAGAGACACCAGCTTAATAAGGCTGTGTGAAAAAAAAAAAGACACTGGATGGTTATTAAGTTAACTTTGAGAGTACATAAGTTCTGGTACTAGGACTACATGCAGCTGGAAGTAAGCTTTCTTACACAGTAACTCTAGATGTCATTTCTGTTTCATGTAAAAGTACTTGTATCTTGGTGTTGGTGCATAAACACGTGCCAGTTCAGATTGCAGAAGCCACTCACTCAGCAGAGTCCTCACTAGAACCAGAAGATGTGAGCACATCAACTTTATCTTATCCCCACTGCACATGTGCACTTGTAGCTCAGTGGTTAAGGCACTGGACGATTGATTGCCGGTCCCAGGTTTAGACCCTTCCAACTACCATATTGGCACCATTGGGCCCTTGATCAAGGCCCTTATATCTCAGATGTATAATGTGACAGAATGTAGGCCCCTCTGGGTTGTGGCGTCTGCCAAATTTCATAAATGTAACTATAATGTATAGTTAAAAATTTTACTATATGACCTATAAATCACTAAATGGTCTCATACCATGGTACCTGAGTGAACTGCTAGTGTTTTATGAACTGCCACAACTACTTTGATCAAATGGTGCAGGCTGATTGTCAGTACCTCATATTATAAAAACTACAGCAGGGGACAGAGCTTTTTCTTATAAAGGCCCAGCGTTCTAGAATACCTATCCAATAGTTATACCGTTTTTGCCATTACCGAGCACCTGAGATGCTTTGAGTGTGGGGACATCGGGTATAAAAGGCTCAGCTTTATGGACAGAGCTGTGCAGCTGGGGATCTCAGGGGGAGACTCGACTGGGCTACAGAAGCAGATCACTGGGAAGCCGGAGAACACAAGAGGCCTAAACTAGTCCCAGAACAGCGGTAAAAAGGTCAGTGAAAAACATTGCACTTAGCGCTAATGTGAATAATGTCGATATGGAAAGTGTTGATTTTTTTTTTCCGGACAAAGCCAAATTTTTAAGACCAGCACAACATACAGCAACAACAGCAACACTAACAACACACAAACAAAAACTTTGAAACCTGCTATGAGCAGGATTGTGAACTTATAGGGTATCTGGATAAAAACAGAACCATTACTTTAAAAGGAGTTGGGGTTATTGGTGTGTGGTGGGCCACGTAGGATGTATTTTAAATTCTCTCTGCTCAGTGTGCTGGTTCACTGTCACAATCTTGTTAGAAATGTTTTCTGGTTTTGAAACCTTTCTAAGAGCAGCGTGCTTAAGTGATGTTGAAGAATTTGTATTTCAATAAATATTTTTGCAAAGAAAGAGGTTCATGTTGAATGTTTTTATTCAGTCTTGTTAGAAATTGCTATAGGTTAGTGAAATGGAGAAATACCAAATAGCTGTCTAAAAATGTCAATGAAATTGCAAGTCACAAGGTTACAATAATATTTAACCTTGGTAATAAAAAATACAATACAGTAATAGAATAAAGAAAAAGTGCATACCTACTGTATGTATTATTTCCCACTATTAGTTCACTATAGGGTAAAGGCTTTGGGGTACTGATCAGAAGGCCAACATTGCCCCAGTACCTTAACCCAATCTGCTACAAGGACGCCGTATCATGGCTGACCATGCTTCTTAACAAGCTGGGATAAGTGAGAAAAAGAATTTCAGTCTTCAGTTGTTTACATTATAGTTTAAACAAAAATGGCTTCACGAAGTAACTATAAAGCTTAGAACATTTTAAAGTGCATTTGTACATGTTACATGTGTGCATGTAAAAATGACAATTTAAAAGACTGACTTTCAAAACTTGAATCATTTTAGGCAAATGCTTTCCTTAAATGCTTTGAGTAAAATCTACTCATCAGGGTTTACAGTTACACAAAATTACACCTAGAGGCAGTTTAGAGTAACTAATAGCCTAACCAGGATGTTTGGGATGTGGGAAGAAACAGCTGAACCTGGATACATGAGGCGAACAAAGCAGCACAGACTCACAACCCAAGCTCATGATCAAACCATGGACCATGGTAAATGGAAACAGTATTTTGAATACTTATATAATACAAATATATTTTGTATATTGAATACTATTGTTTTCTGGTTTGCCTATTGAAACAATTGTTTTATTGTTAGAATTTAATCATACCTGCTTTTTTTCTTTCCTTTATTTGAGACTCAAGCTTGGAGACTAATAATTTCAGTTTGGCTTCAAATTTGAGTGATTTGTCTTTAGTGCAGCAGTGCGAACCTCTCAGGATGGTGCCAGGACTGTGAATTCTCCATGGAAACCTCTTCCTTTCCTTGCATAATGTAATTAAATAGGAAATGATGCCAGGAGCTGAAGCAGCTGAGTACAACTTTACTTATGCGATTTTATTTTTTGTTCCTTCTCCAGGATGGATGTATAAAACGCAGTGTTTGGGGCAGGTGCAGTATGGGATATGGCGAAAACTGCTTCGAGAACAGTGCTTTATAAGCAGCAGTGTACACGGGAAGAGGAGGAGGAGAAGGGGGAGGAGTGGGGGAGACCGTTCTAGACAGGGCAAAAACAGCAAACTCAACACTCTGTACGTCCCAGGCGTGTTAGCGCAGAGAGAGAGAGAGAGAGAAAAGGGCGGGGAGGGGGAGGGGGGGGGCGACGCATCATTGCAGTACTGAGAGGAAAGTCCTGCGCTAGTCCAAAAGCCTCAGACACTCACACACACACACATCCAGGAGGAGGAGGAAGAAGAAGAAGAGGACGGGGTACATCAGAAGTCGAAACAGCAAAGACGCGTATGGGTTATTTTGTGCTGACTCCCATCTTTTTTTCCGCGTGTTAATTCCGGACACATCTTGTGTGTGTGTGCGCGCGCGTGTGCGTTGACACGCCGTTGTGGATGAATTATAGTAGCTCGTAATGCGCCACTCGGGCTGATGCGCGCGCTGCAGCACTGAGCTGCGTTGGTCATCGCGCGGCGTCCCGTCACAGCTCCAGTCCAGCTCGAGCTCAGCTCTCTCACCGCACAGCTCCGGTGGACTCTTAGCATCCCTTCCTCCACCGATCTCGCTGACTTAAAACCCCTCATATCTCCCTCCTTTTCCTTCAAGGCGAAAGCGCTGCAGAGAGCATGTGAGTATCAATGCGGACATCTGCTACTGCACACACACACACACACACACACAGCAGCTCCTGCTGGTCTCTGTATTTATTTATTGATTTATTAAAAAAAAATTCTTATTCTCATTTATTATAAGTTTAGGACTCGTTATTTTCACCTGAGTTACTTGTTTTTTTCCTTAGGTGTTACGTATTTCTGGACTTGCAGAAGATTCTCAGGTCCACTGAACATGTCACACTGCTGCTATAGCACACAACATTCATTACTGTAGCATGTAAGCAGCCGAGCTGTCCTACTCAGGGAGAGAGAAAAAAATATACCAATATAATGTTGGATAATATATAATGTTTGTGATGCCCATTTTTGTTGCTTCACTAATCAAAACCACATTTACTCATTCATATATATATATATATATATATATATATATATATAATTATCAGTCTTGTGAAAATGCGCACTTTTGAATGAGATCAGGGGATCAGTGCAGTAATGTTCTTCGCGCGTGACTGATGACTGTGCCTTGGTGTCCTCATTATTCATAGTCTTCCAGTGTCCAATACAACGTCACTTGTAGAAATAGCACGACATATTTAAAACGTGCTCGACAGCACCGCAGAGTTCTAGTTCATTTAAGACACAGTCATAAGCGAATTAGTGAGAGCTTTCTGGGATAAATGTGGCATGTTAAATAGGAAAAAAACAGATTTCTGTAGCGCCGCAGCCCTCCAGGCCTTGAGTTTGACACTCCTGTTGCGATGCACTTATGATGTGCATTAATTCTCTGATGGCTTCTTGTTCAGGTCAGCGCCAGCTCCAGATGCTGCAGCTCCTGCAGGAGCTCCCGGAGCGCCTGGTGCTCCCGGAGCAGAAGGAGCACCAGGCCCTCCTGCCCCTCCTCCCAACACCAGCAGCAATCGTCGACTACAGCAGACACAGGCGCAGGTGGAAGAGGTGAGCATCGCTGGGGAAGAAGAAAAGAGGAAAGAGGAAAAGGGAATATGTATTCAAAACTCATCATGTATTCAAAACTCAGTTTTCACAAATAATTATTCCATTTATAATGAAGGACAGATTATGTAGTCTCTATTATTTTGTAAATGTAGTATATGGACATTGACCATTTATTTATCTATTGTTATTAATGAACTCCATGAGCTTTTAATGTATATTGTAACAAATTAAACATGGACTCGTGATTTTGGCCTTCAGAACAGCAGGTTGTCATTCATTTAGTTTTTTTTCGAGTCTACAAATATTCAGTTAAAACCTATTCTAAGTACTTTTTTGTTTCAGATTTTTCTTTTTTAACCATGAGCCTCATATTGAATTGTCACATCTATGATGTTTATACATACTGACGACAAGAACTGTAGTGTGCAATTCAATTCCAGAACTCTTTTTATGCTGGAATTATTCATTGGAAAAGCTTTATTGCACAGTTTATTAAAGTCACAGAACTGGCAGATATATAATTATAATTATAAAGTCTTGAATTCTTGATTTAACTGTGAATTAAGTACTATAATAGAAAGTTTTTTAATAATCACCAACTGTAGTTATCTTCTACCAAATCAAATGCAATTATGAATCGTCATTGATAATTAAATTCCTTAATGATCTGCTTTTCTGTAAAGGTTGTTGATATAATGCGTGTGAATGTGGATAAAGTCTTGGAGCGGGACCAGAAACTGTCAGAACTGGACGATAGGGCTGATGCATTGCAGGCTGGAGCCTCTCAGTTTGAGAGCTGTGCTGCCAAGCTGAAGAACAAGTACTGGTGGAAGAACTGTAAGGTGAGAATGATTGACATCGAACACAATGTCATCTCAACCTCTAGCTGACACATTCACTGAAATGTTTTCATTTATATGAATGGCGTATATTTAATTACTTGTTTTTTAAATGAAGATGTAATGGTCCCAGTTAATGCACATATATGGAGAGAAATAAATAATTATAAGAAGGAAAGAGAGAGAGAGAGAGAACATATAAAGAAAAGAGAGCAAATATAGAGAGTTTGTGTAAGGAAGAGGATGAACAGCAAGAAAACCTCTTACTCATGCTCCCCCTACTTATCCTAATCTCAGGAGCCAAATACTGCACAGTGTCTGTGTGTGTGTGTGTGTGTGCATGCGTGTGGGGTGATTTTTAATGAGAGCAAATTTGAGCCCCAGGGAAATGACAACAGTTGGTGTAGATACCATCAGGCATGTTAAATGAAACCATTAACTAAGGTACAAATCATAATTATAAGTATTTAATTATGTATGATTTTAGTTTTTTCGGGTCATAAAATTGGTCAACAGTATTGTAACAATATGTTAAGTCTTCTCTCGTTTTTATTTCTCTTTAATTGACATGAATCTACAAATTGACCGATGAAGATTTTTTTTGTAGATGTGCATATTTGATAGAGTTTATTGCCCCACCCCCACCCTCTCGAAAAGAATCAGAAACATTTTATTTTGGCATTTGACTTTGATTCTCCATTCTCTGAGAAAGTCCTCGACTGTTTTGCTCTTTCATTAATGTCAGGTAATCTTTCTTAATTAAACATTATTCAGTGATGAGTTTTGGGCCCTTTACTTAGATATATCAATAAGGATAAGTGTATTGTCCCCTTATATCTACAGTTTGTAGGATATTTTGGTAAGAATAATAAGACTGGACAGTTCAGTCAGGGGACAAAGAAATAATGTTCCTGAGCTACAGAGAGTAGTACTAACTCATAGTCAGGTGTATTTGGGCTAGAGTTTGTAGGGAATTTGTTGCCAAAAACACCAGCTCAGATACACAAAACATCATCACACCTAATCGTCAGGCATCTTCATGTATATTATGTGGGTAGACTTCAGGAAGAAGTCTGACAATGATCTACAGTGAATGAATTGGAGTTATGGTCAGTATGATAATATGAGAGTAAATAG
The DNA here is from genome assembly GCA_030014305.1 of Clarias laeviceps. Taxonomy (NCBI): domain Eukaryota; kingdom Metazoa; phylum Chordata; class Actinopteri; order Siluriformes; family Clariidae; genus Clarias; species Clarias laeviceps. The sequence goes on from JAQMYJ010000033.1 coordinate 16,296,149, forward strand.
ATTCAGGAGTAGGATTTTAGTAAGGCAAGTAAGTCATTTATTTGTTTGGCAGTTTGGTGGGAATATAGTGAAAATACCAAACCAATCTATCATTACCCAGTTATTGTGCCAGATAACTAGATACATTAACTTATTATACAAAGGGTGTTCAAGTCAAACTGGAATGATGAAATGAAGGCATAACCCGAAGACTTCAAGCAGAGTACTGCGATGAAACTCGTGATTGCTCGGAGCCCACTGTAGCCATTCCCGTAAATATTCAGAGCGGAACACCTCATCCTTGAAAATGGATAGATAAATTGACGCCAAGTTGTGAAAGAGACATCTAGTGGGAACTATACACACAATCATTCACGAAAAAACTCAGCTGGGAGTTTTTGCCACGACCCCTGTACACTCATGACCTTACTTTGTGTCATGTCTACATGTTTACGCTTTTAAAGTAGTTTCTGGTAGGCCAGCATTTCAGACGTGAAGCAGACAGTGAGATCAGGCCTCTGGTGTACTGAACTGCTGGGATAAGTGCATTAGTGTAGCAGGGGCTTATGAAGAGGAATGGTTGTTTAAACTCTCATAACTGTTTTCTTTTATTCTGCACAGTTTTTATTTATTTATTTCTTTTAAGTTCGGTTTGACTCTCGTGCAGTAACTGGCTAGTGATAAAAAAAGAGGTGTATTAGTCCCTCTCTTTTATTTTTATATTATAAACTTGGATTTGTTGGATGAAACTGTGTTTTGGCTAGCATGCTATCACTAATTGACCTTTAATATTTGGGCTGGGCACAAAACAGATTAGATAATAAAATACATTCAGTAATAAAGTAGACATAACAGGATTGGTCACAGGTAGTTCTATAAACTTTTTCCTTTTTTCCTTGTTTATTTGGTTGTTAGCATAGACAGCAGCCCACTATTAGATTACAGGAGAGCAACTGGCACATTTAATTTTTTTAGTAATTGCATATATTATGCAATGCCTGTAATACTGACAACATGCAGGTAGGAGGGTAATTAAATCCTAAGAGTTCCAAATTGAATCCTAGTACTAAATATTCAGATGCGTTTTTACTTTTTGCAGCAGTAGTTAATCCGTGGAATGGAGAAGGATGCATTACACTATAAATATTGTTCTGCAAGTAACTGTTCTTTCAAACAGAGAACCTAAACATCCTTCACCAAATTTTCTCTTTCTCTGGTGCTCTGTGCCAATTAATGAGTCAGAGGCAGTGTGTTGATTTAGGGGGGGGGGGGGGGGGGCTGGGGCTG
>JAQMYJ010000033.1:16301811-16315184 GCA_030014305.1 Clarias laeviceps
AGAGAAGCAGGGTCTAGAGGAGCAGGGGTCTAGAGAAGCAGGGGTCTAGAGAAGCAGGGTCTAGAGGAGCAGGGGTCTAGAGAAGCAGGGGTCTAGAGAAGCAGGGGTCTAGAGAAGCAGGGGTCTAGAGGAGCAGGGGTCTAGAGGAGCAGGGGTCTAGAGGAGCAGGGGTCTACCACACTACACAGGTCTCAGTCCACACATTAGGGCAGGGAGCAGAACGCAGGCAGAAACAGCATACAGTAAAGGACACAGCTAAGTTCCTGGCATTGTGTGCTGTGCTGAGCCTGGGCCAGATCCTCCAAGATTTATAGAAGAGAATCTTTCACAGCGTGGAGAACAACAGGGCAGAGGGCATGTGGGATTTCCAGATCCAGATGTACAATCAGGTACTGGTTTATCAACTGGACACCGTGGAAGTAAACAAGAAACAGAATGCAACTGGGGAAGGAGAAGAACTATGAGAAGCTGGAGAAGTACCAGGGCCTGACAGAGGACCTGCAGAGAATGTGGAACGCAAAGGACGAGGAGATCCCAGGGGTGGAATGAGATTCTGGGTTCTGACTCCTCAGCTGTGCAGTACAGATCAAAACCAGTGTATCGAGGCCTCGAGCTTCTCAGCAAACTGAGTTATTTACACAGAGTAAGTAACTGCACCGCATACGATCCTCACACCGCCCGGGACACATGCGCCACACAAACCACACTTTTTCCACAGAAAGACCGTAAAGGTCCGGCCCAATTTTACAGCCGGGTTCCACATGCAGCGCTTTAACACTCCGTCTAAATACAGAGCAAATAAAAACACCAACGACCTCAACCACACCCAGCCAGAGAGGGGCGAAATGGAGGAAGTACAGGTGTGGAGTCTCACACACACTCACACACACTCACACACTCACACACTCACACACACACTAACACACTCACACACTCACACACTCACACACTCACACACACACACACACACACACACACACACTCACACACACACACACACACACACACACACTTGTGAATACCTTCTTTTAACAAAGGTATTCATTTGCTTGAAAGATATTTATGCAGCTAACTAATACCTGAACTGTGCTACATAAAAATCTAACACTAACATTTGACCACACTAACCAAAATAAATCCTTTTGGGTCTTTTAGTTTTTTTTTTTTACTAAAGTAAATCAAAGTAAATAAAAAAAATTTTGCTTCATGGGAGTAAATTAAACATGCACCATGAAATTAAACACACATACAAACAGAAGTGAACCTGCCCAGACAGCAACCTGAGCTCGGATTAATGTCCTGGAGTTGTGCAGCTCCATTGCTGAGCCACCCTGCCACCCTTTCATCTCTTCAGGATCTATAAATATACATATACATCTTTTTAATTTTATATTGGCATTATATATAGCAGATCACCCCTTAATTAATATGCATCTTACAATAATACATTTTATAATCAGTACACAGTAGTCTGTATACAATATAGAAAGTAGTATACATACGTACCTGAATGCTTGATATAAGAACAGTACCGACAAGATCAGTGTTACCAGAATCATCCAGTAGTATTCTCCTGTGAGAAAAAAGGCTTTCAGACTAAAACTAACATAAACACACATAGTCCTAAAAATAACCTATATAGCATAAATGTAGTTATTCACTAAAATAATTAGAATATACTATAGTATATTTAAACATGCTTTGTATTGTGCTTAGCTCTGTCTGTGTCACATTTTAAATGAAAATAGCTTTTTATATTCTCCACATTATTCCATGAAGTAGAACGATACTGAAAAGAAGATGTGTATTAGGAACTAATAACATTAATTTCTTGTTCAAATTCACAGGCGCCTGTCTTAAAGGACCGATATTACTGTGAAGCCTCACACAATCTACGTCTCAGAAATACAGATCCTATATTCTGAGAAATACTAAACTGAAATGGACTTAACTGCACCTTTCTTTTTTGCTGTGTATGCTTATCTTTCATATCTTATATATGTAGCTTTCTCCTGGAAATGTATGCAGGATGTAGTGTGAAAAGGGATTTAGGCTACATAAATGGACCATACATATATTTTAAACTATAGTTTTAAAATTTTAAGCTTACTTTTTTAAGTAAACTGTATATATTACAAAAATAAAAGTTGAATGCCACCCCATCAACAAGGAATAGTGCACCGAAATACGTTTTTATTATTTTATTTTAATTTTTAAAGTTTATGGCCATGAAATACAAACTCACCCAGGCTGGTGAATTGACTTGGCTCAGGTGCGACTACTGTCTGGCTAACGTCACTGGGAGTTTGCAGGGCAACATGAGAAACCCTACAGGTGAACACAGTGCCAGGAGGGTGTTCTGAGGGGCGGACAATGAGGAAGGATGAGAGAGAGTACGTCCCATCACTGTGCTGCCGATGGCTGGAGAGAGAGGCTTCCTTTGTTTGGGAGATGTTCTCTGTCACAGAAGGGGCTTGAGAAAACCACTCCACCTGCATAGAGCCAAAGAAAAGCAGGCTGATCCCTAAACGTCCAACAAATCTGTAATAAACAAGTATTGCTGTACTTTTCTCTGTCTTTCTTAAAGAAACATTTAGAAAATGTGAATAAGCATTGGGAGGTCTTTTTTATTCTTAATTTGTTTTATTATTTGAATTTGCTGATAAAAGAAACTTTAAATATCCAGTGAATACTGAAGATGCTGTTTAACTGAAAAACCCAAAGTATTTCCTCATATTTCAGTTCAATTTCAAGATAAAACTTTATTAAATTAAAGCAATCCATGTAAAACTGTGAGGAAGATATATGCACATTTTATAATCCGTGCGTTAAACCAAGAGCATGATTTAAATAATCTGTGTTCTCAGTGTATTAATCCATGCACTCTGTTATTAGTCCACGCATTCAGTTTATTAATTTTTTCTTGTTGGAGCTGAGAGAAGTTGAACAACAGTTAATTTTAATGAAATTAGTGCAAAGGAGAAAAAAGAGAAGACATCAAAGGAGATGTCCTGTCGCCAATAAATAATTTACTGCCATCTGTCAGTCCTTGTAATATATTGAAGATGAATCATACAAATGTAACCTTACATATTCACTAACATTAAACTCCAGTTAAAAGATAGAAGTATAGAAGAAGCCATAAATGCGTTGCTACCAGGTTTACTAATAGTTGTTGCGGTTGGGTGTAGTTACATTTTTGGGGAGGTGCATGTGAGGTCACGCCATAGGGTACAGCATTGAGTATGCGGCTATGCAAGACCTACAATAATTTGATGCAGAGGCATAAATCTACCTTAAGCATTTTGTGGTCACACCTATTTCTCTCTGTGTTGTAACATATCGCATCATCCCCTTTCATAAACACCAACATTATAAATCATGCATTGAATTACTAGCCTCTAAATTAATGCAAATTATTGGTAACTCATAAAAGAAAAAAATTATATTTTAATTTACAATATTTATTTGTTACTTAATACAAAATTTTTTGTCTTAATAAAGTATAGTACTAGCACTACTTTTATGGGTTGTTTGCAAACCATACCATTGCAAACACTGAAACATGGCCTAAACTAAATTAAAAAGAATCTACCCTGATGGTCTGGGACAAAAGGAAGTGAAATTGGGAGCTGCTTATTTGGTTCTGTGACTGAGTGCGGAATGGCCAGGGCCACCTGCATCGCTCAGAGTGATGTGAATTGCCAGAGAATGAGCATAAAGGAGGTTCACATTCACAAAATAATAACTCTGCCATTAGCACTTGACACAGTCTTATTTTATAACCAAGGGATAGTTATCCTCAATGTGATAACAGGTAATGTCAAAACTGTTGATATCTGAAACATTAGAGTGTGTGCTGATTGCATGTAAGTACACACCGTTACATCTAGGGGGTAATACCGCTCACAGTGGCAACTCAGTCTCTTTGGTGTTTCGTCTTGAAATGTTATTTCGTTTTCTACAAAAAAAACTCTGGGAGGTTCTAAAAGAAACAGAATTACAGGACATTAGATCAATAGATGATAACCACAAGAATGACTGTTGAAATCTTTAACAAAAATAATACAAAGAACAAAGACCTTTGCCTTTTCACTGTCAACATATTCGCAAGACACTTACGTATGATATTCAGCTGAACTATTTGCTGGGTCTGAAAGGGTCCAGAGTTAATAGTACAGATGTATGTGCCCTCATCTGAGACCTTTATTGTCTTCATAGTCAAAGATGCATTTCCATTTAAGACTAGTAAAGTTGAGTTTGCACTTGCTCCATCTCGATCAACCTCCACTGACAGCCAGAAAACAAATATTGGATTATTGGACTCACATAACAATTATTGCATTATTGGATACACATAAAAAACCCTTTACTCACCAAGTGTTCCTGCCTCAGTCTCTTTTATATCCAGAATAGTCCGTCCTTGTCCTCTGTACTGCAACCGCCACTCAAGACCCACATTTCGCTCTGTGGGGGTGTCCCTTTGCCTATAACCACAATCTAACACAATGTCCTCTCCTATAGGGACTGCAATGGAGGGCGAGCGAGAGAACACCACAAACACAGCTGCAAAAATGGCAGGAAAAAACAGAATAAACAATAAAAGAGAGATGATGAAGTAAGAGATAATCTGCCATTCTTTAAAATGATTAACATTAAGACCACCTAAGTTTTAGGTTCCTTTTGTGCCAGACCTTGCGTTTATGCTGTGGTGTCTGGCACACCAGAAGGTTAGTGGTGGATGCTTCATGGGTTCCGTGGGTTTTATGATGCAAACCATGGATGCTCAATTGGATTGGGATGTGGGGAATTTGGAGGCTGGATCAACTACCTTGAACTCTTTACAAACTTTATTTGTTATTTGTGCTACAATGGATTTTGAGACACACAGGCTTGTGGGCATAGATTGGCATGGGTTGTCCATGATCCTTTAGTTTCCTGGTATATCATTCATAATAAGTGTTATTCATTTGACCTGGAGGTAGTGTTAATATTATGGCTAATTGTATTTTGCTGTGAATTATGACAAGATAGCATTACGCAATGTTTAACAGTCTGAAAGTCTTGGAAATAGTTTAGCAATTTATGTTAAACAACTCAAGCAGCAAAGAAATGAATACCTGCAAATATATTAAGATAAATCTACCTTAAGCCTGCATTTGGTGGTCACACATATTTCTCTCGGTGTTGTAACATATCGCGTCATCCCCTTTCATAACACCTACATTATAAATCATGCAATTAACTATAGTATTGTAGTATTATAGTATGTGTATTTTGTAATCTGTAATAGAATATGTTTTATATAGTGTATAGTGTATAATCTAATATCTATGTTCCCTTAATTTTTAGCAGATTAATTAAACTATATTTCTTTTTTGGGGGGATTTTTTCCCCTGATTTTCTCCCTAATTTAGTTGTATCCAATCCTCCCACCATCAATAGTGGGCTCCCACATTAAGGCTACTACTACCAGTCAGTCAAGGAGGGCTGAAAACTTTTATGTAATGCCAGCTGACCGCATCTTTTCAAACTGCTTGCTCATGCATCATTGGTATAACACACTCAGAGGACAGCACTATCCACTCCTCAGAGTCGTGATTAATGTGAGAGCACCACACTGAGAGGGCTCGGCCAATCAGCTCTCTCAAAGTCCCCGGCTGCGAGAGGGTACAGAATTACCTGGGAATCGAACTAGAGCTCTCCGGGTGATATAGTGAGCACTTTACCACTGCACTACTCAGGGGCCTTATAGGCTGCAATTTCTAACACCACTTGCATCATATACTGTACCACTTGCAAGCAAAACAATTCAAGGCACAGCATGCACTTGAACATTTGTGAATTGTCAATAAATCATTTTGACAGTTTTGCACTGTTGTTATCAACTGGAGTGGTGTTATGATGTGAATGCTGAATGTATGTACAGCAATTAAAACACCCATGCTTTGATCCATTAAGGAATTTCATTATTACCCGAGAATTAGAATAGGAAGGCAAAAACCTAGATGTGTGACTTAATTAATATATTCCTATGTGTATGCTTAATTCTAGATATAATAACAAACAACAAACAAAAACAAACAAACAGAATAATACCCTCTGTGATCAGAGTTCCCGACTGGCTGAGAGGAAGCTGAAGTTTGCTCTGTATTAATGATGCAGTATTTGAGTCTGCGTTCTCATTGGCTATTGTCTGCAGCACCAGCGTAAAGCCGACTCCTCCTCCTTCAAGTTGAACTGAGGCAATGAAATGAGCAGGTACAGAATCCGGGTTTGTGCCACGAGGAATATAATGACTCAATTCACAAATCACTTCCTGTTCATTACAGTCAGCATGGAGAAGAGATTCTGCTTCAGGAATCTCCACAGATGAAGCTAAGCCAAGAGACAAAGTGGACAAAGAGACAAAATGGACAGAGATTACAAAAAGAGATTTCAGTTACAAAAACAGATTTTACTTTTATCAATAGTATTATAACTTACATGTCGCCTCAAAAATAAGGTCATCTGCGTTAGGGATAGTAGGAGGCATGTAGGGGGTGATGGTTTCTGGGGAGAGGTCAGAGTTCATAGGAAGGTCTCTTAGTACAACAGTGGCAGGGGAGCGTATGAAGTGAGCTCCAGTCATTCCTCCTCCCTCCTCAATGAAAGAGCAGGACAGAACTACATCTGCAACTAACACACCTGAGACAGAGACAGGGAGAGACAGAGAGAGAGAGAGAGAGAGAGAGAGAGAGAGAGAGAGAGAGAATATTACAAAAGGGGAAATCCGGCTATGCAGTACTATTATACACAAAGGAATACAAACAGAACAAACAACAACAAAAAAAACAACAACAGAATAAACACTTAAATATATATATTTTTAAAAAGCCTGTAAAACTCACCGTGTGTCATCGCGAGCAGAGAAGTGAAAATGAAGATTGTAAACATGATTATTACATATAAGTATACAAAGCTATAAACACAAAACAGAACGACATGTAACCCAGCGCCGGTACATAGTTTAGTCGAATAAAAATAATAAAAACTATGAGCTCGGGTCTATATCTGTTGGTTTTTAGACATGGCCTAATTCAAAGCAGTTTCACTTTTCATTTAAAATACTCAGCATTTAAACTTCCGGTTTGAGATACGCAGCTCTCTCCTGCAGTAACAGCCGCGTCCAGTGAACTGTGGCAAAACGCGCCGGTTAACCAGCCGCAAAGTGAAAGTGAAAGTAGCAGCGGCTGAGGATTTATTTATTTATTTATACATTTAATTCTCTATAACGTGTTTAAGGGGACAATGTGTATTCAAATTGAAATTGGACTATATTTTCATGCATCTTAAAAACATTCATTCTCTATATCCTGTACAGGGTTGCAGGGGCCTGGAGCCTATCCCAGGAGGCGGGGTACACCCTGCAGGTGCCAATCCATTACACACACACACACTCTGATTTACATTACAGGTAATTTGGGAATGCTAAATAGACTAATGGCTAAATAGACTAGTGGTTAGCACTTGTTGCCTTGCACCTCCAGGGTCCGGGTTTGAGTCTGTGTATGAGTTTACATCACCCTGCCAACCCCCCAGGCAATGGTTTTCCTCCGGGTACTCCGGTTTCCTCCCACAGTCCAAAGACATGCAGATGGCTAATTCTCAGTAGGCGTTCCCAATTGCCTGTAGAGTGTGAATGTTGACCACTGTGGTCCTACCATTTTAGGTTGTAAATGCAATGGTAATCACCACTGACCTCTAGCATCCCGAGTTGGACTACAGAGGTTGCTACATGGATGAAATTAAACTAATCTGCATGTCTTTGGACTGTAGGATGAAACCAATGTACCCAAAGGAAACCCACCAAGCACAGAGAGAACATGTAACCTTCACAGACACATACTTGGGGCAGGAATCAAACTCTCGACCCAATTATTATTATTATTATTATTATTATTATTATTATTATACAAAATAAACTAACAGTAGTATTTATATCCTAATCAAGGACTACTCAGTTCTAGTCAAGATCCTTTTTTACTTTTGAGGAACAGGTGTTTAGAAAACACAGGTCCCAGTTTATCACATGGAAACATTTTCCTGAATTCCTGAATGTATAGTCACATTTTGCAGATCTGGCTGAATTGGGAGCTGAGGCAATATTGTTTTCTGGGATGTTTTCTGGTTTCCTTTTCAAATATAATTTGTTTGTTTGTAGCATTGGGGTAGTTAATACAGACACTGTGATCATTAGCATTTGGACTAGAGATCTAACCATGGATTTAACCATGGATCTAACATCTAACTTATGTAAAGTGTTTTCTTTTTTTAAATTATTTTTTTATATAGAGATCTCTCATATCCATAATTTTTGTGTAAAATTTGTTGCCTTATTTCTTTAAACAGACATGTATATGACTACTGTACATACAGTACATTACCTAAATACACATTACTGTCACACTGTAATAATGCACTGGATACTGGACATGAATAAAATATGTAATGCTTTACTTTGTATACAGTAGATTACAAATACAAATGTAGATCTTAGAATGCAGACATGATTGTTCATTTCAGTTGAGCTATGTTCTGACTGCTGGATATCAATGCAAGTTTGATGTGTACAAACAACTTTACAAAAAACACTTGCTGGTGGGAACATACGTACATTTCATTTTGTTGAGGTCAAAAATGCATCACAGATTTGCAGACTTAACCCAAAGATTGAAGTCAATTTACAAAAAATATACTGTTTTTAATTTTCACTCATTGTATTGTTTATCCAGTCTATATATTGTGACACCTGAGTGTACACTCCATATCTCCCTGGTTTGCCACAGTCATAGCCCCAACTAACAATGCCTATGGCCCAGAAAACACCATTCTTTTTTAAAACGAATGCCCCACCGCCATCTCCATCACAGGCATCTTTTCCACCTTCAGGTACACCGGCACAAAACATGTTGTCTGTCAGGGCTACTGGAATCCTTGAATTGTCAACAAATCCTTGGCATGTCTTTTTGTCCACAACAGGGAGGGAGGTATACCTTAGAAACCTGGATGATTTCATTCTTGCTGTCTGACCAAATCCAGAGACCCACCTGGAGGAAGGCATTGGCACAATGAGTACAATACACTGCTGATCAAACCATACAATACATAATTAAGGGTTCTTAGTTCTTTATTTATATAGGGCTTATTTAATGGGAAACTACAGGATTAGGCCTATATGTGTGTGGTGCTACAAAGAACACTATTACCCATTAAGACCAGGTGTGAATTCAGCATCTTGTGGAGGCAAACACAATGGCATAACTTCACCATTGTACAGAATGGGCTTCTCCAGCTTTATTAGTGCGATGTCATGGTCATAGTGGGTACCGTCTGAGTTATTATACAAGGGGTGGATATGTAAAGACTTGATTTCAAGTGGTGAAAATTTAGATCGTTTTACTATATCACTGACTCCAACATATACCTAAAAACAGAAAAACAAAAGAAAAAAACTCACTGTAAAAGTGTTTGCTGCTCATGGTTGATAACTGAGAAAACTGTAAACGTATCTTACAGTATTAAGATAATGCATAAATGTATTAATAATGCATCTTCCTTTGCAATGGCAATCTACATTAGGCATAAGAGGTTAAAATTCACAATAGGTTAACACTATTTTAATTAAAAAAAAAAATTAACAAATGTGTAAGTCTCTGCAGCATGGTGGCACAGTGGCACACCTCATGTGTCCAGGGTCTCCAGTTTGAACCTGTGCTCAGGTGCTGGGACAAATATTTTACTGGACTAAATTATATACAATGCATTGCTGGAACCATATGTTTAACTTTTATGCAACTGCATGCAACAGTGTTCTGCATATGACATCATACTGTATGGGGAATATGTAACAGTTTTTGCAAGGCCATGTTGTGCAAAAAATATGTACAATGCAAAATAGGTTTTCACATAATTTTACTTCTGGTTAAACAACATACCTTCATTTGTTTGGGGTCAACAACCTGGTTTTTGATCATTACAACATTTGCGGCCGTCAAGATCCATTTCTCTGCTATGACAACTCCACCTCCTCTGTGTAAATTCTCTATAAAGGTGTGCCAGGGGAAGGCTCTTTGTGGAGCAAGATGGCCTCCTAACACCCTCTTATGACGCGCAAAGCCAACCAGCGGGCGTCCACACTCTGATATAATTATGCAGTTCACACAGACCAAGAGAGTCTTTACAAAAATTCTCTCCATAAAATACATATACATTTTTTGACAAAACTGTATATAGAGCACATACTGAATTTGAATGGTATTTTTGTGGTAATTATACACTAGTGCTTACCTGGGAGACATTTTGGATCCACAGGTATGAGATTTTTTTGGTCATCTTTCCATTCCTTATCTGCATCACAGGTGTAGGTTACTGGAGAAAACAACATTAAATAAATGTAGTTTAACAGATAACTATATGCCCATCTCATTCTATAAAAAACAACTTAATTAGAAGACAGTTACCAGTTTTAACAAATTCAACTCAGAAATAAACCACACAACTTACTATTGTATGCGGCAGGAAAAGTATATGGCCTGTTACACTGCAGCTTGATAACAGATTGATATTGATTATGAGCCCCAGAGATGAATAGCACTTTTCCATTAAGTAAGGGTGGTAGATTTTTACAATGTATAACTATAATTGAAAAAAACAGTAATTTGTTTACAACTAAACAACAATATCTTAATATGACTTCCTGTGTAGAAAAATGGAATATATTTAAACATAAAATAAAGAGTTAGACTTACTTTGGCACTGAAGAAGAGCTAAACTCCATTGGCCATTACTCTGACAGGTAAGTGTATAATTACTAAACTCTACTTCTTTCTGGAAAAATAATCAAATGTGTAATTGTTCATGTAAAATGCAATCCATCACATAGCTGAAGCTTCTTTGTGTGTCCTTACAATAATGATTTTGTAACCTATGTCACATTGAGCAGTGACCACATTTCCATAGTAGTATATGGGAAGCACTGGGCTAATCCTCGCATGTATGCTTTTTGGAGGCTCACATTGTACCCCTGCGGAACACCACAAAAAATCTATGTAATTAGATGTAAAATCAATGTAAAAAAAAAAGTTAATAGTTTTCTGGAGTATATGAACCCAGTGAACCAAATGCAGCTTAGGTATGAAACAAAAGTACACTTTATAAAGTAAGATAGGATAGCGTTTTTTGGGCCAGTAAACATACAATCATATTCCAAATCCCTGCAAAAGACTATTGTGAAGGATTTTCATAAGTCCTTGCTAATCGTGTTGATCTTACTGCCTTTCCACTGTACTAGACTGTACAAGACCTCTGAAGATTTGCTGTGGTATCTAGCACCAAGATATTAGCGACAGAGCGAGTGTTGTAAGTTGTCTGGAATGGATTTGTTTGTCTGACACTTCCCACAGATGCTTAGTCAGATTGAACTTTGTGAAACTTGGTGACCAAGTCAACACCTTAGACTCTGTCATGTTTCTCATGCATTGCTGAACATTTTTTTGCAGAGTGACAAGGTGCATTATTCTGCTAAAAGATGCTCCTGCCATGGGAGTACCACTGCCACAAAGGGGTGTGCATCCTGGTTGCTGATTACTCCCTGGAACCATCTGTTCCCCAAGAAAGAGACATACATATACCAGGCCATCCATATCATGCAGAAGAATGTATAAACTCTGTGTGAATGCAGATCTGAGTGCATCATACCAGGCCACATTCTTGCATTGTTCCATGGCCCATGGACAGAGGCCAGAATGGGTACACTAACTGGTCTTTCTGATGCATTTTCTTCTAAAACATTTCTATCATAGCCACCATCCAGAAACTTGACCAAGAATTTGTGCTAGACAGTAAGCCTTTCAAAGGATCGGACCAGTTAGGCTAGCCTTTTCTTCACAGATACATCAATGAGTCGTGGGCACCCATGATCTGCTGGTTCACCCTAATCAGAGCTGCTTACATCCTTACTCTTGCCAATTTTTCCAACAAATTAGACAACTGAATGTTTTATTGCTTCCTAATACAGGACATCACAGCTCTTGACATGTGCAACTGTAATAAGATAATCAACGCTATTCACTCACCTGGTAGTTTTAATGTTGTGGTTGATCAGTATAAGCTCTATTTATTTTACGATCTTGTTTAGTGTAAAACTCACGAACACATGTACGCCGATCAGCCGCCAACTTGAAGCCATGATGACAAGCACAAAGGTAGGAGCCCATGGTGTTGAGGCAGATCTGAGTGCAGGGAGGTTTTGTATCAGGTTCTTGACTCAGAGGGGAACACTCATCTATATCTGTTTGAACACAACCCTGCCATCTTAAATAAATTATATATAGCAGAAGCCACATACATTAGATAGTTTGCTGATGTTTTGTGCTTAGTCATATTACAATTATATAATTTACTGGAAGTTTTCCTACAACTTATTTAATTAGGGTTATTAAGCCAATAATGCTATAAAGTCAATAAAAAAAACACTTTAAAAGAAGAAAATATTTACAATATGATGTGTCCATTATATTCACAATATAGAATTGATGGCATTATCTGGATACTTAAAAAAGTAAAAATAAAAACTTTACTCCTGTTAAAAGTTGTCAGTATAAATAAATTCCTATTGCAGAATCTAAAATGTTTTTTGTCACCTGTAGCCTGGTAAAATGCAGAGAAGCCCACAGGCAGGGTAGGCCCTTGGTTCACTTCATTAGTAAGAAGTGAGAGCTTTACTTCATTAGCAGGTATAAAAATAGGACTGTATCCTGGATGACTGTGCTTCTCTGAAACCTTCTCACCACAGAACTTTATTACTTTCTCGTTATAGAATATCTGTAGGATTTCAGATACATAATATGGCGTTATATTCCTGCCACAATTTTGAGCGTGTGGTTTGACATTTTGAGAGCAGACAAAGCACTCTATGAGCGTGCAATGTCTCCACTGCGCGCTCAACAGCTCGATTCTGCGCGTGCAGTTTCTCCCCCGCTCGCTCAACGTGTTCTCCGCGCACGCTCGACTCTGCCTGTACGCTCGCTCAACATTGTTCAGCGTTACAATTGACACAAAACCAGCCAATCACAGACTTTGACACATTACTTCTGATTGGCTGTTTCTCCTCCAATCAAGTGGCACTACTATCGACCGCTTAACGGAAGCGTTGTAAATGAAGGTTTATAAGTAAAGCGACCGAGTTGTCCGATAATTAGATAAGTAAATAAAAACACACAATGGACAAACGAAACTGGTATATACTAATACTTAATTAAATAAAAAATAAATACTATAATATTTGTTTATAATATTTATAAATAAATACAACTTTATTTACATTGCTTCCC
>JAQMYJ010000033.1:16320970-16331960 GCA_030014305.1 Clarias laeviceps
ACCCCTGTTTGGAGAATGGCAACAATCACAATTAAATAATTATATAATTACTTCCTTAATTACTCAAAAGCATTTTTTCACAAATTACAATGACCTTTGACCTAGACATGTCAACATAAGATTAATTATGATTACCCTTGACCGTTTTGACCTTTGAGCAATCAATCAATCAAAATTATAATTATAATTACTTTTGACAGTATGTACCCTTTACTTCTCACTCACCACTGCAACTCTGACCAGGGTAAAGCAATTAGCGAATATTATAATTTAATTACCAATTTTATTATTTATAAGAAATTATATAAACTCTGATTTGATGACAAATAAAATGAAAAAAACTCTAAAGCATGATGCTTCACTGCAGAAATGATGCTATCATGCAATAGCTTTATACCAAATGGCTTTACTGTAGTTATATCAGACCACAAAAAAATTCTCCAAAAGTGTCTAGGCAGTGCCATATCTTTCCCCATTTTGTTAAAATGGATTTCACAGTGGCCCAAAGAAGCTACAAACCGTCAATGTTTTAATATCCTTCCAATTTTTTAACTTAAAATTCAAAACTTTAATGCAGCACGGGCAGTTCATTAGTCTTGACAATATGATCTCATCAGCCATTTCAGCTTTATGACCAATCAAAGTCAGAGACATTTATTGTGCATGTATACAGTTAAATGGTGTTTTTGTGCTAACCAAAGAATATCCTGTTTACATATTAAAATTTTTGACATCAGCTCTTGAAAATTAAATATAATTTATAGTAATTATTTATTATTTAACTTGTTAAAATTTCTAAAAGGATGATAAATACTTATGACTTTTTCTTTTTTAGGGTTATTCTGAGGGCATATACACAATTTTACCAGATTGTACTTCTGCAGAGAGTGACATCAAAATAAGTGGGAAAATATGTTTAAATTTAATGTTCTAATTAAATTTAAGCAAAAACAGAAGGAGGGGTTCAAAAAATGTATACACACTTGTTTTTTATCTATGCCCTTTTTTAAAACTTAAATTGACTTATGTGTAGTATTATGTTTTCTCTAAAGATGTCAGTAGTCCCAAAATTGTTGAGACCTATATGTTACAGTGTACCTTAATATTATTCGTTTGTTCAGGATCTGTAGTAGCCTGCTTCACCAACACGTGAGCTGCAGACATTAACCACTTTTCTCCAATGATAATCGCTCCTCCTCGTTGTTCCCTATTAAGAAGGTAGACCTGCCAGGGAAAGGAACCAAGGGGAGCTGGCGTTCCTCCAAATATTCTGGCATAATGAGACTGCAATTTGTGATGACCACATACTAAACACACACACACACACACACACACGCACACACACACACACACACACACACAATTACATAATGCAATTTTTCTTTTAATAAGTTTAAGTAAAGCATTTTGTCATTGTCACTGTACCATAACGGCATGAAGGCATTGTATTATCGCCAGTATTCCTCCATGCTTGAGCAGCACTACATGTATAGTTCCCTGTGTTGGAATGCTCAAAACAGATAAGTGTGCATAGTCACATAATTTGAGAAAAATAAGCAAAATATTTTCAACAACATAAGAAAACAAAGTTTCCTCACCATTTTGTTCTCCCTTGTAAAATGGTTCATTACAGTGGTACTCAATGACTGACAGGTATTCGTTACTAGAACCTTTAACAAATTTTACATGTGCATTCCGCAAAGGGGTAGGAGGTCCACAATTAATTGCTGGAAACAGAAAACAGGAGAAAGGACAACACTGGATATAATATTTGAGTTTAAATGCCATTAATGTGTGTTTTGAACATTTT
This sequence comes from Clarias laeviceps, assembly GCA_030014305.1. Classification (NCBI taxonomy): domain Eukaryota; kingdom Metazoa; phylum Chordata; class Actinopteri; order Siluriformes; family Clariidae; genus Clarias; species Clarias laeviceps. The sequence continues at coordinate 16,322,781 of JAQMYJ010000033.1, forward strand.
TTATTTTTTTTTACTTAAAAAGAACATAATAAGTGGAGACCACTAATGCTAAAATCGAACCTCCACAATGCAGTGCAAAAAAACACTGCACTAAAATGTGTTTTGAGTAACAATGAGTTAAATGGCTTGGCAAGTTGACAATAAGTGAGATGACAAGCAAGTTTAAACACAGTAAGTGCGTAAGAGCTGGACTGGCTAAGGGACTACAGTGCTACTGCACTGCTTTTTTAGGTTAAAGATTAAGCAAGGGCTAATTCACACTAATCAATTCAATTCACTCACTTTCGGAATTCAATTTAATTTTATTTGTATAGTGCTTTTAACAATTGTCATTGTCCTAAAGCAGGTTTACACAATCAAAATTATGGAAGTTTCTATGAAATGTGAATGTGAATCTGAATCAAAATGATCAGATTGTCCCTGAGGAGCAAGCCAAGGGTGGCACTAGATGCTGTAGGAACCATTTCTCAATGTGAAAATGTGTCAGGGAAAGAAATAACTGGTTTAGGGTGGATTTTTTCCCTTTAAATTACTTTACTGTACAGCTGTTATATTTTTGTTTAAAGTTTGTCTGAACATTTCAATCTGGCACACCAGCATCACAATTAGCCATTCATTAGTTTATATTTCATGGCAACTGATAATCCCTGGTGTTGTTTTACCATTACAAGTGTGGTTGTCCTGGTTAAGAAGATACCCATGTGGACAGCTGCAACGGAATCCTCCAATAAAGTTGATGCAGAAGTGGCTGCATGGATTACGCTGGCCTGCACATTCATCAACATCTATATAAAGAACATACGGACATCATAAGAACAAACAAAACATACAAAACAACATACGGACAACATAAGAACAAACAAAACAAACAAAAAAATAGATTTCTTATCCACTGTGGCACTTAAACTCACAGAGAACTGTTGTGGAAACGGCTAATGCTTTAAGTTGTCATATGTCCCAGCTTACTATAGGAGATGTATTGCATGAAGCTAAATATGTTTCAGAGATGAAAACTAGACGAAGACTCAGGAAGAGGCGCAGAGGCCGATCGAGGGAAAAGGCTGTGAAGACACCTCTTCTGGACATTGCTGCAGCACGTGCAGAGAAAGAGGCGGTTGACATCAGCAAGGCTGTGGTTACCAGCAATGTTCTTCACACCTAAGATGCTTAGTATAGTGTCTCGTCTGTAACCTTATAAGGTCAAGGCCTGCTAATTGGTTAGTAGCATAAGGCTGTTAGAACATGAGTCACAGGACCAGGGTATAAAAGAGTTCTGTTATAATAGAAAAATGTTCCTAGGCAGGGTTACCATGCATTGTTAATTTAAGTTCACAAGACGTTGTGTTCTTTTATTTTCCTTTGAACCCTTTGCTTAGTATTTTCTATTTTCACCATAAATCTACCTCGTTTTATTTGCTTAAGTTGTAGTTGCTTGCAATATAAAATAATAAAAGGACTGCCCCCCATTGCGAGGCCAGTACCCCCAGTACGGTGCCGAAGGCGTGGATTTTTAGTGTTCCAGAACAGACGGTTCCGGGGACTACATTTCCAAGGACACTTTCTAAGGTGAGTCTTGCGCTGATCTTTACAGAATTTGACACCGGCAATGTTTCGTTTTTTGCAGATAGATATTTCCTATTTGTGTAGGTGATTAGGGAATGTTTGTCAAATGCAGCAAAACATGGTGGAAAATGCGGGCACCTAATTAATTAATTGATTAATTAATTAATACTGTTTTTGATGCTGGGTACTAAAATGTTGTTGATGTCCTTGGTTATTCATTGGTGAAGATAGTGAAAGTTACATCCCACTGGCATGTTAGTTTTCATGAGAGGTTTCAAGTCTACTCTGCGCGCACAGAACTGAAAGTATCTGAGAGAACAGGCAAGGAAACGGAAAACTAGGCGACCTAGAGTTGTGGGTAGCATATACGTTGAGGGTGCCTTAGAGAAGGCAGTGCCTAGTATATGACAACCAGGATGGCTGGACACGCAGGACAGGCTGGACAGGTGGTTGTCCATGCCTTTCCATCACCACACACAATATGTGAGAGCATGCAATGTTTATGGGTCATGGAAAAAGGTGCAACCCAGTCAGTTGGAGAAAATGAGTATGTCATGGTCCTGGTAAAAGACAGGTTACTTTTAACCACGTTGATTAATCAGTATCCCCCGGGTACTAAGTTTAAGGTGTTTCTTAACGACGTACCAGTCCCGAGTGACATTCCTGTAGCGTGGAAAGAGGTGAAATTTCTCACGCCTGAAGGTGTCGAACTGCCTAAGAGTAAATTTTGTAATGTTCTTTTTGGAAACGCTGAAATGCGTGATGATGACATCTCAGTGCGGACTGAGAAGAGTGGAGAAAACACTCCGGAGGAGAGTGGATTGGACGAAGATGAAATTGCAGACCCACACGAATCCTATGTCGGTCTCAACCGCATCTATAGCCTGGCAAGGGAATTTGAGGAACCCTCATGTCCCAATTATGAGATTTTGTCAGAGGATAGATTGCCTCTGCCTATTAATCCAGTATAGTGAAACAAAAATCAAGTTTAAAAATGCCCCGAGTGACCTTCACTGGTGAAACACGCGATAAAAAGGCTTCTGACATTTGGGAAACCCCTAAAATCAGAATGATTCGCTCACTGGATCCCTCCAGAGATCCTGATAGTAGCCGTGATGATTCCAGTAGCGAGGACAAACGAAGACCTCCTTATAGAGGGTCTCGTCCTGGCACGAGTAGTAATGCGGATAATTCATCTGAGGATGAAGACCCAGATGATCCGGCTTCAATTATGAAAGCACTCCGCTTAACCCCTTCTACGAAGGAAAAGCCTAAACGACGTGAAAACAGTTGTGAAAGAAATAATAATCAGGCTTTAGTTGATATTCATGCGTTCCAAGCTTTAAATAGTATTAAACATGACGCGAAACACGGACCTCTCAAGAAAGCACTGTGCGTGTTAGATCAAGGGAAGCGAATGGGAGCTAGTGAAGCAATCATACAACAAGTTGTGAAAAGCTTTACAGCAAATAAGGTTTCTATTAAGGTGTTGGAGCAATATCAGAAAACTCACCTGAAAGAGAACAGGAGCGAGGAACGTGCAGAATTTAAGGAGTCGGTCGAGATGGTAGGCATGTGGCCCACCTTGTGTGTAGTAATGGAACAAATTCAGTCTCCCAGGGAAATGGTTAAAAGATTGCAGAACTATTGTGGGCTGCAGCTTCTCCCTGGGCTGAGTGATGTAATGATGATGGGTGCTGAAACAACAGAGGAGAAATTGATTGAATGGGCAGTGAAATAGGACAGGAACCAGTCTGCTTAAAGAGAAAAGTCGGAAAGAGCAGCCAGACAAGAAAAGGGGTAAAGAAAAAAAGAATGACACCTCCAAAGTCAGAGGATTCCTATTAGGAGAAATCCTGGTAGAAAGGCTAAGTCAGAGCATAAGTACTTTAATCAGAAAGGTGGTTTAAAAGACACCTATGTCAGCCAAGATAAATGGGATGGAAGAATAGTTGAGCTAGGTCCGAGGTGTAGCGAGTTGACTGCAGAAGGGACGCTCACAGTAGTCAGTCGGAAGGAAGTCTGGCAGACTAGGAAAAGCACGGGGTGCGTGGGCCTGAATTATGACCCAGGTGTCACCCAGTGTGCAGGCATTGCAGCGATTTTGATCCAAGAGGGCTGATGCCAAGACACGAAGCAGTGTTGCTAAGTGCTAATTTAGTTGGCTAGAAACATGGATGTTACAGGTAAGGATACCCCAACATGGATTAAGCTTAGATGGTCCAACCTGTCTCAAGTTGTGGGCTGAGTGGGCTCAGATAAAAGATTGAAGGAGCACGATGTGGCTACATGTGGTCTTACAGATAACGAAAGAAACATCACTCAATGGTATAATGTATCCCGAGTAGGAATTCATCCTCATTTCCTAACAGGTCTATCGAGGAGGGTGGCAAAACCATTGAATGTTCACAACGCTCCAGGCTTACAAGAAGGAGAAGCCAAAGATTGGACTATTCTAAAATACATAGCCACAGTGGCTATAGGTATGGCTCTTTTGACCTTTTGTAAAGCGAAAGTACAAAAGGTCAAAAGAGAGGCATGAACTCCAGAGACTGTTAAGAAAACCGGAAGGTGAAAAAAAAGTTCAAAAGCAGAACACCGCAAACCGGTGATGTGAGGGGCTAGCCCTAGATGTAGATAAAGGCATGCTCACAAGGACATGTCGAGAGAGCGGAGACAGATTAAGGCAGAATTGAGATTCTAATTGCATTGTAGCCAGGATCCAAAAGATTTAGAGATGGCTTTAAATCAGACCAACGATAGCGTCGCGGTAAATGACACATCGAGTACCTTAGGTACTTCAGAGGAGGACGCCTCCAAACGGGTCGAATGGTGAGTGTCGGCCTTCAGCTCATCGTATGGATCATTTGGATAATTTTGAAATCAGTAGAAAGAAATCCTGGTTACCAAATTTTTCTACTAGCCGCTTCCATCCCAGTAATTTAGTTATTTGGGGAAAATACTGCGACTATGATAGCCGCCAGTCTGGTGATTGGCAGTAGGGGATGGAACCAGCAAATTAAAACAAGTGGGAAAGTTGCGATCCTGTTTTATGTGCCAAGTTACACAGTGGGAATGTGGATAGCAGCTGATGTAATATGGTTAAATGTCTATATTAAGGGGAATTCTTGTGGGGATGTGCTTAATAATAGTACTGTATTGTATTGTCTACAGTGGATGGCAGGCAAAATCCTGGAAGCCTGTGACACAATTGTGTTTCTCTGGATTTTTGTTTGGAATGTGTAGAATTATAGGAGAAATCTATAATATTCAGAGCTGTAGCTTTTTAGGCATTTTATTTCTTATGAGAGATCAATCAAGTGTTACTAAAATAAGTAGAAATGTAAGCCGCATAAGAGACGGACTGTGTTAAAGTCTAGTGTAATGAAGAAACCAATTTTTGCTGCTAGTAAAAGCTTGCTTAACATGTAATAAGATATTGTCAGACAAAGATTGTACCAAGACATATCAAGTGTTCGTCGGAAATGCTTCTTCCCCGGTTACAATTGTAAATTAAGGGAAAACAATGAAGCCCATGTTAGGCTGCTAAATTCAAAATTTCAATTAAGGTACCAAGCCAGAAGGCTAAAACCCCATTGTCATTGGCAAACCATACGGAGAGCCCGTAGACGGGGGGAAATACCTCGGCAGGATAAGAAGATGGCTGGATTGGAGTAAGTGCAGGTGAGGTGTCGGGTAAGAGGCAAAGGATTCGCGCGAAATCGTGACTTTGTCCTCTGTTACAGGATTTGGCAGTAGTGGAGACTGGCGGGAGTTTGAAGCCTTTACGGGTGCGCCAGCTCAAGAGACTACTCAAGGCCCACGGCCCCAGCCGCTCTGTTACCAGGTTGTTCTTTTATCCAGAAGCCGAGGCTAAATTGGAATTGAAACCGGTACCTGTGAGAATTGGAGTTCTTCAAAGGCGAGCGCCACTTCGGGAGAGAAACCTCGACCTGGGAATGGCGGCCTATGAAGCCAAATTATACAGGGAGTATGATCATGAAATGAAACGTACTTATGCATGAGTTTGGCTATTTGATAAGGTGAAGAAATTACTCTTAGTGACTGAAAGAGTACTAAGGGTAAACATGTGCTTCCCTGTGATTCCTCAAGCCAACTTTGGGGGAAGCAAAGGACAGCGGGTTCATATGCCAAGAGGGGGTGTTGTGGAAACGGCTAATGCTTTAAGTTGTCATACGTCCCAGCTTAGGAGATGTATTGCATGAAGCTAAATATGTTTCAGAGATGAAAACTAGACGAAGACTCAGGAAGAGGCGCAGAGGCCGATCGAGGGAAAAGGCTGTGAAGACACCTCTTCTGGACATTGCTGCAGCACGTGCAGAGAAAGAGGCGGTTGACCTCAGCAAGGCTGTGGTTACCAGCAATGTTCTTCACACCTAAGATGCTTAGTATAGTGTCTCGTCTGTAACTGATGAACATCATGTTCTAGTTTGGCAGCAAGCCAGCCCTAAGATAAAATATGTATTCGGCTGAATGTGTTAGATCTAGTTAGAAGCAGTATAAGCGTAGCTTTGTTCGTCAATATTTACCTTATAAGGTCAAGGCCTGCTAATTGGTTAGTAGCATAAGGCTGTTAGAACATGAGTCACAGGACCAGGGTATAAGAGAGTTCTGTTGTACTCCTGAATGGTTCTTGGGCAGTGTTAGCATGTATTGTTAATTTAAGTTCACAAGACTTTGTGTTCTTTTATTTTCCTTTGAACCCTTTGCTTAGTATTTACTATTGTATTCACCATAAATCTACCTCACCTCTACATTTTATTTGCTTAAAATTGTAGTTGCTTGCAATATAAAATAATAAAAGGACTGCCTCCCATTGCGAGGCCAGTACCCCCAGTACGGTGCCTAAGGTGTGAGTTTTAGTGTTCGAGAACAGACGGTTCCGGGGACTACATTTCCAAGGACACTTTCTAAGGTGAGTCTTGCGCTTATCTTTACGGAATTTGACACCGGTAATGTTTCTTCCTTTGCATATAGACATTCCCTATCTGTGTGGCTTTTAGGTAATGTTTATTAAATGCAGCAAAACAGAACTTAACTGACCTAGTATATATGTTGGCAAGGTTTGCTGTAAGTCATTAAAACTTTATACTGAAAAGGACAATTAAACAGTGAATGTCCTCCGGGTTGTAATAACGCAATGTAGAAGATAAAACAAAGCTTTTTGGAGCAGCACCATCATATACACTTCTCATTTTTTCCTTTTTGAGAGTTTAGCAGGATGGTGCTCTACGATTGACTGGCATTTGTATAATATCGATTGAATTGCCTTTATATTGTATGAAACATAAAAGTAATAAGAGTGGGCTCTTCCAGAATGAGATGATCCCTTCCGCAAAACATGAGGGTTCAAAGACAGGTTTAATGGAACTCATGTGCTGTCTTTCCCAGTCATCAGATCTTTATTCAAATGAACACCTACAGTAAGACAAATATCACAGTTCCTACTGAATCACTGGCCAATTGAGAAGTCTTTTGTGACTGATCTCCCTTCCATCCTCATCCCAATAATGAACCTTCTTTCAAGCTGTTTAGATCTTTTCCTTTTGCCATTCTGATGTACATTACTGGACCTGATCTAGCAATTTGTACATGTCACGAAACATGTAGACTACACTACTAGACTATTTATTTAAATTATTTGCATCATGGATCCAAATACTTCCTGAAATGTACCTTTCATTTGATAAATTGCACTGTATCCAGTATGAACCTGTGGGAGTGAGTCATCTGAATGGAAGTAAGTAGATAAACAACCTCCTGAAGCAGAGTGAAGATGAGGATTGATGGAAGACTGCATCTCCATAAAGGACAAATTACCACACAGAGACTTGATCAGATCCTTGCCAGCGAAGACCTGAAGAATAAAAAAAACTGAGGTGTAATAATTTTATTGTTGATTGACATGAAAAAGATAAATACAGCTCGACATGGAAATTTCCTTTTTTTAAGGCACACACAACTGACCATGAGAGCATCACGTTCACAATTTGCACTGTTCTCCAGGTCCAGGTGAATGAGGGTTAGAGATACAGTGAATCCTGGATAAGTACAGAGGGTCCAATTCTCTTTGCTGTTGATGGGATATGCCAGTGGATATTTTGGAGAGTTTAACCAGCCCTGATGTTGTGAGCATACTAGTGGCAGCAGCAGCAGCACACCCACACTGAAGTAAAACATGGGTTAAAGGGAAAAAGGAGAACAATTTATTACTATATTTAGTCAATTAGACCAGACAGTAAACAAATTACAATTTAACATCTTCATTTATCTTCAGCAAACACAGAATTTTGATGGAGATCATGGTGGATGCAGAACCTATATCCGAGATGATCCATGATCTGTTTAACTAGCACAAGGTATTTTTAATGGGGACTACAAACCACTTCTCTAAGTTGATAATATTTTAAACATTAATTTAAGTGGATATTAAATTTACAACATAGATAAAAAGCACTTACAACAAAACTAGTCACAATATTAGAATTACAATTAAATCATGCCATCAATTATGCAATAAATAAATAAACAAACAAAAATCTAACCAGAAGGTAACACTTCTATTTAAATTTAAAGATCTACATACCTGAAAAACATCATCTCTTATAAATGTAATTATTTTAAGTAGAAACGGGATGGACTTTGACTTAAGGCACACAAGTAGTTACGTTTAATAATATTAATATGTGACTAATATTGATTAAAATGTGTTTACATGGCTTTTGTGTGCTTGTTGGTAGGTCATACAGAGCAGGGCTGAGGCTGTGTGTGACGTACAGTGTCTCCTGTAGGTGGCAGTCATAACTATGAACTGTAGAAGAAGGAAAGGAGGCGGGAGTTTTGAAGGTTGGCTGGCAGCAGCTATCTATTTACAATAAAAAATAGCGACACTATAGCAAACTACCAAACAACAAACAGTCAGGGATGATAAAAGAAGCAGTAAATAAGTAATTAAATAAAAAAAAAAGTAAATAGCACACCTGGGGGAAAACGAACAAACAACTGTAGGAGCAGAAGTATTAACAAAAAAATAAATCCCATATTATTCACAATACTCCACAGCCTTAGAGTTTTTTTTTTTTATACATTTTTTAATAAAAGAAAGAGGGGTATACTATTGATAAATTTAATATAAATTTACATTTCTGAATAAAATTAGCAAAAATATTTAAATTATAAAATAAAGTTAAGGCAAAAAGTTTACATATATTTTTCTTCTTTTGGTGGGACTCTGAAGAGGAGTTTGCAGCGCCATACATACTTAACCCACTGGCTCAGGGATAAATTCAGGTGGCACAGCACCACAACAAAAATTACAGCAAGAGTCAAAACAGAAATTAAAGCTTTGCAATCAGGGAAATCAGTCCTTAATAACAGACAGTGTCACAGGGCTGAGTGAGGTCAGGCAGGCTGATAGGACCCAAAAGCAGACACACCACAACGGAATGATACTCTTAAACATTAATAATTCAATTCAATTCAATTTATTTGTATAGCTCTTTTAACAATTGGCATTGTCTCAAAGCAGCTTAACACAATCAAAAGAATTATTTAAGTTTGTATGGAATTTGAATGTGTATGAATCAAAATGGTCAG
>JAQMYJ010000033.1:16334529-16367587 GCA_030014305.1 Clarias laeviceps
ATTAATGATCCATTTCTTTGTGTGTGATTGTTTAGTTTTGAGTGTACGCTCTTCATTGTCAATAAAGAAAAACATGACTTAGAATAGGTAATTTCCTAAAATTTTCCACTAATTTCCTCCCCTTCATTGCGCCCCACCTGTCATGTCTGTATTCCCCCCTAGTGGGGCGCGCCCCACACTTTTAGAACCACGGTGCTAATCTGATGGGCCATAACTCCGTCCAGCAGATGGCGGTAATGCACATATAAGCTGGGTGCCAGCCGTTAGAAAATCTCAAAGAAGAAGAAGCAGTAATGGATTGTGGGTAGTTGCCGGCTGTGCTGTTGCACGTTGACATTGAGGACTGTGTGAGCCGGTTAACGGCGGTAAAACCTTTATGTCTGGTGTATTCTTTACTCTACTGTATGTGGAACGAATATAACTGTTTACAATCAGCTAGTATTATTAGCAGTTGTTACTAGGAATAGTTTAGACTAATAGGTAATAATATGTTTTGTTAACTAGCTGTTACTGTGGATAGTCAACTTGGAGCTAGTTAGTCTCTTATATCTGTGTTTATTATCGTTTCCCAAAGTAAGATTTTTTATCTGAGTTGTAACTGATTTAACTGAGCTCAGCTCCGTTTAAATTAAACAGTATGTAATTAAAATATATGTTTAAAGTAAACAATTGATAAGCAAACCCCTTTGGTTTGGTCCTGGTTTGCTTTAAAGGTCATCTCATGCAAATCTGTTTGTTAAGTAACTTATTTTACTATTTGATTTACACTTATTAATTACTTTAAGCAAACACATACACATTGTGTGCAGTTTGGTTTGTTGTTTGGCTCTTTATAGATTGAGGCATATCTTTTTGCCTTTATTTCTCTTTCAACAAAACAGATCAGACTTCAGGATGGGAGGCTCAGCGTCAAATCCTGCTGCCACAGTCAAAACAGACGCTCACCACGGCATCAGCACACCACCACCGGGCTGCCCGATGCACCAGACGCGCCAGGAAAGTAAGTCTATTGTAATACTTTAATATTCACAGATGAATGTAAAAAGTTTGCATTTTATGCTCATGTGGGACATGTCTAAAATTCAAGGTTCTCCTCCATCTGAGTGCCCCATGCATCAGGCTGAGTCTCAGACCACTGCTCCTCAGGGACCAGCGCACCAGGACAGGGCCTATGACTTTGTCGGGTGTCCCATGAAGGCTGCAAAAGAAATGTCAGACATTGATCCAACAAACATGGTACTTTAACTATCACTTTCATATATGATGCGTGTATATATATATATATATATATATATAACAAACTGACCGTGTTGTGGATCTGTGTTTCCATTAGATGCCACCACCAAACCAACAGCCAGCTGCTGACCAGCCTTTCCCTTTACCAGTCAACAGAGAGGAGTCCAACATTCCTAGACACGGGACAGATAAAAACTGGGTGTATCCCTCCGAGCAAATGTTCTGGAACGCCATGTTAAGAAAAGGGTTGGTTTCGAATTTTTTTTTGTATGTTTAATAACAAGTTCTATAACTGATTTTCCTTGATGTGAAGTGATTTCAAAAAGATTATTTTCTCTTAATGGCAAAGTTCTGGAGACCTGTCAGGAGAACTCCGATGTCCCTAAAGTGGAAAATACTTGAATAATTGTACTTTGTGCCTATGCTCTCATACCATAATACTTTTAATTCTTACTACTATTATATCTTAGTTTAGATCTTCAGAGAACTTGTTACAAATCACAAATGTCTCTTCTCTCATCCTCTCAATGACCGCAATCTTTATATCAATTAAATAAATTTAGTTAGTAAGCAATCATTTTAGTCTGTCAGTGCAGGGAACAAAAATATTGAGTTATGATAACTGTAGTGTTTGTCATGCTATGCAACAGGGCTAGTGTTATAGCCATGTGTTTGGATCTGAATGTAGATAAGTATCTGGCCTGCAGTGAGGATGAGTCCCCTAGAACTATGCAAAATCATGTATGAAATGAAATGTGTCCTTTGCTTTCTAATTAGCTTCTTAAGAGCTGAATTTGCCAATTAATAGAAAAATAAATTGGAGTGGGCTTTAAAATATTCATTGCACCTGGACAAATGTACTGTGTGGTGAATTAATGGCAGCTTATAAACACAGAAACATGATCAGATGCATAAATAGATCATTTGTTTTTATAGGTGGCGTTGGAAGGAAGAGACACTTTCCCCAGATGACATGACAAACATCATCAAAATCCACAACCGCAACAATGACCAGGCCTGGGAAGAGATCCTGAAGTGGGAGGCACTGCATGCGAGGTGAGTAGATTATTCTTGTAGTAGTGGTGGTGATGATGATGATATTATTCTTTATTATCGTTATTAGTAGTAGTTACAATGAACCCGCTGTTCACTTTATTTAGGAACATTTGCTCATCACAAGCAGCTCAAACAGCACATTTGTAGAGTTCTAACCTCAAGCTTGTGCATTCTGAAATGCTTTTCTGCTCACCAGAGTTGTAAAGAGTGATTACATTGCTGTAGACTCCCCAGACATATTGGATGCGAAGCCCAACCCTACCGTGGAGGGGAAAAGTAGGCATAATTGGTTCTTACCAAACCACACTGATGCACTAAAAATACTGGGCAATTACATCTGCATATACAGATGTAACATTTACTCGTAAAATAAACACTAAAATTCAATTCTTCGCAACAAAAAAGAACAAAAAGCATTTAGAGGAAAAGACCAGAAAATAAATGCCAGCAGTATTTGCTGATTTTTAATAATTTTCTAGGTAGTTTTTTCATTAATTTTGTTAAAATGTACTATTAAAGGCTGTTCTTTATATAGTTCGTAGAGGACTGATTCAGACACATCGCATCCATAACGCGAAAATGTTGCATCAATTCCAGTTCATCCTAAATCATTTATTTTAAAAAAATGACAAACATTTTTCAAATCTAATTTTTTTTGTGTTCATTCATGTCTCTATCAAGTGTAATGCTTTTTGCAGTTGTCTTTAAATTAAGAGTTTATAGAAAACCTGTACCTTTTGTCCATTTAATGTCACATTCATAACACTGACAAAATGCTGAATATTTTCAGGATGTCAATTAATCTGTGAATTTTGAGGATTTGTTCATTTTACCTAAAGAGGATGCATTATGTTTTGCAAATTAATTCACTTCGACTAAGCTGGTCCATGCTCTGAGGCTTTTTGTTTACCAATATGAGTCCAAATGTCAAATCCATAACACTGTGTCTGCTCTCCATTGTCTCCAACTGGTGTAGACATCCTCCTCTGATCTTTCCCCACATGGCATTTCCACCCCTAGTATGGCTGCTGCTTCTTTTTTTTTTTTTAAACCATTCTGTGTAAATTCTAGAGTTTTTGTGTGAAATTGTTAGGAGATCAGCAGTGACTGAAATACTTAAAGCAGCCATTATAAACTTAAACGCATATGAAGTGTTCAAAATTATGGAGATTCCATTCTGATGCTTGATGTGAGAATTAACCATACCTCTTGACATGCATTTGTGTGAATTAAGGCATGTAGTGGTGCTGCCACGTGGCCATAAGTTGCATGGAGGTGTAGGTGTACAGGGATTTTTATTAAATGGTTGGTGAATCCAATATGATTTTAGATTCAAGACTTTCATACAGTCATTATATATAAATATATAATATCCGTGAAAAAATGATCCATCACACTCTGACGAAAAAAACCATCACACTCTGACGAAGAACAGAATGCAGCATTAGTGGGGTCAAAATGGAAAAATATGCATTCATGAAGTTCATCCTAGCCACATCCATGTCAGGTTCTCAATGCTGTTATGTTACTTATTTCCTATCACGCACATGATCACTCGCTTACCAGGTTCAAGAAGATTGAACTGAGTTATTACTATGTCCTGTCGGATCACACCACGCTCTTACTCGAGCACTTGTCACACACTAACTGCATTGTAATTGCTTGTCTTGTCTTTTTGGTGATCACCTTTGGGTTGGTGCCCACTGTGTTGCATTACTGCCACCTTCTGGTCATCTACCTCATCTTCCTTTCAGTTTAAATCCTCTTTTCTTGTCTCGTCGCTATTATGAAACCTGTCAGTACTGATGGGTTGAAATAAATACTGTGACATATGTGCAGAGTTTTTCATCACAGAGTGATCGTGTGAGTAATTGGATCCAGTATTTATAACTAAATTCTCTAAATGTGACATAGATACAATTATAATCTGCTGCATGCACACCATTAGTGTGGCAAGTGCTAGAAGAACGTAATATGAACTCAATGCGCTCTTCTACAACATGGCAAGGACCTACCATGTTAATAGCACAAGCCTGAAGGTGTTGTTGTGAGAACTCTATTGACGGAGCAATAACGCAATCACATCCCAATGACAACTCGGACAGAGCACCATCCAATCCTTTCAGTCGGCGCCACGCTTGTCACACAACAATGAAATCCCTAAGAGGTTTTAGTTAGTAATGCTTTCATTACTTCATAATATAAAATTCTGTCAGCATTCTGCTTTGTCCATGTCCTCACCAGGCTTTAAAAAAAAAAGCAGTTCCATGTTAAGGGAGACGATACAATTACAAATATAAACAACATAATGCAAGTAATGAGAGTGCGTACAGTATGTGTCAGGGGTATGGACTGTGTATTGGCGTGTTAAATGATGTGTATGGCTAAACAGAATTACTACACATAATCAGTGGTGAAATGACCGAAGTAAAATTAAGTAAACATTGCACATGTTTAACTGAGTGAGTAATTGGGTTGATGTTGCATGTACAGCTTTCTACTGAAGTGTCGCACCTATTGTACTTTTTCCTGGTTTGTAGTGAATGTCCATGTGGTCCTTCTTTGAAACGGTTTGGTGGTAAAGCAAAGGAGTTCTCACCCAGGGCCCGGATACGCCATTGGATGGGGTATGGAATTGTATTTTGAATAAGTGATGTATTGCTAGCTAACTATGCTCAGGTTTCCCCTGGACCGTGTATTCTAACTTTTTTGTGTGTGCTCATGCATGTAGGTATGAACTACCCTTTGACCGACATGACTGGATTGTGGATCGTTGTGGAAAAGAGGTCCGGTATGTGATTGACTATTATGAAGGAGACCTTGACAAAAGCACATACCAGTTCTCTATCTTGGACGTGCGTCCTGCTTTTGACTCTCTTGGTGCAGTGTGGGACAGAGTAAAGGTGGCCTGGTGGCGATGGTCATCTTGAACTCCTGAAAAGCTCACATGGACTCTTCTACTATGTTAAGATGTGAATAAAAATTGTTGAAATAGACCTGCATATGTAAATGTATTCTATACACTGATAACAATTTGAGAGAAACATAGACTCATATATTGTATATGTAAATGTGTTTGAGGTGTGACTGAGATTTTAATTTTGATGAGTCTTCCTTATAAGGCTCTTTTTTTTAAAAATATTTTATTAAGGATGCAATACAGTTACAGGAACTTTTGCACCCAAATGTCAAATTAAATAACCAAAACTGCTGCAGTTAATGAAACTGCATTGAAATGCATAATTTGTTTAAAGAAAATATTGTTTTAGGGATTGAGTTAAATAAGACAGTAAGTGAGAATAATGTAAAGTTTAACTTGTCTGTAAGAAATGTTGTTTAAGCTGCTATATTCTCTGCTAGTGCTTGTAGTAATATTTTTTCAGTTTGTGTGATTGCTGGATCATCTTATTTCATTGTCACTTTTTTTTTTGAGATGTAATTATTTATTTTTTTTTACCCTATGCCAGGGGTCTCCAAATCCAGTCCTGAAGGGCCAGTGACCAGCACATTTTGTAATTCACCAACACCTAAACATACCCACTGAACCTAGTAATTAACAGATTAGTTAAATCAGCTGTGTTGGACACTGGCCCTTCAGGACTGGATTTGGAGACCCCTGCCCTATGCTGTTGAATAATGTGGTTTGATTCAGGTTAGTTTCAATTGTGTGTATATTTTTGTCTTTCTGTCCATGTATGTTTTAAGGCTACTATATTTAATAAAAGTACATTGTCCATATGTATATGGTTTGCTAGACCACTTTTTTTTTTTTTTTTTTTTTTTTTTTTAGTATTGCAAGCCATTAAAAATTGTCTATGTCTGGATTACGATATCTGTTGCAGTTGAAATGCTTAAAAATTGACTCATGTGACACTTCAGACTTCTCTCCAGAAGTTAGTTCTAGCATCTTCTTCACCTTTTAACTTTTTCATGTCTGGTTTGTCTTTCAGTCTGAATGTCGTCAAGTTGATGTGATTTCTTCTTGCAGCCACTAGATGGCCACATTTCCACATTCGTGTCCTCACTTTTTTAGCTGTGTAGGTCTCCTAACCTCATAAGACTCCACTGTCCTAATATGAGAAGACATTTTTGCTCGACTTAACTGTGTATACCCTTGTAGAACCTTCATATTACTTTTTTTTGCCAAAACTTTTACTGTTTAAAGACAATGATGAAGTTTAATAGTTATTAGGTTCCAATAAACTGAAAGTAATTAGAAGGCTCATGGCATTAGAGTTTAACTCTTAGGAGGTCAAGGAAACTCTTAAGAAGAGACAAAAGTTAAAAGTCAAGGAATCTTTTCTGTGCAGCACTGTATTGGTTTCTTTCAGGTGTGTAGGGTGAATGATTCTGGCTGAAACTGGTGAAGATCTGCTCTGAAATGAGTTTACGAGATGGAAATACTATCTGGTGCTTGTCGACTTATGGCTGTGTGGGCAAGATTTTTTCACAGCGTGATAAAGCCTCAAGTTACCCATGACCCTTTTAAGATTTAGGACGTTAGGTGAACTGGATATCTCTCACTCAATAAAGTTTCCAGGAAGATTTGGTTATTTCAGCTGCTGTTTTTCTGATTATGCTACAAGATGCAGTTAAACAGTTTGCCTCTCTCTGAAGGCTACAGAGATGCATGTGCTCACTCAGATATGTGCATGTTACATTTCCAGCAGGACTGCTGCTTGGCTGGAAGCCATGGACCCATGGCACAGAGCAGAGAGCAGATATACAAACAGCCTGTGGCAATTCAGATTGGCTGCCTGATCCTGTGCACCGCTCACCCTGACCAAAGCTCTTTAGCCTGGTCTTATTTACATACCAAAAGATGCTGTGCTGTGCCAAGTACAATAACAAGGCTTTGTCACAACTGTAATTAGCTTAAGTCTCTCTCTCTATCTCTCTCTCTCTATCTTTCAGAAAGAGTTTTATGAAGTCAGTATCAAATCCTGTAATTAGTATGTTTTTAAAAACATCAACATGCTGTCTATCTGTATTAATCTGAAACTTAACACAAAACAATATATTTAAAGATCTCTCTGTTAAATGAGCTATAACAGGCTTTTGCTTGTTTAACAGTACATGAGCAAAAGCATAAAGCATACAGATGGTATATTGTTACCAAGTACTTTGCAACATTTTAAGTATTATAGAACATTCATACTTGACCTACAGTAGCCTATGCTTTAGATTTACCCAAGACTGCAGACTTCTATAGCAACCATCTGTACATGTTTACTTTTGCTTCTACTTTTACAGCATTTATCAGAGACTCTTATATCGAGGCACTTAAACATCCACATGCTAGTTCAACAGGTCAGGATCTAAGAATATCATCAAGCTAAATCTCTGTAAGAGAGAAGTTAGTACAGCGAGAAAACTCAAGACAATGAATAAATATGATTTCTTTTTTCATCCTTTTTTTTTAAAAACATGTTCACATCATAGAGTAATTGCTTGTTTATGTGAGAATGGTAGATGCTCTATAAAAAGCAGCTGATTACCATCCATTCCACTTCTCTCAGCTGCAAATATGTGTCAAAAGCACTTGACACAATGGAAGTAAGTAAATGTGCACTATTTTCTAGGAGAATGTAAAAATAACAAAATTTTCCATTATTTAAATAATCCTCCATTTAGTTAATGGAGGCAGCTTTTAGAGGTTTATCACTGCAGTGTAGAGACAAAAAATATCTGCAAACTGCCTTTAATCTGATTGAGGATTTGAGACATCTTCACAGATGACACGGTAATATCTGCTTTTGTGTCATGCTTAAAATATACTACCTTGGATGCTGCTGAATATTAATATACTGTATATATTTGGAGAAGTGAAGATTGTAATGCCCTTTTCTCTTAATTTATCTGTTGCTATCACAACCCTCAGTCCACAATAAATGTAGAGATAGTACCATTTTTCTTGCCAAAATACATGTCAGATTTTCCTACCTGTAAAAGGTGTTAAAAGTGGAACCATTTACTCTTTAATAAAGAGTTATACCTGCTTTTTTCAATGGTCATGTAGGGTTAATGTCACACCTGAGGGGTGACAAAGATCCTGCTTTGGAACTTTATGGAAATGTCATGATTTCTAGGATATTATATTTTTGCTATTTTTGAGATTCATCTTGTATATCTATCTATTTCTTTCTTTCTTTTGAACATTTTAAGCACATTATTAGCAAATCAGTGGCATAGTGGTCAGCACTGTTGCCACAAACCTCCATGGTTGGGAATTCAACCCTGTGATGCCCTGTGATGGACTGGTTCCCCAGGGTGTCACCTGGGTTGTGCACTGAGCTTCTAGGGATAGACTCGAGGCCCCCTGAGAGGATAAGCAGCATGGAATAAGAAAGAAAGAAAGAAGGAAATAATACATATTGATGCTACAGCATTGAAACAGTTTTAATGGCCCTTTAGGGGGAAGAAAAATCAGTTTGTGTAGCATAGCTCTTATAAAGCCAACTCTGCATGACCATACCATTCTATGTCTTATTTGGCTCCATCAGCTACCATTGATTGCCCTAAATTCTGCAGCGCTAAGTATGTCTTGCCTTCATCAAATCAATAAACAAACAAAAATTATTCAGGAGAAAATGGGCTCTAATTCTCTGTCTGTCTCATGCCTTATTCCATTTTGAAATGATTATCTCCTAATCTTTCCATAAAATCTTTGAAATGACTACGCCAAGCAGGTCTATGTAAAATGAAACTTAAATTATAGAATAAAATAAATGCAAAATAGTAAATCCACTGTTTTGGTGACATTTCATTGATATAAATATACTAGAACAATTACAATATTGTTTAGATTGTCCTTACATTTTAAAGCAGCACAGTATTTCCATTTTAGCTTTATTTATCACCCTTTCTTACAAGAATGAGATAACAATAGGAAGAGCAATAGAACAAATAATGGTAAAGGGAAGAACATTATTTAATGAAAATGCTTTCCCCTTCTTACTTCAAACCTGTCTGGTCACTTGAGATGCAGGTACAGCTGCCCTCTAGCAATATTATTCTGTGCTGGAGAAATCCACTGATGAGCATTCAACAACAAAGGCTTCCAATTCCCTCACCCTGCTTAATTTATGCACACACAATTCTGCCTGAGGGCTTTTAAATACTTTTTACAAATTTGTGAGAATTTGGACATCACACTGTTAGTTTATCATGGACATCTACATACATCCGTGCATGTGTGTGTGTGTGTGTGTGTATGTGTGTGTGCGCGTGCTTGCGTGTGTATATTTGTGTGGGCATGCATGTGGGTGTACAGGAGTAGCCACTCAGGTGAAGAATCAGCTAAAAATTCCGCACCAGCATCATTAAATTAATATCTTAAAAATAACAATAAAGTAATAAAGTAAATAAATAAATATAACTACATATATAATTTTCGTAATTATATATAAAATTATGTATTATATTATATTATATTTATATAATTAATATTTTATATATCTATATATATATATGTTGTTGTAGGTCTTTCGGCTGCTCCCGACAAGGGGTCGCCACAGCGGAATATCCAGTCTGCACTACAACTTGGCACAGGTTTTACGCCGGATACTCTTCCTGACGCAACCCTCCTATTTTATCCGGGTTTGGGACCGGCGCTGCATCCAGTGGCTGGGGTTCGGGCAATGGCTAGGAATCGAACCTGGCCTTTCCGCATGGCAGGCGAAACACCTACCACTGAGCCACCATATATATATATCTATATATAAAATATTAAATTTATATATATATTGTACTATTTTTCTTTTCCTGAAGTGTGTATACATTTTTGCCTGACAGTGTATATACTAAATTACCTGTTTTGTTATTGTATATATATATATATATATATACAGTATATAGGTTCGATTCCCGTCTCTGTGTGCATGGAGTTTGCATGTTCTCCCCGTGCTTGGTGGCTTTCCTCCGGTTTCCTCCCACAGTCCAAAGATATGCAGGTTAGGCTAATTGGTGAGTGTGTGTATGTGTGTGTGCCCTGCGATGAATTGGCACTCTGTCTAGGGTGTACCTATGTGTACCTCGTGCCCTAAGCCTCTTGGGATAGGATCCAGGTCCCCATGACCCTGAATACAGGATAAAGTGGTATAGAAGATGAGTGATAAACAGTATATATATATATATATATCCCTCATCTTCTATACCACTTTACCATCTTCTATACCACACTGTATATGTTTATGTGAGAGCTATAATTGAACCAGCTCCAGTTTTTGTTTGAGCTTATCATTCAGCTAGGAGTGATGAGGTCTTGACTTTTATGGTGTAGTCAACCGACAAACACCAGGACAGGCTCAGTCTAGCATTGTTTTTTTAATGAGGCCTGATGAAAACAAGACACCGTTAAGTGAAAGGGGAATATCAGTCTGTGCATAATCACTACAGCAGTGATAGCGTTACCCCTTCCCGCTCTGCTGGATCGATATTGAAACCAGCCCCTTTTGACTCACCAAGTCAGTGTGATCTCATTTGAATTCTTCTCTAGTGTTAGAGTAAACACAAGCAATATTATTAACTGTATAAATACTGTATATGTATGTGCCTGTTTTGTGTGTGTGTGTGTGTGTGTGCATGTGTGTCCATGGTTGTCTTATCATTACTTTGATAAGGAACAGCTGCTCCATATAATTTTTTTTTAAAACCTTCAATTACTTTTGGCCACCATGACCTCATTTGTTGCCATTGCCTGCTTTACGGAGTGTTTGTGAGCACACGTCCCTTTGCATCATTGTTACTCATTATTCCTGTTGAACTGCAAGACATGCGCCTTGCAAACACTAATTACTTTCCAGATTAGTTGCTGGAGCAATTAAATGCTTGGAGTATACATTGTGAATTGTTCCTTCCCCCCCATCAACTGAACCTCTTGTCCATGTCATTACACATTTGGAGTTAATGTGAATTGAAGTGATCTGTTTTCTCACATACTTGTGATGTGCTTTCTTAACTTGATGCTTCATTTGTAATCACCAATTACATTATAGCAATGCATATCACAATGCAAATCACAAAGTCTGTTATGCAGTCAGACACTCACTCTACTGAACCATTACAGAAGAAGACTGGGAAACGTGGGGTTTGTTGTTACAGTGATGTTTGGCTTGTAAGGTAACATTCTTCCTATACATACTTAATTAAACTGAAACACAGCATTGTATCCTTCTACTGTTTTGAAGCAAAACACTAAAGTTACATTTTGAATTTAAATAAGCAAATACTTAATAAAAGCCTTTGATTAGCATAGTGATTATGTTACGTGGCAATAAAATGAAGTCAGCTGACTACCTGAATGTACTGAATGACCAGATTATCCATCAATGGATTTTTCCCCCCCCTGATGGTACAGGCATATATAAGGAAAATGGTAAGATTCATCATGCTCAAATAAGAAGAAAAATGGTTCTGGGAGCAAAAGGAATAGTTTTTACACATGAATCGGTCACCACAGAGTCCTGACCTTAACCCCAGCATGACTGGATGGAAATAAGAATATTGTATTACAGTGTATTACATTAATGTACTGACAGCTGGTCAAAAAAATTAATCTCCACTTACTCACCTCCAAGTAATCGCTTTATCCTAAAGTACCTTAGTACTTTACTTTAGTACAGTACCTATAGTACCTTAATAAAGACAATTCTTTGGAAATAAAGATTTAATTTATTTTTTGACAAAAAATACTATTTGTGAATTTTAAAATCAAATTTATTAAGGTAAATTTTATTCTGAGTAGGGGGGACTAAAATTAAACAACATAACAGAATGTTTACTTGCACCACATGTATTTTTGTTTAGATTAATTCTTAATGTTGATTTTTAATAAGTTTCATATGTGTAATGGACTGCAGATTAATTGTGCATATATCATCTAATGATGATATATTGGCCTTGATTGTTCATATCAGACTATGTGAGGACTAACTTTTGTTCAATAAGGGCTGGCTGAACTGGCAGCACTACTTGTATTTGCAATTGGATTTATTACTGCACTAAATCCTCATGTGGCCAGCTGCATTGGGGCATGCTTTGGTTATGGAGGTGCTACCTCTGTGCACTGACACTGGCAGAAAAAAACATAAGAATAACCCTAGCATGGTCAGGCTGCTGGGAGCTTGTGATAGATGACAGTAGGTGAAAGAGCCCATGACTGATCTAATAGGAACTTGACATGACAGATTGATCCAGAGCCACAGAAAAAAAAAACACTGAGCTTTTAAGAGCTGCTGCTGCACAGAGGAGGAACAAATGCACAGATAGGAATTTCCTAACATGATCGTGATAATCTCACCAAGTTTCTGATAATGATAGTTTGTGTATGTGAGGAAGCGTCGTATTAATGATAGTAATCAGTGGTTACAGTAGATAAATAATCTCACGGTAGGTCGGCATTTGGATCACGTGAAGGATGGATACCATTTGCAAGGGAGCTTGAAAGCTGCACTTCTGTTGAGAATTAACTAAGAGTCTCTGGCGTTCCTATACACTGAAGCATTACTCATGAGTGCACATAAATTAAAATGTATGTGTTTAGATATTGGCATAAAGCAGCTTTAAATCAGTTATAACAGTGATAAAGGGAAAACCCCTTAAGATGATGTTAGAAAAAAACTTTGAAAGGTTTCTCGAAGGAACCAAATAATGAAATTATAAATTATTAATCTCCTTGTGTAGACAGACTACATGTTTATTAAACATAGTTATGTAACTTTTATCTTGATGAATAAACATATTTAGAAAAAAAAAGGGTTGACTGTAGGCAGCTTTATGTAAAATAAATCCATTCAAACAGTATTCAAATGAAGTGACAGTTTTATGTGGGCCAATATGTGAAATCATGTATTCACGTGAAATAAATACCTCATGACAAAAAAAGATTTAGCTGGATAATAATAATTATTTTTTTTTGTTTATTAACAATATTGTTGCTTATGGTCTAATAATTTTAGGCTAATACTGATTGCACATTTATATCAAATA
Source organism: Clarias laeviceps (assembly GCA_030014305.1). Taxonomy (NCBI): domain Eukaryota; kingdom Metazoa; phylum Chordata; class Actinopteri; order Siluriformes; family Clariidae; genus Clarias; species Clarias laeviceps. Next base: position 16,347,811 of record JAQMYJ010000033.1, read on the forward strand.
GTTTAAAAAATACATTGGAAATCTGTTGGTGATGTCATCCATATGACTTATTCATGATCTGCCCTGTGCTCAGCTTGTGACAAATGTACATTAGGTTCATCTGGAAAAAAAAAAAGAATGCAAGAAATATATTCTGATAAAATGGGTATTTTTTTGGGAATGTATTACAAAGTGACAGAATGTAGCCGCCTCCTAGAAACATCCTGACATTCACACTCTGTCCTCTATTATTGAGTGTATTGTCTTAATTGCAGTAGTGGCATGAACACATGAGCTCATTAGCATGCACTTTCAGAAGCTTGTAAATTATGTATTACAAATATGTAGCATTTGCCTTAATTGAGATGGAGTAGCAGGTTTAAATAAGTACAGTATTAGAAGAGCAAATGGTACAGGGTCCAGGAGGTAAACTTCAAACTACCTAGAAAACACACAACAGGAGTTCCTGGGTCTGTACATAATATATAAAGAAATTATACGAGTTAATCTAAAAGAAGTAAGTCTTGTAAACCTACAAAGGACATTTATAACACATAGGAAAAAATTAACCATTTCCAATGTAGTGGGATAGAGAAGATAAGGTCTTAAATGGTTTAATCTTTACATGAATTAGAAAAGAAGGAACATGTGGAATGGGTAGAAGTTATTAACTGCAAAAATAAACACATTGTTGGATATATAGTGACATAATGCACTTTTGATAAAATAGTTATTTTAGGAGAGTAAATAAAAAAACTAAATGTGCTATTAATGAGGGCAGAGACGATGATTAATAAGCGGCAAGATATATGAGCTTTTGTCTCTCTTTTTTCTTTCAGGTAAAGACAAATTCATAAAAATGTTGTCTTGTATGGTTTGGAAATAAGAAGTACTGTATGGCTTCATAAAATATTAATGCAATGCTTATGACTGTATTAAGTTATCCAGTGTATATACCCTTCACATAAAATGCCACTTATACTTTATGTACAGCACCCCAACAGCAACAAACAGACTGAGAACGGAAAAGTTCAGTTCTATTAAAAATGCATATTGTACTGTATCATACACCCCTGGTGAACTCTGTCCTCTCAATTTAGCAGTTATTGCCAACTTAAAAATAACGCTATAAATGAATAAATAAAATAACCTGCTCTATGGTGTGCTGTAGCAAATACAGAGTCACTTAATGTATGAATTGACTTCTATAAAAGGACAAGTGTAAACATCAGCAAGCATACCACCAATGTGAATATTATTTCATTCTCTAAAAGCATTTTTAACCACAAGAATTTAAATCAGTCCAGAAGTCTTGCCTAAGGAAAAAGACCTATAGGAACAAAGCCAAGGAAATAATCATATGGAATAAGCCATATTTTTGTTTTTGATTTCTTAAGGTCTATGTAAAAAGTGTTCTTGTTTAAGGTACAGCATGGCAATCTCTCAGCTCAGTGCACCCTTTCAAATCAGTGTCACTTCAACATGTAAATATGGACAATACATTAAATGTTAACCATGAATTTTAGTCACAATTTGAAATTGTCTCTGGCGTTCCACTGAAGCATTACTCATGAGTGCACATAAATTAAAATGTATGTGTTTAGATATTGGCATAAAGCAGCTTTAAATCAGTTATAACAGTGATAAAGGGAAAACCCCTTAAGATGATGTTAGAAAAAAACTTTGAAAGGTTTCTCGAAGGAACTCATCCTTTTATGGATACCAAATAATGAAATTATAAATTATTAATCTCCTTGTGTAGACAGACTACATGTTTATTAAACATAGTTATATAACTTTTATCTTGATGAATAAACATATTTAGAAAAAAAAAGGGTTGACTGTAGGCAGCTTTATGTGAATGTGGAAATAAATTACACTGAAGTTTCTGACTGGCATCTTGATGTCCAAACCACTTCCTGGCACTTAAATTAGATGAGAAAAATAGGGTGGGGACGGGGAGCAGGTGGCTTGTGAATACTCCATGCAAGCTGATGCAGTTGCTGTCGGCATGGCAACCAGTAACATCAGGTGATGTGTGTGTGTGTGTGTGTGTGTGTGTGTGTGTGTGTGTGTGTGTGTGTGTGTGTGTGTGTGGTTAAAAATCTACATTTGGGTCTTTTGTATAAATTTCTCTTACAATATATGAAACCAATGGAATGTTTGGACACACATGAGGGAAGGAGTTCCATCCTTCCTTCTTTACTTCATTGCCAGGGAAGCTAAAAGTGTTAAAATGTTAAAATTAAAGTTAAAATGATTAAATTACCTCAATGAAAGCTTTGCACAAAGGTAAACATTTAATTAATTAATTTAATTTTTTAGTTCAGGATAATACAAATTGCACCTCTAAACCTTTCCCTGGTACTTTAATCCAATTACTCCCTTAAAATTGTTTATTTTCTGAGAAGAATGCACCCCATTATTATATTACAATTTTTCAAATATGAAATGTTTATATATATATATATATATATATATATAAAACATTTGTGTTTGACATGTATGATTGATTTTGATGATACAATCTATCAAGTTATATAAGTTTTAAAAAGTGAACTGTTTACTGTATGTATGTGAGTGAGACTGTATGTGTATGTGTTGATTATTGGTTATATTTTTAGATATGAAAATAACATAAATAATATGTAATATGTATATATAAAATATTATTATATCTACTTAAAAACAGTACCCAAAGAACAGTGTTGTGTTTTGTATATGAAAACATAAATTTCTAAAATGTGATTTGTATTGGGTACTGCCAGAAGGTCCAGCCTCACAGCAACACATATTTTTAAAAGGCCAAGAGAATATCACTTGGATGTAGGCTTCCCCCAATTCCCCCCCAACCACGACCACACACAAACACACACGCACAGTTTTTTATCTGTATGGAAGAAAGGCAACACAAAGGAATTTGTGCCAAAGCAAAGCGAATCAAAGTGATATTTTTTGCTGCTGTCAGAGGGGTTGGACAGCAGAGAGTGCTGTTGCCCTGTTCAAAAACATACCTCACACACGTGAAACACTTGTCACTTCACATTGCAAGTTTCTTTAAATATAAAATCATGTTAATAAAACTGGATGGACAGATTATGTCGAGAATTATGTATAATTGGACTTCTTTAAATAATACTTGCTGCCAGAGCATATTTAGCAAGTGGAGAGAAAGAGCTTATTAAGTCACCAGTTCAACATGTGCTGCTAACTACATTAATTAATACGTTATTATGCAGGCTCTTTAAAGCCTCATATGTATCTGTGCAGCTTTTTTAAAATACATACCCTGTAAATTTGTCATAATTTATCCATGAGGACACATAACTATTTAGCATTTATTCTGTTTTTACACTTGTTCAGCAAGGGAGTAAAAAAAAAAGCAGATAAGTTTCACAAGAGTGGATTACTTGTAAAACTCCCTCATAAATCCCTCCATAAATCCATTTATTTTTTCCTCTAATTCTTTCAGTTTTATATCTGCCCTCTTTCTTTGCCCTTTGCTTGGCTTATATGGGTGATGCCCCTTTGGCATGGCTCCTTCCTATGCATAAGATCAGCTCTGGCACCTTGCAAAGTCCACAGCCTGCAGGCATGACTAGGCCAAGTGGAGCAGCTCTCTGAGTGAAAGCCTCCATGTCCGTAGGACTGAGATAGTCCTTTTCTGCACTGTTGCAGTTTGAGCCGGGTTCCTCTCCGACCAGATCTATGTTCGTCTTGGCTTGGAGTGCAGAGGGTAGAAATTAAGCTTTTGGAAATCAACACAGGGACAAAGGGAGATACATAATCACAGCATATTCTGGTCGAGAATCTATTGAACATTGAGAAAAGGCTGCAAATTTGTCTAAGCACTGAATTCCACCTACAGTCATGCCTGGTCAGAGTGTGTTTTTATCCAAGCATAGTATATTAACAACTTTAAAAAAATACTTGTTTTGCAGTTAAACAATCAATATCAATAATTACAATAAAAAGAAGATAAAGAAAATCATGTATGTGAGTATGTAGAATTTTTACATAAGCAATAAAATATATGCAAGTTATTGTGAACATGCTTTGACTTGGCACAGACTTTAAGTATCTGACGCAGCCCTCCCATTTATATCCAGGCTTTGGCCCAGTGCTAAAGATGCCCTGCATCCAGTGGCTGGTAATCAAACCCGGGCCTTCCGTATGGCAAGTGAAACCACTGGCCTACACCTGAGCTGTCAATGCCCAGTTTATTGTCCACATACATCTTTAGTAAATGCAAATCAAAGGAAGAGGAGTCACACTTTATCAGCTCATTAGTTCTTCATTTGAGTACCAAGTGGATTTACATTTGCAGCCATATAAAGCACTGACCTGGATGCAATGTACAGCTACACTGCCTGGCCCAAAGAATTACACACTCTTATGTTTTGTTGGATTATCTTTAGTTTTGATTACAGCCACATATTCATCATGACATTGTTTCTACAACCGTATGTAATGTCATAACATTTAATTCAATCCAGAGTTGCATTAATATTTGGCAGAGATCTTGCATTAATGGCAGAAGAGTCAAACACTTCTCCAATACAAACCAAAGACTTTCAATTTTGGCCAATTAATGTGTGAAACTGATTCCTCATGCTTTCTCAATTTGTGTCTGATGAATCTTGGCATTCTGAAATATGCCTGTGGCATCAGGGAAGAAAAAAATGCATTGATGGCATAGACTGGTCATTCAGTACATTCCGGTCAGCTGACTTCGTTTTATTGCCACATAATGTTGTTGAGTCTAGACGTGACCAACTGAAGCTACCCCAGATCATAATACTGCCTGCAGAGGCTTGTGCAGTGGGCACCATGCACTTCCCTTCATACCCTGACACACCCATCGCTTTGAAATAGGTCCAATCTGGACTCATCAAACCACATTACCTTTTTCCATTGTCCCAAAATCCATAATGGTCTTATTTTTACTATTAAACATAGCCATGATTGTTTTTTTGTTTGTTTTTTTACTATTTGTAACCTTAACAAGTGTTTAAGTGATCTTCCATCACAGTCATTCATGATTTGTCTCCAAACCAGATTTAATTTTTCCAGGTTTTATTAGGGTGTTGGACAGTTCTTATCCCAGTTACAATAGTTTCAGCAATCTCCTTAGTTGTTTTCTTTGCTTTGATGCATGCCAATAATTTGATGCTTTTGCAACACTTTTAAAGACTCTTAAGTATTTGCTTATTTATATTCACATGCTGACTTTTTTTTTTTGCCAGACAGTGTATTTGAGGACATCCATGCATGGTTTTGAGGTTTTAAGGCTTTGGTCTGTTTTTCAGTGTTTATATGTTTTTTTTAACTGTGTTTCTAATCTATAGAGGGGTCATTTTGCTAAAATGATTAGATTAAAACCACGTCAGGATAATTTGACCTATCTGAGTTCTTAAATGAACAAAAATGTAGCTATAAAAAGTCAGAGTCAGCTTTATGAAGATTATGCATGTTGCACAATGAAATAAAGTAATGAGCCCTATAAAAAGAGTCCACATAATTACCTGCAGCAGAGGTTTGGTTTTCTTTTTGATTATGTCCTTAAAGAGCATTATAAAAAAACAGCACACTTCAATAAATCTCTTTATGTTTGCAGCAAACACAGGCAGAAGCACTTTCAACTTTATTGTTTACATTTTCCTTGAATATTGGACATCTCCTTCTTTCCTCATGTCCTCCTTGAATCAAAGATACTCCTATGAATTCTTTCCTTTCATTCTATCAGCTCACTATGGCAATACCAGCATAAATTAAATATAAATGCCTACATATTTAATATTGCTGCACTAAAAAGCAATGGCAGCTCATGCTAATTCAATATTTCCACTAACTCTGTCACTAACAAAAGTTCTTACACATCTTCTACATAGTATGTGTGTGCATTTTTTATTATTATTTTTTTTTACATTATACTCTCAAATTAAATCACGCATGAAGGGCCACATATTTGTGGTTTCAAAGCTTAAAATTCGGCTATGAATTTTGTGCTGTGATCTAGTGTTTTAATTAACTTGTAATGCAAAATTCTTCAGTACTGTAGGCTTCCATACCTGGAGTGTGACATCCCTGTTTTAGACCGATGATCCCACTGTGTGGGGTCAGTAGTCTTCCCATCATGCATTGGACACCAGACAGAGGGCTGCTGAAATAATCAATGACAATCCAATCAGGTCGTTCTGCCTTTCCTGCATTGGCTCAAGACTGACGAAAGCAGAGAGACACTTTCCTGAGAATGTCAACTTCATTTCATTAGCCACGATTCTCCCAACACTCACACACTGATATCACATGGACACAACAAAATAAGTCAAACGATTATGGTTTTGTCTGTATCACACTCTCTTCCCACTACAAGTCCTTTTTTCCTTTGTAGGCTTCAGATATACAAGTTGTTTCTTTCAATCTTTGAGTTTCTTACTTCTCCCTGCATGGAAGTAAAACACAGGTGCATGAGGCTTTGTAACCCTGGCAGCAGGGTTTATAGTGGAGCGTGCCTGTAGCTGCTTGAACAAAGCAGGAGAATGTGTGCAAAGCGGGACGCTTTGCTTGTGTGTGTTTGTGTGTGTGTGTGTGTGTCTGCACAGTGTTCCTGGAGCAGTACTGCAGAGCTTGATTAATCAGCCAGCAGATTGTAAGAGCTCCCATTATCCTGCCGCTTTGCTCTGGCTGCAGCCTCCCAGACCTTGGTGCTTTATTTTTTTTTGCCTCTACATTATCTGGCTAACAAGCACATTGTTAATTTCAGAATGAATAACATATCCTGTCAACTTTGTGTTTTTTTCTCTCTCTCTCTCTCTCCCCCTGTACTCAACCTTAGACTGGAGTTACTTCTAAACATACTGGCATTCCATATGCCCTGGCTATGTATGATGATGATTATTATCTGGTAAATGCCAATTTGCTTAATGCATGTATAATGTTGAATAATGCGGAAATGGTGTATAGTGTTACCATAGAGTCTACTAACTTAACTTATTCATTTATCTTTTTAATGAAACTCAGCTTTGATTTTTAAAGATTCTATTCTAACTGCTTGTTTTCACTTAGTTTTCTTAGCAGCTTCAAGTATTTTCTTTAAGTCGTTCCCATCTTGAAATAATGCATTTTGTTGCTTATGGTATGGTGAAAGACCGTCTGCTCACAGATTGATTTACTCATGAGGGAAACTCATGACGGAAGCTATTAGTCATTTCCTAATTACTTATTCCCACCTCAGACAGAAGCCACCAAACTAAAAGTTTTCTGCTTGAGCATATTTACTGAGCACTTATTTTTGGCAGAGCTCTTGAAGATGTGCCGTGTTTAATTGGCGTAAAAAGAAATAATGGCACTCTACACCCACCTGCTTGATGGCATGCTGGCGTCTGTCCTGTTTGCCTCATCATACCCAGAAAATCCTCTTGATTATAGTGTTGGATGCGATGTGTGTGGTATGTTTAGTAAAATCTCCTAAAATGGTTTGTATGGGGGGGAACTAAATAAAAAATGCGGTACATTCACGCATAAATTACATTCATAACAAATGGTGTACAGTATATACTGAATATCAGTGTGTAAATGATGTAGTATATACTTCATCTAATGTGTGCATAATTGTCTGTGTGCTGTATTTGTTCTGAGTGTATCAATGTGTATATACGGTAATGCGTATATACTGTATATGTAAGGTGTCTCTCAATATCTGTTCTGTGAATTAGTGTCTTGGCCACCTTGTTCTTGTAAACACACTCTCTGTGAGGTGACTGTTGCATGCCGTATTGTTTGATGCCTTAAACTCTGTCCATTGCAAGCACTCTAAGTTTAGCTCTTGCTGAAACCGTACAAACAACCCAAAGCAGAAAACTACAATATTAGCAATATCAGCACCAAACACAATACATACAGAAGGCCAGGGGTGTTGTGTGGCTGGCACATGTATCATACTGTATGTATCATACACTTAATCGATGCGCTCCATATGTATTTACTGGAGTTTCTATTTATACATCTTATGTGTTTGTGGAGCTGAAAGGATGACCAACAGTGATTTCACATGCGTGCAAAAACACACACAAAGAGATAGAGAAAGATAGAGAGAGAGAGCAGAGGAAGGAAAACACATCAGTTGTGTATTACCATTTCCCCTTCTACTCTACTCTATGTAAAGTTGATGAATTTTGATTATGATTGGGCGAGACTTATGCAGGATGAAGCTTGCTCTGGCCACTGTGACGTGTGTGTGAACCGAGGCTGATTTTCTGTCCTTGCTGAGAGAACAAATGAAAACTTGACCCTCCTGTTCAGCTTTGACTAGAGATATATGTGTTGTGGAAGTGCGTATATGACTTTACGATATGCATGGGTGAATTTGTTCTCTCAAAACAAAAGGCACAAAATTAAACTGAATATTCATGGGAAAGCATCTCCCATGAAGCGCAATTATTTGCATATATTTTTGTCAGCAAAGAGATGATGGAAAGGAAGACGCAAAAAAAAAAAAAACAGTTCCTGCTGTCATCCGGAATGATATTTCCTTTTATCTGTTATTACCAAGGAACCAGTTTTAAAACACCCTTTTAAGATCGTCAGTATAACCTCTTCTAGCAAATATAAGTATGTGTCTATACAATGAGCTGTCCACTTCTCCTGTCCAACCTGTTATTGTGAAGAAATGAGCTGTTTGAATTCTTAACAAATGTAATTTGTCAACGGTTAATATGGCACGCAAGGAGGAGGAAGGGGAGTGAGGAGTCCCGTCTGGCTTCGCAGCAGAGCTGTAGCTAAATAGGTACATCCTTGTGGATTAGCGTTAGAGACAACACCCCCAGTCTAGGAGCTGGATCTGGCACTACCCTCCCACTGTCAGTCTGGAATACACTCCCCTGATTATGGGCACTGCCAATTTAAGAAAGAGAGAGAGAGACAGAGAGAGAGAGAGAGAGAGAGAGAGAGACAGAGAGGAATTGAAAGATTAAATAATACAATAATACAATAACAGAGAATGGCGGTGCTGTGTGGTAATTTTCATTTCTCTTTCTATCTAGCTGGTCATCTGTCAGTTTAAGAGTCTAAACACCAAAGGTGGGATTAAGCATGAGTATAATCCTTCTCATAGCGCTGTGTAAAAGGTTTGAATGTGTGTGTGTGTGTGTGTGTGTGTGTTTTGAGAGGCTCCGTGTCTGTGTGTACAAGTGTGCTTGTGCATAGACAGGGGTGGGGATTACTGCACTTTTTCAATTTCCTACTTGAAGCATCATAAGCTATTTTTGAAAGCACACATGGGCTGCTTGTGAAAGCAGGCTTTGGGGAGGCCAGATTTTGCCAGGCTGAATAGCAATCAAGCCAGATCCCCCTCTGCCTGCTGCATTAGGACTTCCAGGGGAGTCGGCTAGTGAGAGAGCCGCTCGTGTCAACATGCTGTGTGCTTCGCAGTCTCTTATTATACACCACCTATTACCACAGACAAAGCCATCCTTGGGGTCATTGACACATGACAGCTGCCACAACGAAGCCTTAGAGAATAGAGCCACGCTGAAGGAAGAACATCGACATAAGCCCATGCATTAGATTATGAACAACAACCCTGAATTACATGATGATTTTATTTACTGAGTGTTTACTCATAACCTATATAGCAAAGCATCTGCTGCTATCTGTGTCCTGTCCAGACCCTAACTACAGAATGAACACTCTACTTTATTGTTCGGTGATGATTAAGCACTGCTATGGGAGTAAACATCAATTGTTCTAAATCTTGTTTCAAGCTTTGCATGTAAGGATGCTGATGCCTATGTGTCAGTAAAAGCCCTAATGACCAGAGCCTTCTCCACATAGCAGGAAATAACTTTTGAGCCTTGAAAAAGGTTCTCTCCACCACCTGAGCAATGCTGAATTAAAAAAAAACTTATCTAAGGCTGACATTTAAATTTAGCTCTTACCTGATTGGTTAACAAATTATGTGACTAAGAAAGAAGAAACAGATTTACATTGAAAAACATAATTGTTTTGTGCTGTGAACCATGGATGCAATTTTCTTTTTGAAAAGTGTTAAGGACAAAAATAAGAAAATGGTGGTGGTGGTGGGGGAAGGGGGGGTGGGGCAAGTATTTGGGTAATCAAGAGTAAATGGGTTTGTATTGAAAATCCTGCTGTAAATAGACTAATGGGGTTTTCCCACAGTCCCTAACTTTTTTTTCCGCATGGATCTACGCCAAGGCATTGCTGGTCTTTTTATTTTTTATTGATATTATTTGTTTAAGTTTATTGATTTAAAACTGGTCATATGAAAAACATACTAAGGTATGTTTACTCTCTCAATGTTCACGTAATTTTAGCATTCATAAATTCAGCTCATGTTTTTTTTTTTTTAGGTATACTGTACACACAAAATATATTTTTACTCATTCAAACTCTCTTGCATGACTAGTTGATTTGGTCCCCGACTTACAAACGAGTTCCATCCCAGGAGCATGTCCGTAAGTTGGATTTGTTCTTAAGTCCAACAAAGTGAGTCTTATGACACAAATATAAATGTAAACATACCAATCTGCTTGACTAAATCTGTCTCCTTTCCCCACACTGCCATCATGTGGCCAAAAACCGAAACCACGCTCAAGGAAATAAATCCTCCAGTGAAATGTGAAATGTAACACTGTTGTCTCTGCGTCTTTAAATTGCAAGGAGAATTCTGGACGCAATTTTGTCTCAGAGCTGTTTTCCACTCTATTGGACTGTGAATTGTACTTTCTTGAGAATTTTATTTTTATTTTTATTAAGAATATTCACCATCAGGACAGCTTTAAAGGACAGCCATTTTCTATCATCGTGCTCCTGGACTGATTCATTGAAACTGGTGAGGCAGACTCATCTCTTCCCCTTATAATAATATTTATTATTATTATTATTACCAAGGGAATCAGTCTTCTTTTAAACAATCACAAATAGTGAAAAAGGCATGCCTCATTTCTTCATGCCTCACATTGCACTTTAATTTAACAATGGAGTAGTGAATATTTAAAGATTTTATTTATACATTGAACATCTTGAAAATCATTTTCATTTAAGACCATGAGCAAAGATTTCTTACTTTAAGTGTTCTTAAACACATTAATCTCTGCAGTAATTATCCAATCAAAGGTACTTAAGTACTTGCTAATTGAGACTTGTAATGGTGACTCTTTTCATGTAGGAAGTAAATTTTTGTTAAATACTTTGTACATATTTAGTGTGTTGTTTGTTTTTTTCTTTTTTCATCAACAAATACTGTAAAATCACATATAAAGCATTTAATTTTAAACTATTGAATTGATTTTGATTGTAATGGATAGCTGTTAAATGCATGATTTGTAATAGTTACCATAAAATGTATTTTTTTTTTTTTACTTTGAAAATATTGGTAATAATACAAACTTTCACAACAATGATAAATTGGCAGACTATAATTAATTAGTTTATGAATTAAGACAACAAAAATATACCTTACCACCTCAACAAGAAATAGAATGTTAAAACTCTTCCCTCACTCACTTTCATTCTCCTCAACTGGCTGCTGTCTCTCACCTCCCGCTCTGTAATTGGACTCCTTTCATACCTAATCTTGTGATGACATCTATCTGCTCTGTGCTGGCATATGACTTATATACAAATTTCCAACCTGACCCTTTTACCCTGGAGATGTTTATTTCTTATTTCAGCTGAGGAGCAGTTCTTCTAAGATGCCTGTCTTGCTGCCAAAGGTGATTTAAAGAGTACACTGATTACAGGTACTAAGGGAAATAACAATGTGTGCAGGAAATATTTGTAAAGTCAGACGTTTTCAACTTTTTTTCATACCTGTTGTCAATGATGTACCTTATTGTTGCGGACAAAGATGTGCTTGGCTCACTATTTAGTGTTTGCGCTCCATTATGATTGTATCACTTTGTATGGAGACTTTCCCACATGCCTGATGTGTCTCAATCCAGTATTCGAGATCTTAAGATCTAGAGATCATAGAAAATTAAAGGTTCTTGTTTAGCATATTTGGTACTACAGGACATAACACTGTGGGGAAAATCCTAGGTAACAAAAATGTTTGATCATGATAAAAATTTTGAAACATAGTCATTGACTAGTGTTATGTGAAGGTGGATTTGTCAGGAACTAACCCGGGTTGACCAGAAGACGTAGCGGTTAGCGGTTAGCCCTTTGTAGCGTGGATGGTAAACCCAAACGCGGAAGCAACGCGAGTAGGCAGGATAACCACGCGTGTTATTCTAAGGACTCTCTCGGAAGGGGAGCAAGGGAAAAACACAATTTAACCCGCGTCCTATTGACACACACTCAATCTGGAAGTAAACCCAAGAAAGTGAGTACTCACAAACAGGCTAGCGAAGCGTCAGAAACGACATGGGCGAACTCAATGACTGAGCAATGTGCGCGCCATCTTGTCTCCTTTTATGCTTCCTGGTTCGCGACCATATTACTTCCGGGTCCTATTGCCGGTCGCGGACTCAGTGTGCATGACAGTACCCACCTGTCCAAGACCGGCTCCTGACGGTCCTGGGGTGGAGGATACCCGGTGACAGTAGTCCCAAATGAGCTCAGGGTCGAGGATGAAGCGTGCCAGGTTCCAAGATCGTTCCTCGGGGGCCGTAGCCTTCCCAATCGACCAGGTACTGAGTGCCTCTGCCCCGAGGGCGCGAGTCGAGGATCCGTCGCACGGTGTATGCAGGACCGCCGTCGATGATTCGGGGAGGAGGAGTAGGGGGGGTGGGTGTAACCATAGGTGAGGTAGTGAAGGGTTTTAGTTGAGATGTATGGAATATTGAATGGATCCGGAGCGACGCAGGCAGCTGGAGTTGGTAGGTGACAGGGTTGATCCGTAGAGTGATGCGGTATAGGCCAATGAACCTGGGTGAAAGTTGTCGTGATTCGGTGTGCAGACGTAGGTTTTTTGTTGATAGCCATACCTTGTCACCTACTTGGTATAACCGTCCCGGATGGTGTCGACGGCGATGCTGGGCGACGTAGTTGGTGTTGGCACGTTGGATGGCGAGATTGGCCTGGTCCCACAGCCGTCGACACCTACGGACCAACTGTTGGGCTGATGGTACATAACCTCCGGTGAGATAGTTCTGCTCATGTGAGGTAGCGGGCTCATCAGCGCTGGTGATCAGCAACAAAACATCTCAGGTAGCGCTCCAGCTGTTGGTTGGTCCATTCCGTCTGACCATTAGTCTGGGGGTGGTATCCGGAGGACAGACTACAGGTGGAATTGATTAGACGGCAGAAGGCCTTCTAGAACCGGGCGGGGAACTGGGGCCCCCTGTCCGAGATGATGTCTTTTGGGTACCCATGCAGGTGGACTACGTGTTCTAAGATCAGCTCAGAGGTGTTTTTTGCTGATGGGAGTCCGATGAGGGAGTGTGCGTCTGATGAACTGGAGTGTGCGACGAGTCCCGGGATGTCCTGCGATGGGAGAGGAGTGACCCCACTGGATGACCTCCAATCTTATGACCTGGGGCACATAGAGTCGTCCAGGTGGCACACCTGCCGGCCCAGTCTCCGCAGCCTGTGCCTGGCGAACCCTCATCTCCAAGTCCCAGTGGAGGGGTGCTATGATCCGAGATGGTGGGATGACAGGCACGGGGTCCGTCCGGGGGACATCTTCCTCATGTTGTGGGGAGAGGGTATCGGCCTTGGTGTTCTTGGATCCCGGGCGGTATGACAGGTGGAAATTGTATTGTTCAAAGAACAGTACAGTGTCGGCCTTGGTGTTCTTGGATCCCGGGCGGTATGACAGGTGGAAATTGTATTGTTCAAAGAACAGTACAGTGTCGGCCTTGGTGTTCTTGGATCCCGGGCGGTATGACAGGTGGAAATTGTACTGTTCAAAGAACAGTGCCCACCGTGCCTGCCGTGGGTTGAATTGTTTGAGGTTCCGGATGGTTATTTGATTCTGGTGATCAGTCCAGACAATGAACGGCTTGCTGGCGCCCTACAGGGGTGTAGCTTCTGGTCTGGGCCTCGCTGGGAGAGAACAGTGCCGGCGCCCACGTCCGATGCGTCCACCTCCACAACGAAAGGTTTGCTGGCATCTGGATGGAGAAGAATGGGAGCGGTGGTGAGCGGTGGTGAAACGGTGACAAAGTTCTCGAAAGGCGGAGATGGCGGGTGGATTGAGTTGGAATGGGTGAGATTAAGGTCGTGTCAAGGTGGTTAAAAGTGCCGCAACTGTACTGTAGCCCCCGATAAAGCGACGATAGAAGTTCACAAACCCGAGAAACCGTTGAAGCTGCTTGAGGGTCTTGGGTAGGGGCCAATGGCGCACAACTTCTAGCTTCTGCGGATCCATGACCACACCCTGGGGTGAGATAACAAAACCCAGGAAAGTGGTGGAGTGCTTGTGAAAAGCACATTTCTCCAGCTTGCAGTACAGTTGGTGGGCGAGCAATCTCTTGAGAACCGCCCGGACGTGTTGGATGTGTTCTTTGGTGGTTCATGAATAAATAAGAATATCGTCTCAATAGACGAACACCCATCGGCCTAGCATGTCCCTCAGAACATCATTGATGAATTGGTGGAAGGCCGAGGGTGCGTTACAAAGACCAAAAGGAATGACCAGGGTGAATTCATTATATGAATGGGCGGTATCTGAATCGGAACAAAGAACTGCCGTGGCCCACTCAGCTGCCTGCCCGGATAGCAACAAAACGAGGAGAGCAATGCGCAACCGATCGGTGGAGTATTTGGTGGAATTAAACTCAAACACCAGATCTAATGCAGTTAGAAAAACACTACACTTCCCGTCCGTGCCATCCAATTTATCAGGTAAGGAAAGGAAAACATCAGAAGGTGGGGGGGGGGGGAGGGTTGCGGAGCTGCGGCCGCCGCGACGGGAGGCCGGCTAGCCGCGCTAGCAACAGCCTCGCGGAGGTCCGCGTTCTCCTGCCGAAGCTCCGCCACCTAACGGCACAAGACCGCGACGTCTTGGACGCTCCGGCGAAGAGTTGCAATCTCTCCGGTTAGCTTATCGATTAGCTCGGCATGCCGGTTCACCACATCGTAGAGGTGCGAGTGATCCGCTGGGTTTACCGCTTGGGGCTCAGTCATTCTGTCAGGAACTAACCCGGGTTGACCAGAAGACGTAGAGGTTAGCAATTAGCCCTTTGTAGCGTGGATGGTAAACCCAAATGCGGAAGCAACACGAGCAGGCAGGATAACCACGCGTGTTATTCTAAGGACTCTCTCGGAAGGGGAGCAAGGGAAAAACACAATTTAACCCGTGCCCTATTGACACATACTCAATCTGGAAGTAAACCCAAGAAAGTGAGTACTCACGAACAGGCTGGCAAAGCGTCAGAAACGACATGGGTGAACTCAATGACTGAGTGATGTGCCGCGCCATCTTTTCTCCTTTTATGCTTCCTGGTTCGCAACTGTATTACTTCCGGGTCCTAGTGCCGGTCGCGGACCGAGTGTGCATGACAGGATTATAGTGTTTTTTTTTTCTTTATAATGTATCAAAGAGTAGAAAAAAATATAAGCATTTCTTGGTTAGTGATTATGTGGTCAGCTTTGAGCTGTTACTTCTGGGGTGCTGGTAGAAACCTTTAATACAGGGGCTGGGCAAACTTGTTAAATAAGTAAATCCAAGTCTGTGCACTTAAGTACTAATGTTTACTAAATCCATTGCTCAAATTGGCAAAATCCAAACCTACACAATAAGCTACTAAATAGTGTATCTACTTAAATGCTCTAATAATTACTACACTGCATAAAGTGATTTTTTATTACGGTACTGAATGTCTTCTGTAGTCACTGGTATATAAGGTGTATTAATACATTTTAATGTGTAGTAAGTACTTTGTAACAGTTTGTAGGTAAATCATGACAGTTTTTACACATTTCTTGACACTTTTGCATGAATTTGGCATGGATTGCAGAGGAGTCCTAGGTGACATATAAGGACATTCTAAAATTTTGTAGCTAATGCGTGGTCAGTTCATCAGTAATTTAAGGCATGCGATGCAGTAATGGAAGCAGAACAAATAAAATAAAAAATAAACTGGCAAAAATTTACTCTAGTAAAAGTAGAATTACTAGAATTACCTCACTGAACTTTCTACTTATGTAAAAGTAAGAAAGTGCTTAATTGTAAAAATACAATAATAAAAATACAAGTATAAAGATATATGTACTTGTTGCCCTGACGCGACAGCATAAACTTCTATATGTATACTGTATAAATATATATGAAATAGCGGTTTAGATAAGAACGATGAAGATTATGCTGCTGACATCATTAGCAAACCATCATACAGGTGTTTATCGTTTCAGGTTGGATTGTTTTTTGGGCATAAATCATATTATTTTTAGAATCAGCCAGAAAAGGGGACCAAAAAATAGGCTTTACGTACGTACTGATAGTACGTAAGCTGACCATGATGAACATGATCGGCAATCACTTAAACATTGGAGAAATGGAAAAAGATAATTTTGTCTGGTGAGTTCAGACTGACCCTATTCCAGCTCGATGGGTGCGCCAAGGTAAGAAGGGAAGCACATGAAGTGATGCACACAAGCATAGTGCCTACTGTACAAACCTCTGGAGAGAGTAGTATAATCTGGAGTTGCTTCAGTAGGTCATTTCAGCACAATTATGAGGCAATAAAATTAAGTCAGCTGAAGACCAGAATGTATTGAATGATCAGGTTATCACATCACATGTTTTTTTCCCCCATGAAGGCATGGGAATATTCAAGGACAAAAATTTGAAAAAAAAAAAATTATAATGATGGGATTCAATATTTTAGCAAATTAAGTGATCAAGTATCTCACTGCAGTTAATTTTATTTAATTTAATTTAACAAGTGTTTTAGTGTATATCATAGCCTGTGTAGAAATCTTCTTTGAAGCCCCTGATACAGAGCTAACAGACACTCAGCCTTGCATCTTTGGCAGTTTATCACAGATTTGCATGCACAGTCCTGGACTCGTTGGACAACAGTCTTTCAAGATGAGCCACAATCAGATGCATGGACTGCATTTTGCAAATGAAATAAAATAAAATAAAATAAAATAAAATGGTTTGTTCGCCAGTCCAACCTTTGTTTGTCCTACCTGTCATAATTGCTTGAAGATAGCAATTATTATTTTTAAATAAACTGTAAGTATATTGTTCTGTAAACCTTTTAATAATTTCTACATTTTTATATTCTATATTAAATCTAGTTAGCTGTCATGTTTGCCAGAAATATGCAGACAGGGTTAATGTTGACTAGACTTTAGAAAAGTCTTTTGATGCTCATACTCATAAAAAGAGACAAAAAATTAAACAAAAGAGCAGGACAACAGCCAATATTTTAATTCAGTCAGGGAGCAAACAAGATCCTCGTGGCTGTCTTGGTACAGTAAAATTGATTGGCTCTGTTTATTATTAGTCTTTGTAGGGATTATGTGACGTGTCCTTAATACAAGTCCCTGTGTATGAGCTGTTACTATAGAAACAATGTTAGAATGAGCGCATTAATATAAACCTTAAGACAGCTGCGCTTCCACTGGTAGAGACACCTCTGCTTAAAATAATTTTAGTGTTGTATCAAAACAAATGTGTTACTTTTAGTCCTTTGATAGGACCATCCACTGTGGTCTGCTCATAATATATGGTGGTCATTGTGAAAACAACTGGACTACTGTCTGAAAAAATCTGTACGCATGTTGGAGTTAATGCAGATAAGAAATGTTTTCATTCATTAATTTTCAGTAACCCCAGTTTCCTGTTTTGATTTATTGACTAGATGATGCTAGATTGTCTGTAGTCTTTATGTTCAGATTAAATGTAAATGATTCTCTTTACATGATCATTTACATACACATCACATAATACCCACAAAGACTAATAATAAACACAGCCAGTCAATTTTACTGTACCATACTATGAATAGATGGCTCAACAAAGATGCAATGTAAAGCTAAAATGACATGGATAAAAAGATTCAGTATTTAACCTTGCCAAATTATAAGTGAACCCCATAATACATACTGGTATGTCAGGGACATGCGAATGGAACATAAAGCAGGGTTTCCTGCTCTCTCCTGCTCAGATTAATTATGGCAGGCATTATACTCTATGATATCCTAATCTTCTCATTCAAATGAGATTTGTTGTCAGTTGTGTAGATGCTTCTTTTACACTAAAAATTTTAAATCTCAATAGAATTGTGTAAATCTGTGCTCTTTTTAATACACACATATATAAAACAGTGATGGTAACTGTCATTCATGAATGGCAAGGTATTGGAATCATTAAAATGATTGATGCATTGGTAATGTTGTAAATGTTGTAAAGTACAAAAATTATTTTATTAACTGTGCACACATAATATAGTTATACTGCATCATACAACATCATAAGTGAATTTCCGCTAATAAATAAGCTCATATTGAGATATTTTTGAAAGTTAATTTTTCAATTATTGTTTTCTACTTAGAAAGGCAAAATGCTTGATATTTACAATGACACAAGGAAATATATTCTGTGACAAAACACAAGAGAGAGAGAGAGAGAGAGAGAAGTGGGAGGTTAGAGAAAGGCAGTGGAGGAAGACATATAGAGAAACAGTTATAGAGAAATGATTTTTTTTTTCCACATAATCAATTTGAGGATTTTCTGTGGTCCATTATTGGCACACACACTGCTCTATTTTGTGCACTGGGGGAAGTAGCATTAAGGAAGGCTTGCAAGCTCTACAAAGATGCAGGATTGGGTGGGGGACTAGCACAGAACAGACTGATTGCACAGATGGCATGGTCCATTCCCAGCACCAATTAATCCCCAGCTAAATGTGACACATCTTAACCTGCACTGGGTCCTATTCAGCACTCTACAGCAAAACCCATATGGCAAGGAGACACTTTCAGGCAGCAATTTGGACCTGGCAGTGAACCAGCCTCTGTAGGCTGGCCCCCTCCTACTACTAGACATGTTTGTTCTACACATCTAGTCAGCACATGTCAGGATTGTCCTCTTGCCTTAACGAGGGCCAGTCCTGATATCACCTTGTCTTACATTCAAAACAAGGTATGAAGCCAGAGACAAAAGACTCTCCACTGCTGTGCTGATTGGTTGTCTTATTTTTATTCATAGTTCAGGAACCAAAAGGAAAAAAATGTAAGGGGGGGCTTGTTTTATGTTTTATCAACACTATATCTGGCATGAATTATTATATGGAGCACTACGCATTTTTACTTGTGAGTTGCAAACTTGGAATATTTAATTCAGCAGTTCATGTTAAATAAATTATTTAAGTCAAGTATTAGCCTAGTTGTCACATTGAGTCTTCAGCTCTCTCTCCCTCAATGTGTACACAGTGTACAAGTGTACAGAGAAAAGTTGGCACAAGTGCAAATACAGCATGTTCTACAAAAATTTAAAGAGGTGAAACCTTCTGCGAGAGCTTTACTGTAGTTGTTCAAGTACAAGTACTAAAGCAAAAAGAGTTAGATGAAAATTGCCAAAAAAAAAAAAAAAACAGCGTCTACATTATATACATTTACATTTATGGAATTTGGTAGATGTCTCTGTCCAGAGCAATTTATAGAAGTGCTTTATGGTCTCTATCTATAAATACATTCTTTTGTTGGTTCATTAGTTTCATTAGACTAAGAATAACATCAAACTCCTGTCATGGAAGATTTTATTTAATGTTTCCAAAGTACAGGGTGACAAATATAACAAATTATATGGATACACCTTAATAAAATGGGAATGGTTGGTGATATTAACTTCCTGTTTGTGGCACATTAGTATATGTGA
>JAQMYJ010000033.1:16382513-16393144 GCA_030014305.1 Clarias laeviceps
AATAGCAAACTTCAAGTATACTAGTCATTAGTCTGGCTGCAAGTACATTTAAGTATGCTCTGGCATGCTAGGATTTAGTATACTTAGCATACTTTTTTTTTTACTAGGGGTGAAAGGGAATGTTTCCTGTTTCATTTGTAAACCTTCACATTTTATAATGCAGGCCAGATTTGGCCATTTGCTAACCCCTACAATCACTCATACCTACTCTTGCAGCTCTAATTCTGAGTATATTCCACTGCCTCATTGCAGGAAAAAAAACAAAAACATTTTACATGTGCCCTATGTGTTTTTGATGATTTCTGTGTCACTCTGTGAAAAATGTTACTAGTGGTTTTAGTGTCGAGTCGCATCGAGAGGAGGAGGAGTGCAAGTGCCCAGAGACATATGATTGTTCAGGGCAAGGAGCTTTCCCCATATTTAGCCTGAAAAACAACCTGGCGCACAGACATTTTCTCTCATTAAGCAGTGATTTACTCCTAGTGTGAGTGTCTCAACCCAGAGCTAACCTTATCAGAGCCATCACCACTTCCTGTGCTACATGTCTTGGCCAGCTTTGAACACACATTCTGCATGCACTATGTCAAGGGCACTCCTATTAGGAGCTAACCTGGTGTTGTGCTGTTGCTGTGCCTTTTTCCCACTGAGGAGTATTTAGAGAGGTGAGAGTGACAATACCCATGCTAAGCTTAATTTAGAGCAGCAGCCAAACACAGGTTTGAAGTTGTAATGAGACGGTCAGGTGGCAGTCGTTTTAAATGGATCCTTAAATTTCAATCCTGAAAAAGGTTATAGGAATGAAACAGTGTTTATTTTCCAAGAACCTGCACTGCTTCTTGGAAAATAAACACTTTCATTCCTTTAACCTTCTTGGGGCTAAAGTACTGTGCCAGGTTCTTAAAAAAATGTGGTAATGAGGTAATATAAATAGATAATTAATATATATTATATAATATGTGGTAGTTTTCCCATAGGTATTATTGCAGATTTTCACTTGATACACTTTGAATGCTTATTGCTTATTGAATTGCTTAGATTATATCCATTTAGTGTTAGACCACTTTTAACAAGCCATTACTTAAGGCTTAATAGTAAAAAAAAAAAAAAAAAAAGCCAAATGTAGGATGCTATATAGTATTTAATTTATGACATGTTAAAATGCAAGGTCTGAATGCACTGAACAAGTTTACCTCTCCCCAGGGAAAGAGGGTTATATGCTTAATATTAAGAGGAATATTTCATTTTTGACAATGAATAAACCAAGCTAAAATTCAACTATTTCTACCCAACTCTTTCTTTTTATGCTGGAAAGCACCTTGCACATTCTCCTTGCACCCTTGGCTTTTAATACTCCTCCCCTCATTCATCCCTGTCTCTCTAAATTTCTTTTACAATTTTTTTGGCTGTCTCTCTTTTTTCCCCCTATAATCCCACAGCCTCCATTATTGTCTTAATATCAAGTACAGCAAGAGATAATGGAGAGTCACGCTAATAACAGTGTGGCCTAAAGGGGGCCCTCCAGGGAAATATCTTTGATGCCAGAGGAATATTAATACCACTGAGGTCCTTGCTCTGTGCGTCTCTCATCATCTAACATTTTTCACAACTACATAATAGCCCTAATATACATAACAAAAGCTATGAGAGAAAAAATAGTACTTCTTTAATAGGCATCCAGACGACATCAGGCTTCAGTGTGTAAAATCCAACTGTTGAATGGAAAAAGAAAGAATTTAAAATTGACCTGGGATTTAATCTGTAAATGTGTTTGTGTATATTGTTAAGTTAATGCGTTTGGACGGATATTTTTTTTCTTTGCATCGTTTACAAATGCTAGAGCTATACAACTAATCTAATACTGTATCCCACCTCTATTTACTTTTAACAGTCAACTGCAACTTATCAGCAGAGAACATTTGATTCTTGTTATTTAACCACAGTGGGGTTACCCTTGGCTTCATACTCGAATTCATATTTGTATGCAAATACAAAACATTAGTGGAAACCATACTAAACCAACAGCCATACCACAGGAACAAAAAAACATCCCAAGCTGAAAGCTTCTTCCTCTTCTTTGGAAATACATCATCTACGTTCAATAATTCCATTATTGCATTTTAGACTACAGTTGTAATAACTTTACAAGTTAAGAGATATAAACTAAACTTTTGAGGATTGTTAATAAGTCTGCAATGCATCATCTACTGTAGCTCTGAAGGCATGAGGCAATATATTCTTTTCCTCATATATGCCTTCCCCAAATATGCCCTTATGTAAATAAACAAACATAAACATACAGATTTATGTTTTTGTTTTTTTTGCTTATTGCACAGGATATAAACAGTAAGTTTCAAATTTGGATGATATTTGGTGCAACTATTTATTAAAAACTTAATAAGCTGTCTTCTCCATAAATATATTTCATATGAATATATTAACACTTGCACATGAAGAGTTCCCTGCACTATGTGGAAATATGCTTCATTTTAAAATTTCTAAGTATGTGGATATAAGTTTTCACCTAGGAAGTAGTTATAAGTCCTTTACAATCTCAAGGGAGTGCTGACTTATCCATATCAACATTTTAAGCAATACACTGTGACAACAGTGCTTTGTCACCATGAGCAAGAAGACTGCATGGTTTAGGTGGAACCCAGTGCAACCCCAGCGATGCCTAGGTTCCACAGTACCATGGCACACAGGCCAGATGTCTTGAAGCTGATAATCAAGCAGATTGCTTCAAGTAAATCAGATCCAAATTATGGTCTACTGGCCCATACCAATGATCACATTGAATGCTTTAATCAAACCCTCAATTCTATGCTGAGGAAGGATGTTGATGAGAAAGAATGCAACTTAGATGCCATTTGGAAGACTCCCCAAGTGGCCTCACCTCGACAATTCCTGGGATCTGCAGTAAACCCAGATTGGTGGAGCTCTCCCAGAAACGTCCTCCAGCAGTGAAGGTGACCTGTCCAGGAAAAGACACAGGATAATGACCATCAACCACAGGAAGATGATCCAGTAAGCTCAGAACTACACAAATATTCCCAATTTTCCAACCTTTTGAGAATGTGTTTAGAATCTTTGCAGCTTTTTTCACTAATTGCCCAACAACTCATTTGTAGGGAAGGCAGAAGGCTTCATCCCTGCTCTGGTTCTTCCCTTTGGCCTCCTTTTCATCCCAGCTACTTTCCAATGGCTAACAGATGTCATTCTGTATACACCTTAACCACCTGAGAGAGGTCCTGGGAGGGATTTGCCAGTCTGGACTCACTGTGAACCGTAGCCTGTTCCATTTTGGGATGACTGAGGCCCACTACCTAGGATACAGGATCAGCCACTGCCTGTTAAAACTGCAAGAGAAAAAAGTGGAAGCCATTTGACAGTACCCGTACCAGCTGGCATGAATCAGATTAATGTATTTTGGGGCTGTCTGGTTAATATTGGCATTTGTATGCGTGATTTCTTTTTCTTTCTTTCACTTTGATGAAAATGGATAGCAAGCCTGGGTGAGATAGATGGATACCACAGAGGAGGTGGTCCAGGCCCCGAGAATATTACCTACAAGTTCCCCTTTCCTATGGAGTCCAAACTTCAGAGAGTCCTTCAATGTTCATTCAGATTCCTTAGAAACAGGTTTGGCACTGCCCTCTCAAGAGTTCTTGGGCAAAATATTTCATCTTATATGTGAGTAAAAATTGTCTTCTGTAGAAAATAATTTAGCAATTTTTTGTTGAGTGGTCTTATTGTCTGGAATTTCACCCTAATGACTTATCATGGTCTGCTCCAATGGATGGCTAAAGTACAAAACAGCAGGGCCAGAATAGCCCTATCACCACAGATGCACGTTATGCTCTCCTCCTTATGTGACTGCTCTGTTGTGGACCACTGGCATGACATCAGGGTGGGGCTCATGAATGAGGCCCAACTGGTGGTGCATCCATGATTCCTCACTTTCCTCAAGAAGTGTCCTGGTAAGTCAGGAACATATGAAATTCAAGAGGATCAAAAAACTAACATGAGTCTTACTGTATGCTGAGCACTAACCTGTATCATCTATTGCATCTAGTCTCCTTGAAAGAGACTCTGTGGCAATTGTGTCCCATCGATGCTGCGCATCACATGAAGAGCCAACTTACTGCAAGGTAGATCCATACAGCATTGATGAGGTCCACTTCTAACACTCATATTTCCACAGATCTCCCAGGACACTGACACTCACCCACCAATTTTTCTTTCCCGTTACCTTTTCCCACAGTTGCACTAAACTAAATGTATTTTTTTCTAAATTCTCTCCCTGGTACATGCACACCGCAATACAAAGTGTAAATATAGGGAACACCACAAATGTTTATATCACTCTTAAACTCTATTTATGCCTCTGAACACAACATTCATTTGATTGGCAAGGTGGAGAGAGTTGCCATATTATTGACTCTGTACACAATGATGGATTTGAAATGAAGTAATCAGGATGTGACAGAAGTGTTAATTGTCAACTTTAAACAAAAAACTTGTTTAACAAAAATATTGTTTTAAACATGTACAAATTATAGACATTTTCACAGGCTGATATGCAATTTCTTGGTTCTTAGTTATTTCATAACAAATTAAGAAGATAAAAGGTATGTTGTTGATTGCACGTGTCATTGCTCCTCATGAGAACTCAGTATTTCAATTCAATCCAATTCAATTCAATATTTACAGTATATAGCACTTTTGACTATTGTCATTGTCTCAAAGCAGCTTCACAAAATTAAAAGAAAATTATGGAAATGTGTATGAGCGAGAACAATGTGTACAGATCATAATGATCAGATTGTATGTGGTCCATAGAGGTGCCAGTGCAAATGAAAAGGACATTCGACTGAACAAACCCCGAGACCAGTCATAGAGATACGTAGCAGAAAACTTACAATAAATTAGTACATTCATAAAAAGAACGCACATACAGTAGCATGGCACATGACAACACCAAAAGGCCGTGAAGACCAAAGAATGCAACCAAAGTTAATGACTTCAGAATTCTTTCCTTGGTGAAGCATAACCAGTTTAAATAAATTTGTTGGTTTATCATTATACCACTCTTTAAAAAAAATACTTATTATTTCTAACAGCATGCCCTGTATTTGTGTATTCCCTTACTTATTCAACCTTTCCTAAAAACATTACTCTCACACCATTAGTAATCACCATTTTTTGGTTCTTTTCTGTAATCATACATTTTAATCACCAGACTATTTTCTTGTATTTGAGTTTTATTCTGTATGATCTGTTTTCTGTATGACTGAGTGAGATGTGTGTCCGTATTCAGAGTATTCTGCTGATTCTCTCCTGTTTACATAAAGATAGACAGACAGACAGACAGACAGATAGATAGATAGATAGATAGATAGATAGATAGATAGATAGATAGATAGATAGATAGATAGATAGATTTTGGAGTAGATGTCAGGTTTTCAGTGGATTTCAGGTTTTGGACCCTTGGACTGATCTAGATTCCTCTGAACTCATTATATCTCAAAATGTGTCTCTGAGCATATATCTTTCTTAGGCCATATACATAAAAAAAATTAAAATGGTCATATAGTTTTCAACGTTGTGTTGGGATCTAGATTTAAAGATTTTTGTTTGTTTGTTTGTTTTTTTTCATCTGTCTGATCACATCTGTAGAAAAATTGTGATTTGTTACACAGTAGTCGCAACGGTCCAGCAGAAAATGGCTACAAAACTCTGATTCATGTTCTTTTCTCCCCTCTACTGAGAGCGCTAAATTGATTTCACACTTCACTAATAACCTGACCAGAGTATAACAAGAACTTGGATTGAATATAGTTCATACAAATTAATTACAGCAATTAGTTCTGAAAGGAGAAAATGATTTGGAGGGGAAAGAGCTTATAGAAATTAGGCAGAAATAAAAATTTAAATAAAAATTTTTATCCAGATAACTCACCATACCATACAAGAACTGAGCTAACTCTATTAATCTTAATACACATCTCAGAGGAATCAGAAAAAAATATTTTATGAATACAAAATAACTACAAATTTCTGCTCATTAACAATCTGATGTAGCTGTGCTATCTATCTATCTATCTATTTTTATTTTATTTATTTATTTATTTGCTGTAGGTGCACATGGCTATGAGTGATGTGTCAAGATATTGCTATTCATGAACAGTAATTACTAATTTCATTTTTAACAAACACAAACAAACACAAAAAAGGCAAATGGGATGAGTAGTCAAGTGCCAGTTTATGATTAGGGGGTGGAATGCTAAGGATATACCTACAGTATGTGGGATTTGTTAAATAAGTGTTCTTATTTATAAGGACAAAGAGGGGAGAGATAAGAGCCATGAGAGAGAGCTGAGTAACACAGGGCTGTGTGTGTTTGTGTGTCTTGCCTGTCTCCCTATTTAGACACATCGTCAGTGATAGTATCTGGGATCACTGGGTCTTTCAGCTTCATACAAGCCTTTAACATCCACCAACATACTGTAACAGTCCACAAATGTAATATACCATAAACAAAATACAAACTTGCAGCTTGTAATATAATAATCCCACAAGTAAATAATAAATTTCCTGCAAACATAATAGCAGGTTCTATTACATTTGCAGGGATTTGTTAAGTTTGTCGGAATGTGAAATGCTTCAGCTTTCAAAACTGTGATAACTTCTGACAAATGTAATATAACATTTCTGGGATGTTTATTACATTTGTGGGATGACTACATTAAAAGCTGCGGATTTGTATTACGTTTGTATTTGCGTTTGTGGGTTGTTATTACATTGGTGGGTGTAAGAAGGGCTCAGTGCTGCCTAAACCTGCTTGGCCAACTGCCACGGTTCCCACCATTGCCCTGTGCCCAGCCAAGAGAGGAGTTTTAACTTAGCTTTGTTCCCATAGAAAGCAATAGTGCTCTGGCCTCTTGACAACCACCTTTGAGTTACACCAGTGATAAAAAGCACAAATGGCAAAATATTATGTTTCACCTGACCTTTGCCTGTGACCCAGTACTGACTTGTGATACCCATGCTTGATTTGTTTGAAACATTACTATAATAAAAACCTGGCTTTTACCTGCCCTTTCACCCTCCCATCGTCAGTCCGTAACAAATTTATCAATATAGCAATCAATCAAATCAATTTATCAATATGATTGCAGTGAGTCACATAAGATTGCTGATTATGAAGATCATGAACCATTAAAAACAATACAAAAACCTCAGTTTTAATTTCACTTCGGTTCACTTTGCGCCGTATTACTTCCTTCCATGCATTGTCCAACTTCATATGCATCTGTGGTCTTATAAGTGTAGAACAGGAGAACAGGATGACACATGGATTTCACATCTCTTGTACACAACTTGAATGTTGTTTCTCTCTTTGCTTAATTTTCTTCCAAACATATTACTGTAATGTGCATTATGACTGCCCTAACCATGCTCCATATCATACCTTCCAAGGTGGACCACTGAAGGACCCAGAAGCATTAATCGATCTCTGGGCTGGACATGCTTGCAGTGGGTGGTCTGCCTGTTGCCGCTATTGTCGGGGGAAGCCCAGCTGGTGGCCCAGCAGCTTCCACAGATGATTTAGCAATCATTTTCTGGTAGAGGAGTGTGGCACCAGTGATGTAGACGATGGTGATGGTGCTGGAGCTGTTTGTCATCTGGCCAATGGAAGGAAGCATCACTTAATGAGCTAACTACTTGACAGTGAATGCAGGGACTGATTGAACCCTCCCCCCCCCCCCCGCTTCCATCCTCCTTCCCTTTCTCTATTTAACTTTTACCCTTTCTTTTTTTCTCCCTTATAGTCATGCTTCCCAGCACATCAGAAATGCACAACAGAAGGATTTTCCTTCCCCTCACAGTCCCTGTGTCTGTCTCTTCTCCCCTTCGTATTGGTAACTCTGGGACCACAGATGTGGAAGCAAGGGCTGGACCAGTGTGCTGGCTTTGTAGGGAACTCCAGAATTTCCAGGACCAATGACACATTATGGATTTAACGGCATTGTTCCAGGTCCCATCTTACCGCAGACTGTGCTTAAT
Organism: Clarias laeviceps; assembly: GCA_030014305.1. NCBI lineage: Eukaryota > Metazoa > Chordata > Actinopteri > Siluriformes > Clariidae > Clarias > Clarias laeviceps. The sequence goes on from JAQMYJ010000033.1 coordinate 16,390,581, forward strand.
TGGGCTGAGACCTACTGTGTGCTGGTGAGTATAAAAGGGTGAAAATACCCCACATTTGTCAATCTGTAACCAGCCCTTCGCTCACCAATGCCTGGCTTATAGTAAGGCATTGAATACAGAACCATGTGGAGGAGAGAACTATGTGTATATGGACATGCACCCATCCCTGATTTTGAAGGCAATTTGACCAGACTTGCTGTTGTTGTAAAGACAATGACTGTATGGGGCAGACTTCACCATTAAGGTTGGTAGCCGAAGCAAGGGATATGTTCTGGACAAGGACACAAACATGGTGATTGGGTGGGAGCTTGACATGGGTATTAGATTGGAACTTGGCAGAGAGTGACTTGGTCTGGGGTTGATCCCGGAGTAGTTCCAGGACTTGGCATGGGCTCAGGGTTGGAGCTTGACACAGGGTCAGAACTAGGCATGAGTTTGGATCTTGGCACATGGAGTGGTGGATTGTAGTGATGGCACATCATCCTCAAAGTCTTTCAGGTCTCGCGTGGCAAAAACAATGTTTTCAAACCACTGAAAAGTGGTTAGCATGGTATCCTTAAATTTAAGTGATGGCACCAGTGGTGTCCCCAAAGCCAGGTGATGGGAACAGCATGATGCTGTGGTATGGGGCCATCAGTGTGAGCACCACATACTTGAAGACAGGTGGTGTTAAAAGCACACTGTTTTTAAAGTCAGCTGGTGATGTTGGGGACAGCAGAACATCCTCGTTGCCAGAGGACACAGGTGTGCTTCACTGGGATGGCCATGGCCTAGCATGATGCTGTGGAATGAGGCCGTCAATGTGACCACCACATACTTGAAGGCAGATGGTGGCCAAAGCACAATGTGTTTAAAGTCAGATGGCAGTTTGGGACAGCAGAACGTCCTCAGTGCCAGAGGACACAGCTGTGCTTTGCTGGGATGGTCATGGCCTAGCTGGGAGTTTACAGAGTATGATTCAGGCAGAACAGGGCATATCTCTGCCTTTCTGCCTGCACAAACAGCATACATCAGGCAGAGCAGTGCTTGGTTCAGATATAAAATAGCATGGGACAGGGTATGTTTTGGGTATGTCGTTGATTCATTTTGGCCTGATACAGGGCATAATTTGTACCTGGAGTGGGAGAGCATATCTTGTCACCCTTCACAGGGTTGTGAAGCAGGCTGTGTGGCTGTGGTTGCGCTATGGGCCTCTTCCTGGGACTCTGTGCTCTCTGCCTCCTTCTGGAGTGCAATGCTGGGAGCTGCCGTCAGCCCATTTCCCAGCACCTTGATGCATTCTCGCTCCTGCCAATTCACCAGCCACTGCTTCACATATAGCACCCTCCCAAAATATTTTTTGGGAAGACTCATATCTTTCTTACAGGAAACTAAAGGTAAGGCAAATGCTAATGCTAATTAAATGGACTAAGGAACTAAACAGATCAGAAACACAAGACAAGTCATACTACAACAGTTGAGAAGAACAACAGTAAACTAAAGAGATGCATGACAAAGAATAAACTAACCCACAGGCGACAAGCTGCAGTCAACAAGATTCCGGTGAATACAATTGGAATCATGTGACTGTGACAGGTGAGGTTCAATCATTACTGGAAACTGAAGTCCAGGACAAATGTCAACAAAAGAGTCCTACTGAACACAAACATGAGACTGCTGAGGAGAAATCATGACATTCATTGCTGATCTCCCTTTCTCCATTATCATAATCGCTGACCATATTTTAAAGCCTGGGAAATTTCACTATTTATTCTGTGTTCTGACTATGACTTACATTCTTATGGACAAGTAGAATCACTGAGCCAAGAAATATAGGAGTTTCTCAGATCATATTGCCATCAAAATCAACATGATTGGATCCAGGAGTCTTCCATAAACTGAACACGCACAGAATTCACTCACTCCACTACTAATTTCACTCTATGTCACTGAATCTTGGATTACCAACCTCCGCTGTTCAGGTGTCATTACAACCTTGATTTGGGAGGTGCATTAAATTAAACAGAAAATCAGATACCAATTGCCCAAAGTTTACTATGAACAGAACAGAAGTAATAAGCTACACTTCCTATTTACTCACACTCTTTTATATATATATATATAGCAATATAGCACACAATTACATTCACATCCATGACAAATTGATTTTAAAATGATTGAATATTGTCAAATAAAGCAATAACGCTCGTTTCCAATCAAAGATGAAATTTTTTTATTCTTTATTCTTAGACATATACTGCCATTCACATAGGTTAAAGTTCATACTCATACTCAACTAAAATTACTTAAAGTCCAGTTGCATAAATTATTTAAAACATTCCTTTCTACTAAATTTACATTTGATTGTACATGTACATGTACATGTAGATGTACATACACAAGGAGCGCAAATAAAAAAGTGGAGGAAAAAGCACCATTTACGAACACATCTGAAATTAATGTTCAGTTTATAAAGACAACCTGTTCTACAAGAAAGAGATGAATATATTAAAGTGCCCCTATTATGCTTTTTCAAATATTATCTTTCATGCAGTGTGTCATGTAGCTGTATGTGAACATAAACT
>JAQMYJ010000033.1:16396787-16407656 GCA_030014305.1 Clarias laeviceps
CTCTGCTCATCACAGAAACACTGCTCTGTCGCGATTCTTTTCAAAGGTAAAGTGGAGGTTCATTTGTTTTGTTTGTTTGTTTTACTTTAAAGCAGTGATTCCGTTAGTATGCACTCACGCGAGAGTCATTAGCGATGTTCCTTGCTAATTTTTCCGACAAAAAAAGTCGGGAGGGCCTGATTCCTCCTCTCTGCTTACTTTAGATTCACACACATACACAAACACACACACATATACACACAGAGACACACAAACACACACACACTGTGTGCATAAACGGAAACACTTATCCGTCAGGATTTATTTTTACTTTTTTAAAGGTAAAGTGCAGGTTAATTTGTTTTATTTTTATGTATTTATTTATTTGGGCTGTGGATCGAATAATTTGAAGGTCCATTATTTCTTATGGGAAAATTTGAATTGCGAGTGTTTTGGAATATGAGCCCACTTCTGGAATGAATTATGCTCGTAATCCAAGGTTCCGCTGTATGTATGTGTATATATACTGTATATATGCACATTTATGCACCATTATGTTATATGATTTATTTTGCAAACTGATCACCCTTTTCCTCTTTTATTATCACCGTCCTTTTCCTTTTTTTTAACCTCATCCTCACTTAGATCAATTAAATTACCCTTCTGGGTAATCTTCAAATTAATTGAAAGTGAAACTGGCTTGGTTGCTGTTTTGGCTTGGTTTATCTGAAACAAATGTCTGAGGCTTCAAGAAGAGGGAACGAAGGAAGCATTGTGTTCTCTCAGTTCACACTTTCTCTGTCGGGAGGCACAAATCTGGTCATTAGCACAGTAATGCAGAGTTTTCTTGACCCACCTGGCCTGCTATTAACATGTCCACACCTGAGACCACCTTTAAATACCCAACACAATTCACTGCTACAACTTCTCCTACTTATTCAAAAGAGTCCAAAATGGGGTGAAAAAAAATGCTAGCTCTACTTGTTGCTTCTATTTTGCTTGGTGCAGGTCTGATTATTAAGTTGTTATGCCCCCGTCTAGGTTGGGCCATAACAGGAAAGAAAAGAAGGGGGGGAAAACGTGAAAGATACATTTAAAAAAGGGAGTGGGACCCAAAAAGTGGCTTAAAGTGGCTAAAAGCTTCAGAAACCAACAAGGCCAAATTGCTAAACAAAAAATCCCTCTAGCTAGTCCCAAAATGAAAGTCCTAATGCTGCATCAATAGATAAGAAACAGGAAAAACAAAACACTACCCTTATTACTTTACTAACCACAACCAGGAGAAAAACAAAGTATAAACAAAATGGCATTGACTTCCTACAAAGCTTCTATATACATAATTATGCACAAATATATACAAACTATATACAAACTGTACAACCAAATCCAAAGAAGAGCAAACCCAAAACACAGTCAAAACAAGCAAATGGTCATACACAGAAAAGTCTTGATGAAGAATTGATAAAAATCTGTCAGAGAGTGTTTATTGTGATGTAGTTTAAAGGTCTAGCTAAAAGTTTTTATATGTGCTATATTTATTGGGTTGGCACAATAGCTTAGTGGTTAGCATACCCCTATAAAAGCCCTTTATGTGGCTGCGCTACAACCTTGCACCTCCAGGTTCCGGGTTTGAGTCCCACCTTGGGTCTATGGGACAGTAACTGCCTCAGAAACAACGGAAGGCATGTGAACAGACCAAAAAATAAAAGAAAATCATTACAAATTTTACAGCATTTCGTTTTACTGAGCATTCAAGTCAATCATTGGTGAGTTAGAGGATGATGTTACCATTTTGTTACATAACAACAGGTAAGGCTTCTGCTGCTGGGAGTAACAGATGCACCTGTTCCTTCCAGTTGCAGTGACAGTGAAGGGTAGCTCCCTCTATTGTCCAGGAAAAGAAAAACTATATGAACGATGTATACATTGAGTGTGATGTGAGGAAGGCAACTGTGCACTCTATGGAGCAGGTTCATTAGAGACGGTGGGAGAATGTGCCTACACTGATTAACACTTCACTCTCATAGTGCTTTAATCTGCCAGCTCTCTGCCTCCAAGCCTGGGCCACCTGAAAGCCAGTCTTCTGTGCTTTCACACACATGGGTAATTAGACTGAAAGAGAGGACAGTAACTTTCTGCTAGAAAAATGGACTTGACTGAGATGCAGGTCTTTACTCATTCATTACCTTAAATTTCCTCTTGTGCTACATGAAAACAAGAGGAGAGATGAAGTGAGACACGTATGAAGATAACCTTATTGTGTGAGTCTGGAAACTGAATTTCCATATTTTTTCTGATTTCTCAATTGTCATAAATACAATTGCACTTCAAGGATTCACTGCATTTACTCTATTCACCTATTAGTATTAATAAGTTATGACATTTTTTATTATTCTTTTTTTTATTCTATCCATCATATTATCCATCCTCCTATACATTTGAAGTACTCTTTATTCATTTAAATGTCTATATAAAAATCTATTTCCCTTTATAGTGAGTAACTTAAAGTAAAGAGTGTTTGCTGTTGGGTGCCAGGAGTTGAATGCAATGTGTATGCTTCTGGGGAAGCTTGAGGGGCCACAAAACTCTAGACACAAAACTCTAGACACAAAACTTCCAACCGATACTTAAAATACTTATTTTTTTAAGACAACGCATATAAACCAAAATCATTTGTTCATTATACTGAAATAACCAGTTCAAAATGATACCACTTAACATTGAAGTATTATCATTTCAAAATGCAGTTCACACGTTGCATTTGAGATGACTGCTCTTTCATTTCATTACAGTGATCTAACCCTAAACTGATACAGTTGTTAAAATGATAAGTAACTGTTGCATTCCTCTTAAACCATTGTACGGAAACATCTGTTGGAAACTGAGAAGTAATATCCCATGTTCACATCACGAAAGTTTCAGGACAACATTATGAAGATAACAAGATCTACTGGCACCATTTTGTTACTTCTGATTAATTTTGCTTTGTGGTACGAGTATAAATGAGTGGTATCCACAGCAACATATAAATACTGTGCAGGTACAGGCAACCCGGATGAGGAAGATGTGGTGGTCAAAGAAATGGCAGGGGACATCAGAGATGTGGTTGTGGGCATAATCTTTGAAGAGGGCTTGGGCCTCACCAGAGATGTTTAAAGGTTATTTCTAAGATGTTGGATATTTTATTTATTTATCTATGTGTTTTTGTAGTTGATGAACACTAAAATCAGATTTGTTTTGCCTTGGTTAGTATTGCTGACAACTCGACCCGACAACCCAACAAATTATTTCACTTTGTCTGTAGTATTCTCTTGACTGGTCATTTAACAGTGACATTACATATGACATTACATGTACTGTAGAACCATCACAAAACATGTATCACATATTTTGTACTACAATATCCAATACGTGTATCAACAGTTGCATGGTGAAATCTTGTGTGAAAGTGATCTAAAGAAATGCTCCCAAATAATTCTGTAAGTGCAAGATTTCTCTCAAAATATGAATGCAAAATTCAATGTTTTGAACATTGGACAGTCTGTATTACCATTTTGAGTTTTGTGTCTAGAGTCTGGAAAAATAACATTTCTAGTTCTGAAACTAGTGCCAAAGTGATAAAATGTAGTTTAAAATGTGAAAAAAAAGTTTAAATGCAGTAAAAAACTGCATTTTATCTTGGTGAGTACCAAGCGTCCAAACGTCTGTTATTGTGACAGTTTGACATTTGATTTGTCCCCACTATGAAAAATACTTAAAAAAACACTGCTTGCTTGTTTTTTGTTTTTTTTTGGTCTACTTGTTTGTGGTTGTTTGTAGGCTTATTTAAATTTCAATTACTAAGGTCAAGGTACAGGTTAGTTTTTGTGTCAATGCATAACATAAATTAGGTGCATTAATAAATATCAATTAATTAAAAATAATTTATATATATATCACTTATTAACAACTTTGAGTTGACCAAAGTAAAAAAAGAATAATATGAAATCAACAATAAAAATAAACTTTTAAAATTAAGAATTCAAGAAAATTAAGAACTGGCTAGATATTAAAACGGAAAGCATAAAACAGTATATTAAGAATATAGATAAAAACAGAACATTTAGAAATAGTAAACAGTAGCGAATTCCATAGTTTGGGAGCCGCTTCAGCAAATGTCCGATCACCAAACTGTTTGCATCTGAATCTTGGCACTTGGAAATTGACCAGATGATCAGAGTGCTCTGCCAGGGTTACGAGGTATTAAGATATCTGTAAATATGTCTAAGGATGGTCGTGTGTGTGTGTGTGTGTATGTGTGAGAGAGAGAGAGAGAGAGAGAGAGAGAGACAGAATGAGAAAGAGAGAGATTTTTCACAAGAACAAACACTTAGACCTCTCCATAAAGCCATTGTGCCTTTGGGGACCAGATTCAACGGGTTACTCCTTATAGACAGCACTGGCTTTTTGTGCCTTTGGGTGTGTGACTGGCACTGGTGTGAATGATGAGATGGAATCACTCCAACAAGGAAAAAAGTACAATGCTTCAGCCTGGCTTCTCCTCACCCCTCTCCCTGCCCTTTAATGGCAACTCCTGCTTAAACAACCATCACCAGCCCTTTTCACATGAAGAACTATGTGATTTTGTTGACTGACAGCATAATATTTGTTTATTTTCTTGTCTGGCACCTACCTGTAAGTGCTATGGTGGGTGTAGCTATTTGTTATTGACAGTATGAATTTTTGCCTGTGATCACGTGTATGATTTTTATATCATATAGTGAGGCTGACAAGCTGAACTAAAGTAAACAAAGCTGTCAGGAAAGAGAATGCTGATGATGTATGTTGACACCTGACCGTCATGCCTGCATGTGCTTGTAGAACATCTCATTCCAGATTTAATTCCACCTTTGCTGTTTTAATATTCCCACTGTTCTGGGATTTTTTTTCTTGACTTTGGAGTATGGATGTGGAGAGGAGCGTTTGTGAGGTCAGTCATTCTTGTCAGGTTCATTCAGTTCATCCAAAACAGTGTTTAGCAGGGTTGAGGTTAGAGCTTTGTGTAGTTCCCTTAAGTTCTTCTGCACCAATCTTGGCACACCATGCCTTCATGGATCTTGCTTTGTGCACAGCAATGCAGGGAAATTTTATGAATATATCCTTTTCATAAATGCATATGAAGATATCCTTTAAAATTATGTGTTTACTTGCGTTAACTTTATAGCAACAGTTTGGGGGAACGCCCACATATAGATGTAATGGTCTGGTGTCTACAAACCTTTAAAAATTTTTCTTGTCTGTAACCTTCTTCCTTTTAGATAAGATAGATGTAATAAAATCAATAGTCTGTAAATAAAATGTTCAAATAAATGTTCATGTTTAAGTCAGTTTGTTTCTTTTTCATTTTATGATGCAACACATTCATTAAACATGTGTGATTTTCTGAATGAATGTTGTTGTTGTTGTTTTTTTGGCTGCTCCCATTGAGGGGTCGCAACAGCAGACCAACTAGTCTGCACGATAACTTGGCACAGGTTTTACGCTGGATGCCTTTCCTGATGTAACCCTACCATTTCATCTGGGCTTGGGACCAGCACTGCATCTAGTGGCTGTGGTTAGGGCATTGGCTTGGAGTCGAACCTGGACCTTTTTCATGGTCATGAACCAACCACTGAGCCACCAATGCCCATCACATTACAAATGAACTCTTGGTTCGAAAACATATTTTATCATCTAATGTAATACATATTACTTTACAATAACTCATCATTAATATATGCTAACAAATTCAAAATGTCATGATTAACAAATGTTTATAAATTACACTTAATGTATTATGTACAGATCTACCACAACACTTCTTTACTCTTTCAGAATTTTTTTGTGACAGGATGCTCAAGACACAAACATGATAAATACAGTGTGTTGGAGTTTAGCCTGTCTAAAAGAAAAAACATTACTTTACGAAGAAGACCTAATCTGGTCAATATCACTATAAAGTGCATTTGACACTACATACAGTAACTAAAAAAAGGAGGAGCGGTATTTTACATTCCATTTCAAGTTAACTTTAATTAAGTAGACCTTATACTGTTGACCAACTGTTATAAATGCATGTTGGTCAAGCTACAGCAGTTTTTATGTATAAGTCCGTTGACAAAATCAAATTAGAGTAAATACATTGCATAGGGATTATAAAATATGCATAACAGAAAGATATATGGCCCCCTTCAACAGTATATTTTAGTTAAAATCTATAAATATTAATAATAGTAATTATTGAAATAAAAAATTTGCAAAAACTATGTGTATACAGTATGTCCATCGTGCTATGGAAGGCTTGATGACAGGGTGTACCATATTATAGGGTTAACATATTTTGCTAAGGTTGCTGCAGATTTTAATGAGCACATGGTGGATCTTCAGTTAGCAAAGTGATTCACTGTTGAAGGTGATTACGTACTGTTCATCACACATATTTTGAATTTCTGAAACCTTTTCTATTTTGTAATATTTCACTACAGGAGAGTGGAAATACTAAACTTGATAACATCAAATTACAAACACACAAATATAATGACAATCAGGAAATATAAGTGTATTATAAAATATAAGTGTAAATATAAGTGTACCTCCATTGAAGAAAAACAAAATGATGGTGTTGATGCCACTGATTATGTTGGCCAGTTTTTCAAAGGCGCAATAACCCCAAAATTACAGGTTAGACAGCTTCAGGTTAGACATGGACAGCTTCAAAAAAATTTATTATTATGAAAAAAATAGAATTATGTTTTTATTAAAGAATTTATTTAAGAACATATGAAAAGTATTTAAATTGTGTGCACTTTAACCACATGACCAAATCACATACACCCAATCAAAACATGTCAAAAGCTTCATGTGTCTAAATGTTTGTTCATTTATAGTAAAATAATTGTATGTTCATCATAACTTAGTGATTCTGTTGAGGACATCAAAAGCACTATACTGATATTAACCCGAACTGTGACTAGAGGTTGCAATCTTTTAGTAATTAAGCTTATATGAACAAAATGCATACAATTGCAATAAATTGGACTGTATACCCTGCTAGTAAAAAGATTATTATTTATATTATAAATAATCTATATTTGTGCATTTTATTTAAATTACCCTATTTCAACTTTTATGTATATGTGAAACAAGAAAGGTTCAATGTTTTGGAAATTAAAACATTTTAGACATTATTTGGAAGAGGATAGATCTAATGTCACCAGAACAGTATTCATCACTCTAATTAAACACTTTTATATAACATATTTTACATTGGTTAATACTAGCACTGTCTCTAAGTATTTTATCTGTCGGTTTAACAAGTTAATCCTTCAAATATGTCTGCAATTAATAATTAATAATAAAAGTTAAGGACATGCCCAATTAGTATCTGAAAGTGACTAGTTAATAAAAATAATAAAATGTTATAAAAATATTAGGTTTTCCTATTTAGTTGTTATTCTTTCAAAAAATCTTTCTATTAGGTATATTACAAACGACCTAGTGTAACCTACTTAATCTGACAACAAGAAGCAAAGAAATCCACAAATAAAATGTTTTTAGGCTCTTTTTTAGGCTCAACCAATAAACAGACTTTCTGTCAGTGCCAGCCTGCTGGTGTTTCTACAATCTCAGCTCCAACTGTGCTGACAAGGTCTAACTAATTACAACAGTGTGAGACACGCTTCTTAAACTACAGGCAACTACATTCCACAAAAAGCTCTATAGTGCTAATAACAACAAACTTGGTATGTCAGTATAGCTACGATGAAGCACAGATTCTCTAATTTCCTAAATCATCACAATGTTCATGACAGGGTAAGTAAGATAAAGGATGCAGTGAATCTTGAAGGAATTCTGGCTCACAGGAGGTTATCAATCCTATTTACAAGCTAAACCTTTTGTGAGAGCATAACCTACTCAAGATGGCTGTCCTCCTCCACAGTGATTGGCACGTAGAGGTGTAGGTGTAATTAAGCTTAGACCAAGCATAATTACAACGACAAACTAGAATTCAGGAAAATGAGACCTCTAGTGGATGGGGGAATATTGTGGTGTGCTGATGTTATAGCAAGAATGTCTCAAGGGGCATCTAAAGGCCATGGGGTATGATGTTGTGTTGACTGCCATAATCTGTGTTGTAATAGTCCATTAGTGTTAATGTGATTCCAACCATATGTGGGACTCAAGTTTATGATCATGTGGAATATGTGAAGTTTGTGTTGTGTGGGTAATCTCTTATTTGAACACAGATTGCAATGGAAATTAAATCCTGTACATGGAAAAAGCTGTGTTTCTGGCTAGTGGAGCATGGGATGAATAAAAATAACAAAACATTGTTTTCAGTAGTAACCTAGTATTAGTGAAAGAGACAAATTAATGGTCATTTTATTTTTTTATATGGTATTTATTTCTGTTCAAATGAATTAGTAGTTTTTTAAAACTATTTTACAGATATAAATTCTGTAATGCAGTGTAGCAAAATGGCCCTACTCTGATCAAAGAGGCTGATATTTGGATGGAGTGTTTGTTAGCCCACATCCTAATTAGCGCTATTCAAACCACATGAAATAATGAAGTAATGAGGGGCTGTTGGTGTGTGCTCTCCAAGAAAGTGGCATTCCTTTCCACCTCACTCCCTCTAATTCCTCCATCTTTGCTTCTGAGAATGTCTATTGGTGTGTGTGCTCAAAAAGACTGAGCGAGAGAAATAGATGAGTAGGGAGGGATGTGATCAGGATGCCATTGAATGAAGATTTTTTGCACCTGGATCTGAAGAGAGAATGTGTCCTTGATAAAGCCTTTGTGCCTTACAAGGTCAATTATCATACAAATCTTGACTTCAAGCTTCCCAGTCGAGTGGCGACCTCACAGATGCACATGCGGCTCTTGGCACACATTCCTATCTGCTTTTCTTTGGAAACAGAAATAATGGCTGTTCTATGGGTTTGGCTACTTTTGAAACCCTGTTCTGCAGTGCAATCTCACCACACAAAAGGGAATCACTCACATTGGTTATTATTGCATGCTATACACTACTTTATCTGCCTCAAACAGCCAGTATTGGACAAGATACAGCACTGTAAATATAAAATGTCTAAGGTTGCCTTTATATAAACATGCTGTGTTTCTCTGCATCTTTAATGTCCGGGGTTTGTCAATCTTTAGTACATTGTTTTTTATTGTCAGTTGTGAAGGTCAGGCTTACAACTATTACCGATATGTGTCATTTTTTGCAAACTCAATGGCAATGATTGAAAGGGCACTTGGATATTTAGCTTTTTTTAGTCATTTCACTATCCATAACCTAGAATTGTCCACTATGCCATTGATTGGACTCAGGTGGGCAATGTCTTAATAAAATTAATTGGATCTCTCTGCTCAGTCAGGTCTGGTAGAGCTCAATGACTCAATGCCTTTGATAGCAATAGTCTTTGCAGCAAAAATATAATTCAGCAATTTCCTTTAACAAATGACCCCTTCATGATGATGGATGGGTGCAGTTGCCAATATGCTTTAGCCGTCTATATAAAAATCAGGTGTTGATTCAGTATATTGATTAAAACGGAGCTTCACAGATACAACTTCATAGACTATTTTTCAGCAGAAATAGTGAACCATTTACTAGTACATGTGTGATGTTAGCATCATATATTTGAATATACTGGTAATATTTGTGCATTTCAATACCATCTAAACCTGGTAAAATATTTTGAGGAAATAATTCTTGTCAGAAAAAAGTAAAGCACTGCTGTGACTGGACATCATTTACTTTGCAATTATTCTTAAGTTCTGTTTACCATTTCAGCAGTAAAGGAACAACAAACTGTCTTTTTATAAACAAATCAATGTGTCATATAATTGCAGGTAGAATATAATTTTTTTAATAAATACATGTTAACATGAAATATACAATAATTATACTCCATATATTTAAACATATTGACTTTTACTTTAAGCCTTAAAGTCCTACACAGTTTTATGAAACTATTTACACAGTAAATGAAACCATTGACTGTTGCTGTTCAAACAGTTTTAGTAAAAACCATACAACTAAAATCCCTTTACACATGCAATAAAATTTAGCTGTCTTTGATTAAACAATTTGCATTAAAAGTAATAATTTGTTCTCCTTTATATATGCATGTTGTGATCCTGACGGCAGAAACATGCAGCGTATGTTTAAAATCCAGTGTTGAATGATACAAAATGGTGTCAGTGGGGTCCATTAAAATGCACCAGTCTTGAATGCATGACTGTCTTTGATGGCTAGCTAAAATTCACAGTATTGTGGAGCTGAGCTCACATGTCACCAAGAGTTATTTCCCTGTCTGTCACTCTCCAGTGTGTATTCAAGGCAGTGATTTATGTTCTGCTGTGTTACACTTTAATGAAAATTCATGTACCCCCTGTCTGTCAGTAGGAAGATGGTTGAGAAAAGGCAGAAATATGTGCAAGTCCTGCTATTATTCCATGGATCATTATTATTTTCCTTTTGAATGACTTTTGATTTATGATTTTTCTTTTTTTTACCCGATCACAGTGAAATTTTAGTATCTGTGAAATGTTGTCTCAAGCTGCAGCAACAGTCAACTTCAAAGTTTGATGGGACAGATAAAAATGAAAATTCTGCAGTACCCCATTACTGTTCTCTTATTTTTTACGTCCTTACTGTCCTCTTGTATCTTTTTTTGCTTAACTTAACTTGAAGAGGTCTTAGAAAGAGGCCAAATCTTTGTTTAACTCCCCAACATGGTTTGTTGTTTTTGCTGAAGGTTCTTCAGCCAGTTGGAGATGAATAATTAAGTTTGTGTGTGTGTGTGTGTGTGTGTGTGTGTGTGTGTGTGAGAGAGAGAGAGAGAGAGAGAGAGAGAGACT
>JAQMYJ010000033.1:16407928-16423578 GCA_030014305.1 Clarias laeviceps
CCACACACACACACACACACACACACACACACACACACACACACCACCACCCCACTTTTCTTTCTTTTTTATATTTCGTTTTGTGTGTGTGTGTGTGTGTGTGTGTGTGTGTGTGTGTATTACTCTGTGTAAGTGTGCTCAGGGCAAGTAAATCTCCATTAGTTTAATGTCTCTGTGCCTTTTTGGCTTTATGAGGGCTGAGCGTTTGGGATGAGTAATTGTGAGCTGCTTCATCTCCTCCTGGCGCCGTCGCTATTTACTCCCTGGCACCTGCTCCTTTTTAATTAGCGCCCCAGCCCTGATCATCTCTTAATCGACTTGGAACATTAAAAAACAAAAGCCAGTCTCTGAGGAGGCCACAGTATGGGGGCCCCTCATCCTGGCAGGGGAGCAGGGCCACCCCCTAATGAGCCAGGCCATCTCTGTGTCACACTCAGTATAGCTCTTCATCTACTGCCAAAGAATCATCTTCACAAGATGGCTCAAAACTTTGATTCGCCCTCATTGTCCCATCAGCACGCACAGCATTTTAGCCAGTGGGACAGATGGGTGGGAATTCTTCACCAAGCTTCTCTTTTGTTCATCAACACACAGCAACAAGCTTCAAAAATGTAAAAATATCAACCCAGCGTCAGGTTTTATTATATGTACTGGTGTAAAAAACAATGTTAGTTTCAGATGGTATTTCAAGTACTTTTTAGACATATTTAAATGCAGCAATAAATTATTAATTTTATATCAGTCTTCTTTTTTTCTCTTGTGTTTATTTATTTATTTATTTTTTTTATTTTGCATGTACTTGCCACCTCATTTTTACTCTAGGTAGCAGATATTTTAAGTGAGCTATTAAGAAGAGGTGCTGTCCACAGGACACAGGGTGCTGAACCTAGACATCTCTATAGACTTCTGTCTGACTAACTTTTTCTTGTCGCATTCCTCTGTGTGTGTGTGTGTGTGTGTGTGTGTGTGTTCTCTCTTTACAAGTGTGTTCTACAACTACATGTATTTAAATTATTCGCATTATAAATACGGTGGCACAGTGGTGTAGTGGTTAGCACTGTGGGTCTGTCTGGATGGAGTTGGCAAAATCTGTGGTGATTGGTTTACTGTTCCTTGGTAAAAAAGAGACATCTATAGATTATGGTTCATTGACCATTTACAAGGATTTATTAAATATCCAAGCTTTCTAAAAGGTTCTACATTTTGATAGGTTAACATAGGTCTGTTGTATTCAGCACTTCTCTCTGCTAAAGAGATGTTTAAGGTGCCATATACTATCCTTTCTGGGTTCCCCATAGGGCCAATCATTAGAATCTAAATTTTCTAAGAACACATGTCAATATCTCCTCATTATTTAACAAACTATAGCACAACATGGGATCAAACATGAACCAGGTAAAGAGTACACCTTAATCATCAACCAATCAGTGTGGCAGTTGTCCCATTGGTGAGCACATCTAGTAGCTCATTTCACTCCTTCCACTATATTTGCCACCTTGGAGTGGTGTAGATCTCTTATGAAGGCTTGTGCTTCACTCTTTTATATTGGAGCTTGAGAGATTTTGTTAGAAACAAACAGGTGTCATATATGCCACATAGATGCAGCTTAATCTCCATCCAGTGCCTTACTTTGTACTATGTTCTATGTACTAAATGCCCCCTCCTAACAAATCAAATCTGCCATAGAGATCATCCATGAATCTGCTGAAAGCAAGTGGGTGGGAAGGTGGGTGGAGGAGAAATGAAAGAGTGCTTGGACTTTCTTCCTCTTCATCTTTCATCCTTTGCCTCCAAGTGGCGTAAATCCAGCTGATTAAAGAGCACTTTGGATGTCGGCAAACACGGGCTCTTTGCTCTAATAAGAGGCAACATTTCCAAAAAAGGAAAAAAAGAAAATGACATAGGTGAGATAAAACAACAGAATGAGATCCTATCAATATATTAGTGAAACACACATTTTGTCGAGTCGCTATAGAGATGGCCCAGGTGACGTCTTCTCAGCGTGTCTCTCCATTTCCAAAATCAGACTACTCCAATTCTTTGGTGTAAAACCACAAAAGCACAAAGAAGAATGGGGCCCAGAATGGTGCCATAATGGTGTAATGACACAATGACAAGCAACACAGTCATTTACAAGCCCGAAGAGACCCTAAATCGTCTGACCCATCACAGGGAAGCTGGGACTCATTTTTCTGCCAGCCATAAATGGACGGTCAATTCAACAGCCTACTGGTCAGCGCCTCATCTATTTCACCTCCCACTGTCATAAATTCTATTCCTTTAGTTTCATATGAGAGCGCACACACATACACCACAGATGTGCTTTTTTGTGTGGTCTCCAGCCATAATTACATTTCATTGCTTTCAGCTTTCATTCACTTGGTTATGCTTGAAAGATCTGTTGCATTTTCTATTTGGAGTATGTGTGCTCCGCAAAAATGCCAGAGAAAATGTGCCTCTTAGAGAATAGAAGTCAGTGGCTTGTAACCTGGGGGCCATTTGTAATCAACGCTACTCGGTGCGATTACTTTGCCAAACATATGTTTACGTGTGGCATGAAAGAGATAGGATTGAAATCATTTCAGAATGATTGTTTCAGAATAATACTGGTTTGCTTACACATGCTTTTCCCAACACTGGACATGGTGAAACCTTTCCAATAAATTTTGAGGTTTCACCTGTTACACACTGAGTCAGCAGGAAGCATTTAATTAGCTGGATTAAGTGCAGAATAGCAGTTAAAAATAGCCTAAAAGTTATATAAATAAATAAATAAATACTTTCTGGTTTTTTTTACAGAATTAAGGTTGGTGGGAAATACCTAACTCATATGTATTCATCACAATCAAAAAAATTGTAAAAACACTCCTGAATTTGAAAACAGCATTATTACATTATTTCCTCCCAATAACTTTTTGCACACTTTATTG
The DNA here is from genome assembly GCA_030014305.1 of Clarias laeviceps. Lineage (NCBI taxonomy): Eukaryota > Metazoa > Chordata > Actinopteri > Siluriformes > Clariidae > Clarias > Clarias laeviceps. Next base: position 16,410,859 of record JAQMYJ010000033.1, read on the forward strand.
AAAACACATAACTTTATTTTTTATTCGTGTAATGTACTTATAAAAACTAATTAATTCTAATGAATAAATAATAAGCAATAATAGCATACTTTGAAAAAACACCACCATCAGTCACCACAATTACTGATTAATATGTTTATTTAAAGCATAATTAAAAACAATTTCTTAATGTTATTCCTGAGTGTGATTCATGATGGGTGCATATTAGATCATACTGTATGGTTAGACATACGCACAAGTCACATGCAAAGCTGATCGAATGCTTTACTGTGGGATTAAAATAATGTACTGCACAGTGATCAGAGCAAAGCCATATGGATTGAGGTTTATTAGATTATCTTTAATTAACAGCCCTGTCATCTGTCAGTGATTAGTGGCCAGCTGCTGCAGGAGGCCTGAGGGCACAGAGATGTTATTGTAGCTGGCAATACGCACTGGGTACGCACTGGCTTCACACTGGCATTTTAGAAGAGTTGTACAGAGATTGCTAATGTTCCTATTTTAATCTTTTCACAGCTGATAGAAAAGGATGCATATGACATGGATGAATGTTTGAATGTTCATTCCACAAGAGGGAGCTGTGGTTGTTTGTCCACAGCTAGAACTACGTGTGCGTGTGTGTGTCTGTTTGTCCATATGTTTTAGAGGGGGCAGGGGTTCATTTGTTTGGAAAAAAGCCAGCACTTTTGACTGATTCTACAAATAACTTCTTCTTGTCGCATTCCTGTGTGTGTGTGTGTGTGTGTGTGTGTGTGTGTGTGTGTGTGTGTGTGTGTGTGTGTTTTTTCTGCTACCATCAACTCAGTTTCCATGACGATGATGGGCATGAGTGTGTTTCTATTCCTGTACATTTTGCGATAAGTGTTTAGATGTAGTCTCAGCTTGTTTTATGGTGCATGTGGCACCACTTGACAAACCTTGTGCAACATACAGTAGTCTCCATCCTCAACCTAACACAGTCCCATGCTCTAGATTTATCTTATTGATCAAACCCAGCATCAGGATTTCACATCTGTGATGTTAAAACAGACATTGCACAAAATTATACACAATTTACTTCCACTCGGCCCATACCATGAAGGCTCAGGATGGTTCTATAAACTGCGGTTTACCTTCAAAATGTGGAACACGAGGCACTGAAAAAGTGAACAAAACCAGAGACAAAAATAAATTATTTCTTCTGTAGAGAAATGTCAAATGGACCTGTCTCCTTAACACTACAGAAAGTTAGCAAGAGCTCTGTGTGTGCGTGTTCGTGTGTGTGTGTGCGTGCATGTGTGTGCACGCGCGCCACTCTTCGGTGACACACTTTTGGCCATGATCCAGCCGAGCGGGAAGCAGACAGTGACCCAGGTAATGAACCAGCCAGAGGAGCAGAGCAAATCACTTCCACAAACTCACAGGCTCTGTGTGTCTGACTAACAAACATAGCCTCTCTGTGTGCTGTATGGCTGATTGAGGCACCATATGCTGGCTGATATATTTGTAGCAAAAAGGAGAGAAATGGAGAAAGAGAGGGAAAAAGAGAGAAATGGCCAAGCTTCTGCAGCAGACGCAGCAGGCAGGAACATCACAGGGTCAGCAGCACACATCCACATGGATTAGCGCGCTGTCACACTCTGCCTCACGCCAATGGATAACAAGCCAGTCTGATGCTGAGGGAAGGAGGGGTAGACAGACAGAGGAACTTAGATAAAAACACACATACACAAATGTGCATTTTAACTTTGGCATAATGTTATATACAGTATGTATACATATATGCGAGTTCTTACACACACACACACACACACACACGTATGTATTAAATTAAGTTGCTGTCTCACCACCCATGTTTTAATTTACATATCAATGTGTATGATTGTTAGAGTAGTGTGTGTGTGTGTGTGTGTGTGTGTGTGTGTGTGTGTGTGTAAATGGTTTATACAGTATTCCTTCATATAGTAAATGTACTTTAAGAGTTCTTATAAGATTAGTAACTTTTTAAAATATTGTTGATTCTCTCAATTTCAAAGACCAGTCAGATAAACATTACAAAATCTCTGCCTGGGACAGTTCTCAAAGTCTTTTCTACAGAGAGATGCAAATTTATTTTCCTACAGCAAATAAGCCATAATTTTATTTACTTAATGCATCCTCTGTTCTGACCTATAAACTTTTCATTACTGTGAAATGAAATATCAATTAGTTTGGTGTGGTCATTCCTCTCTTACCCTAATGTAAAGACTAGCTTAAAGCTCTTCTCCCAGTGCAGAAGTGGTGCTTGGTCTTGCAGTCAGCAGAACAGATGGTGTGAATATGCAGGCCAGTAATTTTCAAATCAATAGCGCAACACATGGGACCAACTGTATGTTCTGCAGGAGGAATGCCATGACAGGCCCAAAGGAGATCTACTCAAGGCGCACTTGAGACTAGAGCGTTTCCATTTCGGTATCCTTCTTCTGATTCTTTCTTTCTGCCTCTAAACAAACATTCATTAAAAAATAATAATAATAATAATTTAACATCATAACTGCTCTCAAATGATTATAATAAGACATAAACCATATTATATTCCAAAGTGAATGCCACCACAATTCATTTAGTGATTCTTGGTGCTAAGACAACAGCCTGCTGAAGTTATTAGCCATCTCTCCTGGTTATGCTGACCGGCAACCTGTATAGCAGATCTGTGTGTGGTGCTCTGCTGGAGTCTAACTGGGATGCAGACCCCCATTAGAATGTACACACGCCGTCACGGCAGTTCTGAGTACATGAGAGAGCTGTACACTATAATAAGCCCATTAGTTATACTGGCTGTTTCCGAAGCTTTCAACTTGAGCACCACATTCGATGATGCATCGCAGGGGATGTACTAATTTCTGGAAAATTTGCTTGCTGTTGTAAACAATCAGCAGCAATGGAGGAAATACACTGATGAGATTCAAGGAAAGTGTGACGGAACATATTGCTATCAAATTAGGAATGAACGAAGGAAGGAAGAAAGAAAAGAAAGAAAAGAAAGAAAGACATAAACAAAATCATATATTTGACTGAAATACTGAAAGATCTGCAAGTGTGAAACAGACAGGAAGCAGGAGATGGGAACCTACAGCCCTAGAGCTTATTTTTCTAGACAAGCTGTTGTTTAATATGACTGCGGCACAGTCACAGTAGTCCTCTTGAGTCTGCAGCAAAAAAAAGGAAAAAAAATCTGGAGCTCCTCTCTATGGCCATTGCACACCATAAGTCTCCAGAGAGCAGACATGACAGCCTGTTTATTCCACTATTTATAGATCATTAAATATTAGCAGTGCAGTGTAGTCTCATTGTTATTTACTGTTGTTAATGACAAATGAAACATCATGCCTCACACCCCCATGGTTGACTCTTGTTTCCGGCTGTTCAAATAACAGTTTTTCAAAAGCAGATGCTGTTATGTTAGTGTATTAAATCATGTGGAGAGGATTATATCGCTACAGGGAACAGTAGCCCTCTATTGGGTGAGTTTTGTTTGTCAGACAAGCTCTCAGGCAAAGTGCAGACTGATTTCTCGTTATATTGTAGAGAAAATTCATTTACACTCCATGTCCTGTTAATTCAACAAAATGTTTAAAAGCTCGTATGGTACACTCTGTGCTCTGTTGAGGTATATACTGAATATCCAGTTTTTGCTAGCACGAGTAAACTTTAGCATTTGGCAAAAAGATATACTGTCTTTACATCTTGTTTTATTCATGGAGGGTAAAACATTATGGAAATTGAACCAGATGGCACAGCTTTAGGCACATAAAGATCATGTTATGAAAAAGTCCATAAAACAAGTGCATTTTGGGTCAGGAATGATCTATTTAACATTTAGAGTCTAGGCCACATATACAGTAGGCCACATGTAACTAACCTCATGTTAAATACATGTGATGTTTATACTGCAAACTGTGTGTTCTGGGTCTCCCTTTACCTAAGATTTGGTTTCATCTGCTTTGAGCTGTAGCTGTGTTCTGACAGCAAGATTCAAATGAATTCATCAGCATTATTCCATAGCAGTATGTGGCCAGATGTAAGTGATAAGTCAAAGCTGGCTGGGTTATTATTCGCACAAGGAAAATCAAGGGTGGAACGTGGATCTACAGAAGACAGATAATGGCTGTTACAAAACACATAAATGGTTGAAAACACTACACAACTCGTACTTATACAACGGTTATTTTTTTCAAGTACTGAAATCAGTGCTGTAATTTTCCCTAATTCCCCCTGCTTGAACAGCAGATGAAGGTTTTCGTGCAAAACACCCCATATGTTGCAATCTTCAAGGCATTTTAAATTTCAATCTTGTCTAAACAAGTGCACATGCATTATTGCCCTGCTGTGGTGAAACTGTGCTTATTATGCGAGGTCATAAAAAGAATCAACCACAAAGCAAAGCTAGATACATATCATTAGCTAACTAGCTAAAGCGTAAGTTGTGCTTGAAGGGAAAATTCACTTTAATTGTATTTATATAGCACTTTTAACAATGGTAATGTCCACAGAGCAGCTTAAAAGAAAACCTGTAATTCAGGGTAAATTAATGTCCCCAACTACTGAGAGTACTACCAGAGTGGCAGGAGAAAAGGGAACTTTCACTTCACCTAGCCGCCTTTATAAAGGGGTACGTGGTCACAAAAATCTGAAAAAATCAGGGAATTAGGTGGGGTAGACCCTGGGCAGGGCACACTCACTCACTCACATACTGTACTATGAGCAATCTAGAAACACCAGTTAGCCTAGCCTGCATACCTTTGGACTGTGGGAAGAAATCAGAGAGCATGGGGAGAACGTGCAAGCTTCATGCAAACAGACCCGATCATGGAGGTGCAAGGTCACGGTGCTAACCACCTGTATATAGGGATTTCAAATAATTACTTTTTCACTGTTGTATACTGTATAGCCCAAAACCAGTGTTTTGAATAGATGTTCAGTATGAGCATCAGGATCATTTCTGATTACAACAGAAAAGATAAAATATTAAAAAGATTTTAATACTACAGTATCTAGGTGGAATTATCCCCAGAAGAGTGGGGCAGTCATGATCGTAGACTGCTTTTAGGTTATCCCACTGGAACCATACATAGCAATCTTGGAGCATCTATGCAGGACAATCAATAGCTCCTCCTCATCTTATAGCCCATGATGTGCATCAGACTACTGGGTGAACGTAGGTTTTTTTATTATGTTCTAAAACAATGCAGACAGCACTAAGAAGAAAATCTTTTTTATTTTGAAGCAAAAATCAGATTTTTTCAACTGCCTACTGACTGTAATTTACAGCACATATGCCCCTCCTCTTCAGTTTGGCTGGTAAGTCTGATGTATGGCATATGATGCATGAATTTCCTACCAATCCCAATATCAAACACCTAAGAAAATGCTGACTCAGAATTACTACTGTGTCATGAAGTACTATTGTCAGGATGACTCCAAACAGCTCAGGTTCATGAAATTATTTCTCCTATGACTAGAAAATATATTAATTACAATGTATGTATAATGCATAACAACTATTAACCTTTGAGTGTGTGTGTGTGTGTGTGTGTATCAGTCCATTGTTTAGTGCGCATCTCAGGAGACAGTGAGAACAAAGTTACATTCATCACAGGCTTGAGCAGCTGATTCAACCCACACAATAGGCCAGGAACAGCATGGGTCTTCTGCCCCTCCCTCTCTCCCTTACTGCTCATGGTGATTGGTGTCCTCAGCCATCACACTGATCCATTCTGATGTCAGATGAAGCCCCTAGTGATGCTTATTGTAAATGTGCTGCAAACCAAAGCTGTGTACAGGCTGAGAGTGACAGACGACTGATCAGAGCTTTAGGGAGTGAAGGGTGAAGCAGAAGATCTTAATGGCTTGTGCTTGTGCACTGTGCAGATGTGCACTTTAACCAGGAGTCAAAAAAAAAGCTGCGAGATTCAAAGCTCTGCAATAATTGAAGTTATTTTTAGCACATGTAAATTTGACATACACTAAAATACCTCTGGCTGAGATTTTTCTGCATGGTGATTTGAAAAGGCGGGTTGATACTCAAGACCTTCTCCTCATAGTGAGAGAACTGTAGTTGCAGTAAGAATAATTAAGGCCTTGGTTTCCTCTGTTGAGTTTTCCACACTGACAAGGCTGATCCACCTCAAGGACAGCTTAAGCCTCGCAGCCATTCTGGTTGCCATCCCTCCCCTTGCTACTGTGGACAATTTGAGTTTTTTATTTTTTTTTCGTTCTTTCCATTTTTGTAACATGTGCTGTGTTCTGATACTTCATCTATTTCGTTTACAGTGAAAAATTGTGCTGTAAAACTGTGGTGGCAGACTGCAGCGTGCCTCTACTACTCCCCGGAGCAATTCCCACAGCTCCTCAAACAAAGAGCGGCATTTCATGAAGAGAAGGCGAGTTTGTTGTGGTCAATGGTGTGTGTGTATGTGTGTGTGTGAGAGAGAGAGAGAGAGTTTATGGCTCTTGGATAACAGGTCAGCACAATTAATAGCCTGAGAAATTATGTCACAGTGTATCACTATGGATTGAATTGACCCAGTCCTGACCCAGCCACATTGGACTGAAAAGTGCTCAGAGAGCCCAAGAAAAATGTCTGTAATAAATGAGTCATTCTTATTTTCTTGCTTTTACACACTAAGCACAAAACGTTCACTGGATTAGATATGATAAGTTTGTTGTAGCTTTTCTAATTTAGGTACAGCATTGAGCGAAGAAAACATTGTCAGTACCAAAGTGCAGTTCCAGATTACACTGAGAAGAGGACTTTTAATGTAATGATCAGCAACAGTATTCAGCATGTGCTCTCTGTAAGAAATGGTTTATTACTACAGGCCATATACATGCTGAGAGTGAGAATGAGTGATTGCCCTCTGCTGAATCAATGGGCAGCAAATGAGATGAACAATGCCCATTTCCTTTTCCTCTGGCCCTCACTCTTTTTAATCATGCAGCTGTCATTTGAAAATATACATTTTAAACACACCTTTTGCTTTTACTGGACTGACAACAGAGATATGCACAGATTTATTTGCAGAGACAATGCTGTATTTCTTTGAACTATAAAAGCATATTTCATTTCTTGAAGCCTATAGTCATGAACAATGGGAAAGCATTCGTCTTCGTGAATGTGTCAGTCTTCCGTAATAGAGAAATGTTTTCATGTGCAGACAGCTTGTCCTTTAATCTTTGAGAGTTTTGGGAGGAAAAAAGGGAAGATATCTTACAACCACAAATATAACAGCATCAAAACATTATTAGAATTCCACGAGCCCTTCTGCAGCATGATCTCCAGGAGTCACGCATCTCTTAATGGCTACAAAGCAGCTGTGGAAGAGAGAGGAACCCATATACATTTATGGAAGGTATAATCTAAATATGCAACAGAAGGGCTGGGGTTCAATCTGAGGGCTACAGAGGCACCATAATCCATTTTATAGGCTGCCAACCGATTTCTGTAATATGAGAAACTTTGAGTGATACCATTTCCAGTTTAATTTGGGGCCACGAAAGCAAAGCCATCCGTCATTGCGCTTTTAAAAGTCAACATGTGAGAAATGACAGGGTGCTTGAGAGGCATTGCTGGGAGCAGAAAGGCCACCCCATAACAGCGCTGTAAAAGACAACACTTCCCTATGAAACTGTGAAATCATTAAATCGAGAGGTGTTCCCTTTAAAAGGCCACACAGCTTACCTAACTCTTTGCCTATTTGGCAGCACAATGTAGTTTATATATGTTTTAAAACTCCCAGTTAAACCTTGTTACATTTCCATACTAAACCATATATTTTTACTACAGAAAACAGAATAGTTACTGAGGTTAACACTGAAATCATTTTGTCATGAAACCTAAAGTCATTTTTTTGAGGGAGGGTTGTATAAACACTTAAAAACACCATTCACATTCAGCTGTAAGGATTGAAAAATAAAGGAAAATTCCATTCCATAATCTTTTTTTCTTTTTCTTTTTTTTTTTACAGCACATAATTTTGAAGTTCAAGGTTTCCACTAAAGAGCAGTTCATTCAAATGAATTCTATTTCATCAACACAGACATCAAGAACCATAAGGATTAACCCAGTAACAGACATCCAACTAATTTATAAAAAGGAAAGATAAAAAAAAATGTAACCATGGTATATGTGTATGTAATCAAGATATCCTCAAAAGCCACATACATGGAAACAGTGCGGTTGGGGTCAGGTATAAAAATTAAATAGTTTCCACACTTTGTCCTGATGATATATCTTGATAGTTTAATGAATGCATAGGCAGATGCTAGGAAGGAGTAATAGATTTACTTTTTATTCCATTCAACGAGACATAGGATTAAGTTGATATTTCAGTACATGGTCAAATTTGTTTTGTCAAGTTTTTTTTGTTTGTTTTTAAAAAAAATTATAATTTAATCAGAATCAGGTTTATTGGCCAAGTATGTTGATACTCAAAAGGAATTTAATTCCGGCTGTTGGTGACTTTCAAAGTACAGTACAGACATACAGTACATAACAACACTGTACATTTTATTTATAGAGAACACTGTAACATATGTTATACACAGTTATAAACAGTAAGTACACAGCATTCAAGAACTAACTATCTGGTTAGATGTGGATGGAATCTATACTTTATATAGTGAATATAGTACATAGCAAGTTCTCTAATTGGTCTTGCAAAAAAGACAGAGAAAAAAAATAATAAAAAAACACAGGGTATTGTGAAAAAATTTAAACCACAATCTCTACTTCAAAGTCACTACAAAGTGAAGACAAACGGTATCTCTTCCTCTTTCTGAATCTTTTCAGTATGCTATGTAAGCTATTAAAAGAAATAAACCGAGGCAATAAAGTGTCAAAAGAAAAGCAGAAGAATCAAATGAAATGTGTAACAAGATGTACACCATTACTCTATTTTAAAACCAGTTCAAAAATCATTAAGAGTCACTCCAAAGTTGGATTCTCCACAGACGATTTAAGTGATTCGTAAAGCATTACAATAAAATGGAGAGGATAGAGAAAGCACAAACGTCTCATTGATCAAGGGGCTGAAATGCATAAATATAGCAAAGCGCTGAGTATCTCCCACAGGGAGTGTTATACAGTTAATTATTCAGTGACACAAAACCCTAAAATAAGAAGGAGAAAAGGCATGACTAATATATATAGCTTAATACATAGCTTAAGAAGCTTTTGTATGAAATGATTTTAATTAAAAGAATTTTCATAACAGAGCAAAACAGTTGCACAACAATAGTGTTTAGTCTGTGTAGACATCTTACAGCAGGCATCAATACGCAACATTTCTCTTTTGTTTCCATTTCAACAGAAACTGATTCTCCACACCAGATAATGTATTCATTCCACATACCTCTGTGCTTAGCCTTAATAATTTGACTCTATTATGCTGAGACAGTTCCTCCAGTCATTTATGTATTGGCACTATGTACCTAGGCTATACACTAAAATCAGCACAATGGCTTTTCACTTTTGTTGCATCTTTTTCATCCATTTAGGATTTTAAATCAATAGCAAAGAAAAGTCACCAGTTTGGAAGTGCACAAACTCTAAACATCTAATTAACATATACCTCAATGTCTCAATTATTCAACCTCAGCCACTGTGGAACAGAGGTCCTGACTGTAATTTCCTGCCTTAACTAAACAGGCGCCTTCCCAAACAATAGGATCATTGTGTTTTCATCTAATTAAAAGTGATTAATTAATTACTTTGCTCAAATGCTGTGTTGTTTGTAATTAATGAGGCTTGACACTCAGATGCTTTTAATCAGAAGTGTCTCACAGTTTTATTTGAATCATATTTTAAATTCAAATCTCGTAAAGTGTATTTTAGTCATTATTAAATAATAATTGACTAAATAATCAAATTATTTGTTTTCTGTATAAAGAAATACAAATATATATATATTTTTTTGGAGGACAGGTTTTCAGTAGACAACTTGCTACACTAAACTTCCCCAGCTGTGATGGACTGGTGTTCCAACCAGGGTGTATTCGCACCTTGAACCGAGCACTTTCAGAACAGGCCCTGTATCGTCTGTGACCCTGACCTGAATATTACTGAAGATAGATTAATATTGAATCTATAAATTCTTTTAAGCAATTGAAAATCTATTTTTTATCTGATGGAAAAAAATAAATCAGGAAAAAGGGAATAAAATCAAAGCAACTCATCACATAATACAACATGGCTATAAAGGCCCAGAGCTTTTCTTGTCTTTTTTATTCAGGGATAACAGCAACTTTACGCATTGTAAATTACCCAGATCAGCTTTCATTTTATGTTTTAGTATCAGGTTGAACATTATGGGATTAAACTTACCAATTACAAGCTATTAGCAGGAGCATTAATGATTTCTCTATTGGCATTCTGATGCACCTGCATATTAAATTGATGGAAATAGCCCTGATTATTATTAATGAAATACTTGTGTGTCATGCAGGTGGGCTCACTGGCCCTGCACTATATATCTCTGAAGATGTTACGAATTCTTCTAACCTGATTACAAACTGTGGGCCTTGTTCTGTTTAATGACTGCAAGTCAGCAGGGAGACAAATTAAGAATATTTTTACAATTTTGTGCCATTCATTCTTTACATAGTTAAAACCTTAGAATGCTGAATTAATGATCTAACTACAAATACCTCATCCCTTTATAATGCGCAATACTTATAATCACTATATTCCCTGTATTTTGTGTGTGCTCTGTATGTTCATGTTCATGTTAGTGTATTGTAAATATATTCTGTAAAGCCTTATTCGTCACCACTATGCCTTAAATAGCACAACATAAACAATGAAAGCTTTTAACGTTTTATATTTTGGTATTATAGTATATACATTTTTCTCTGTGATTTATGGAATTTTTCATATATACACAGTATTTCATTTCTTCAATTGTTCAATTGTAATAGCTTCACAATTTGTAAGAATTGAAAACTCCCCTTAGCCTTGGGGAGAGTTATTGTATCTCAGGCTGTACTCTTATTGCTCTGTTTAGTGTGGCTTTAAGAGGTCACTGCCCCCATCTTCTCTACCTCAGTCTGTAATAGCCATGCTTGGGGCCTGCTCACACTCAGCCACACTTCGCTCACAGTTCTGAACATATCCAATTTCCTCATTGGGTTGTGTCTGCCACACATTCACAGACCCACAATCCACTGTGCCATCTTCACTGTGTTTTAGGGTTGCATTAGATTACTGAATGCATCCCCTTTTTATCCTTTTGAACTCTACCATTGTCACTGCATTCAGGTTGACTTCCACCCTCACCTGCCCCTGCTGAGGTCAGGTTTACTATCCTATCAACCAGTGTCTCATGATTGAAGATTTTGAAATGTACACACATTTTACATTCAGCAGACTTTGCTAGATTTTTTTCACCATGAGTTATGACACCAATAAGAAGCAACAGTGAAGGCAGGAATAATATATATTTTAGAAGACAAAGATAGTACACTTCATCTGTGTAGATTTAGTGCTTGGTATCTGTCAACGTGTCTCCGCAATGGAGGTGATGGTCCATATTAGACTGGAGACAGCTTAAAGCTTTCTGTTTTCATCTCATTTTCATAATGATAAGGCTGTCTAGTGGTGCAGCTGTGCCAACATTGTATGGGCTACTTTGGAAGAAACATAATTATATTACTCTTTAAATGTTTGGGCCTCTAAAAGGGGTATTGAAGAATCATATAGATAGATTAAAAATAGAAAAAAATGACATTTCTATCCTAATAATCACCAGTCTAGGCTTTATAAATTACAGAATTACAGTATATACACACTCATACTGTATAAAGCACATACAGTAAGGAGTAGGATGGAGAGCTCCAAGGGAAATACAGTACTCTCACTTTCTTAAATAAAAGTGTAAATAAAATACACATTAATACAGTTTTAATAAGAAGTTTCTAAACCACTCGTCATGAACATGCATTCATTTTGGGTTTTCTAAGATCAACAAAGACACATATCCATATACACCACCAAGATACCGTCAAGACAAGATGTTTTCTTCCCCACTTCTTCTCTGTACAGGTTGACAACAATGGGTGACACTGAAACCAATGGCACAGCCTTCTTTCTGTTTGTAGAAGTCATGTATTAAAGTAGGCATTGCTTTGACATATGTTCATTAGAGACCAGATCTGGTCTGGAGTTGAGGGTGCTTCTGAGGCAAAGGGAGCTGTCTTCTTCCACTTTTCTTTAAAGTGTATGCAGTCCAGTGCAGTGAAGAGTGCTCAGGCCTCAATGCTGGAAAAAGCAAACAGTCTTTACACAAGACGATGTCTCGGCAGAGCAGGAGGAAAACCTCAGGATCAGAATCAGTGATGAACCTTCATTTAAAAGACAAAAGGCATACATTTGAGAATAACAATGTATACATTTTGGACATGATGATATATTAAACAAATAAATGAACTAGAATTAAAGTACTACTAGTATGCACCAAAATGTACAGTACTAAAATGAAAAGATAAATCATAATTCTTTGTTGTCATTCTGTGAGTTTATGTTTCCTGAAAGAAAACACACTTTGTTGATTTACTATGGTATGTGTAATGTACAGTGAGGGAAATAAGCATTTTCTAAGTTTGGCCACTTACAAAGAAATGACAGGTTTATAATTTTTATCATAGGTTTATGGAAAAGGATTGAGACAGAATATCAACCAAAAATCCAGAAAAAGCACATGATAC
>JAQMYJ010000033.1:16428976-16462876 GCA_030014305.1 Clarias laeviceps
GTCTCTCATAGTTGAGGTATACCTATGATGAAAATGACAGGCCTCTCTCATCTTTTTAAGTGGGAGAACTTGCACAAGTGGTGGCTGACTAAATTCTTTTTTTCCCCACTGTACATGATGCTCCTGCATTCAAGAAGCTGACTGACTTTATTTGACCCTGACCAGATGTCTTTATCTTATCATTCAGTGGCAACTACAATCAATTTGTTTCTATTCTATCCTCTGCTTTTTCTTTCTACATTTCATCAGGTACGTTTTAAAGCTTCTACAGTCTATGTGGCACAATTAATACATAGACTAATACATTAATACAACAGAATTAATATAATTTATAATACATACAGTATGCTCAATTTATGCAACCTAAGAAACCACCTTGTCCTGGTCACAGTTCCAGTGGTATATTTGCAATCGGTTGAAATTAAGCACAGAAAGTAACCAGAGCTCAATACTGAACCCTGCAGCTGTGTGTCACCAACATGATCTAAAATGATCCATAAACTCCATGCACTCTCCACTACCAGGGACGCAATTAACCTTGTAGAACCTGGGGAAAGTGCACTGTGACAAAGGTAAAAGCAGCACAGAATCCCTGCATTGTCCAAAAGAAAGAGACACTTCTCAAAGATGGGCTTCCTGTAGGCAATTGTGATGTTCAAAATCCAGTGGGCCAGATTCTTTTTAGACAAGGAAGTCTCTCAAATAGCTGAGGGATTAAATGGCCAATGTTTGGCCTAAATAGTACCATAAACAGGTAATACCACGCATACCAACAAACCCTCTGCTGGTGTCTAGCATTTGATGTAAATCTGTTTCAGTGTTAGGGAGTATAGAATAAATATTTATTAAATATACTACTTCTATGTATATATCATTTTGTAGTGTCATCACAGCAAAATCTGGCTACATTACCATGAGATTATTTATGACCAAAGTTAGTCAGACAATCTTAGCTATGCCAGCAGAATTACATCACTCATAAAAACTGTCAGTATAGAGTCTGCATTTGTACACCTCATTCTTAGTCACACTGGCTGCTTGACAAAACCATATACAAACGTACAAACATTATGCTGTAATTTTGATGCTCTAGAAAGCCTGACTGGAATTTTGAAGGGTTTAATAATTAGTTGATGAGTTAGATAATAAGGGAAAACACACAGTGGTGTGTGTGGTGCTGCCTCCTCTGTAGTTGATTAGGAGTTGTGTACTAGGTGTAAACCCAAATGGCTAACATTGAAAACCAAATCTCAAAAGCATATATTCTGGGTCAATGGGAAAATGAAAATGGGAACTTACTAACACACTGTTGTTATCCAGTCCTTTGGGTACATGGCATAACTTACTGCTAATGATTCATGAATACCATTTCTAAAACCTTAGAAGAGGTTTTCATCTAAGGTTTCAGTCACAATATCTGAAGAACCTGACATGAATACTGCGCATGTCTTCTGTAGTCAGCAAAGCAGAACTGTCCAAAGAAGACAGAGCAAAGCAGAACTGCTCCCAAACTCACTAACTTCTATAGGTGCTTCATGGAATTCATCCTCATAGGTGGTGACGACAGGTCAATGGTTAGGACATTTACACAGGTTTGTGGGTTTGAGTTTGCTAATTAAGCAATATCACAAGAGAAGGAGTAATGTAGTACTGAATATCAGCACAGCTGATATGTAAGCATGTAGATGCAGCCTGAAGATAACACAGCCATACTGACATTCTATACAACAAAAGAAGCACAAGTGTTTTATTTATTTTAAACAACAGGTCTATGAGCACCATTTTTTATCAACAGATTATGATTTGTTTATTTAACTAGTTATTTTGCTTCACTGACATATATACTTCTGCGACTGGTGGAACTAACCAACCCCGGTTTGCGGAGCTGGTGACTGAGGACTAGAAGAGAAAGCGTTGTTTAAGTTCACATAATGTTTTCAGGTGCGTTTTCTTGCTGAAAGTATTTATGTGACTGGTTTTGAATGTGGGTTTTGACAGTCAGCTGCTCTCCCTTCTTTCCAGTACTGTGGACCATACCAACCTACTTTCATTAATGCTGGTGACCAGAGTGATATATACAGTTAAACGTCCCAGTGCTGTTATACTCTATATTTACACTTGGTCAGAACCATCTGTTGTATAATATATCACCTACAATAATTTTGCCATTTTAAATGCTCAATTTTAATTTTATTTTAAGGCACGCACTTATCATGACAAGGAACACTCTGACAAGGAAAACGCAATGTTCTGAGACTTTCCCTCTATTTGGGACAGCGGATCTGCTGAAGGAGGAAGCGAGATGTTTTGACTATTACAGATATCTATGAGTAAATTTTTCATCAGAGAAGGTCCACCTGTGCCCTGCCAAGCCTCTCCCAGATCGAGGACACCACTTGAGATGAGAGCAGAAGGCCTCTCATTCTCATTCCTCTCACACCTCACTCCATTTCTTTATTGGTTCATCTTGGTCTCCAATCAACTATAAAGTGTACCACCTAATTGGCTGGAATAAAGTCCTGCCAAAACGATGGCTCTTTGTAGTAAAATGGAAGTCCCATATCCTATGTGAATAACCATGACATTAATTAATCCTGTTATTTCTATCATAAATGTAAGACTACATAAAAAAATAAATACATTTTGCAGGGAGCAGAGTCTAGGTGAAAATGCTAGGTTGAATGTAACAATCAGATTATCTCTTATTGTTCTAAAAATTTCCAGATTCACAACAACATCCAACCAAAAACAAAAATCTCCTCGACTCGTGGATTTCCGGGGTTTTCCGGAAACTATTTCCGCCTCCATTTTGTTGCCTTGTATGCAGCTAGAGGGATTGTTGCTGCTGGTGTCTGGGGTGCGGAGAGAGCTTTTTTAGCGATGGACGGGTGAGTTTATCCCTGGTTATTATTGCTTTTAACGTTTTGTTTCTAGAAATATAAAAACTGCATAATTGGTGAATGTGTATGTGAACACAGTTACGCCAGACGCTACTAGACTAGCCAGCTAACTCATTGAATCTATACAAGAATGATGCAGGTAGCGTGGCGTGTAGTTAGCAACACTGTATGTGCGCGCGCGTGTGCAGATTACATAATGGCGCTCTGATTATAAACGTATTATAAATCTGTCCGTATAAGTGTCACAAAATCCACTTTCGATGCAAATAAATCACAATAAATAGTTTCTCTTGACTCGGCTATAGCTGGGAGTAGAATGTTTACTAGTTAGCCAGCACGCTGGGCGAGCACAGTGGCTAAGTGTGAGCGTCTGGTTTGTTTTTGTTTGTTTTTTCTTTAGATTATTGGATTTTTTTTATAGAGGTACGTTTTAATTAGCAGTTACGGTTTAGCTTGCACGTGGACGTGTAATCGCATGTTTGTCTTTACGTCACCTGCCAAGCCGACGCTAAAATGTGCTAGCGTGGTAGCTAAATGCTAACCTGTACCGTTCCCGCTGCTTTATGCTACAAAGCTAATGCGGCCCGTTAGGAGACGTGTGGGTGCCAGGGGTAGAAACGGTATGACAGCGAATCGAAGCAATGCACACGTACGTAGACACAACCTATCAGTATTTACCGTAACACAGGCTGTTTAACCGTTAGTGGTGCAATTTAACGTTTTAATTATAATGCTGTTGGAAGGCCAGTAACTCTGATGGTCTGTGACAGACAGATAGACAGTGATGCTCTGCTTTTACTGTTGTTTAAACCTCAATTGATTATTTAAGACCAACAGCATCACTCTAAAATCTCACAGATTTTTTTTTTTTTGCTATTTGTATGGCCTGTGATACAAACTGATGGTTTTATTATATTTATTGGTTTTAGTGGTTTTGTTATAGTATTGTATAACACACTATGACTTAAGCAAATTGCCAAAACTTTTCCTTCTGCTTTCATTACTGGGTAACTTGTTACTTCATTGTCTAGTCTTTGTTTTCTAGAGATTCGGTAAGTGTAAAAATGAGCAATATTGTCTGAATATTTACATTCTGAATATTGTTTTTGTTTTTCAAATTAAGCAAAATCTATAATTATTATTTATTTTTTAAAGAATTTTTGTTCTTTTTTTTTTTTGTTATCGACTGTAACACAATCATTTCAGGCCAGGCAAAGGGTCACCACAGCGGCATTTCCAGTCCGTACAACAACTTATTTTATCCGGGCACTGCATCCAGTGGCTGGGTGGTTTGGGCACTGGCTGGGAATTGAACCCGGGCCTTCCACATGACAGACGAAACACCTACCACTGAGCCACCAGTGCCCCCTCAAATATGGAAGCCAATACTACTTGGGAACAGAAACGGATCACTGTTTAGATATTATGTCATCAGTGCCTTGTTTCCTATGAATCCTGTGTGCATGTAGCACATCTCGCAGACTTAGCTGATAAACTAGGAGGATATTCAAAAGCATTCCTCTTGAATTTTTTTTCCCTCAAAATCTCAATATTGTTATGCATAGCACAAAGGATAACATCCTCGCTCTCCTCTTATCTTGTGTTTAGTGGCAGCTCACAAAGAAGTATCGGCGGATGTAAATATGCAGGTGTACCCAAGAACGGAGAGCAAAAATAATGTGACCGCTGGCCAGCAGGGGAATGGGGAGGAGAGCAATTGTTCTAGGGCACAGTACAAGTTTATCATATCTAATGTGAAAATTCCTTACTTTAATGGATGCAGTGGACAAGCTTTTTAAAGAGATCATTAGCAATACCAGGTTATAAATTAAAATGAAATTGATTAATTTTAAGGTTGACATAATTTCTTAATCTCTGTGCTTCATTTAATCTTGTTAACAAGACCTGATCGCCACCATACATTGGTTTTGATTGAATATGTTTCTTATTAAAATCCTTGTTGTTATGTTTGTCTAACCCCCCCCCCCCCCACCCCCACCCTCACAGCATCAGTGATGTTGCAGTTGGTGTAAAGGTAAGCTTTGACTTTATTCACCTTTTTAAGACATGTAGATAACTTGCATTTACAGTGCCATTTTCCACGTGACTGTTCGTATGCTAAATTAAAGACAGCTTTAAAGAAAGTGAATGTGTAATTTTCAGATTAGTTAAACAAATATTGCAATGATTAAGAGTTGAAATGCCTGTAAATGGCAAGAAAATAGTAAGGACATATCGGAGCGTTTTAAACACTAACATGAAGTAAGTTCAACAGCAACAAAGATTAGTTTAATTGTAAGGCATAGTGTTTTTGTTTGAATACCCAGCTATGAACAGTTTAAAGCTCTAGCCTCTGAATGTCAAAATCTGTTTTTATTTTTATATTTTTTTATTGTGAAAATATGAAGCCATGTCTGGCAGTATTTTGATGTAGGAAAGCCCCTCTTGCGTGCTGTGAAATTTAGGGGTGTTCATAGACTAAATGCTTTTTACTCCCATGCAGTTGGGAGCAGGTGGTCAGATGTGAAACTCGTGGGACATGAAGGAGATAATACACAATACGTTTCCAATAATGTTTAGTACAACTCCATTAAAACTACAATAGACACAAATTAGGTACCTCAGGCTTGCAGATTAAGTGATGCTGTTTGCGCGGCAGGTCACGTCTGCTCTGTAGCATTTTTCATCAGGCCCTGCTTGTGTGGAACATTTTTTGTTGTCATTCACCGGTTTAGGAAAAATAATGTACAATTGTCTGTACAGGCGCTTAGATGATTAGAAACAGCCAAGGTGATTTTTTTTTTTAAACATTGATTTTGCTAAACAGAAGGCTTTCACTTCTGTGCTTTTTGATGGTAGGAGCATTTACATAGTTTTAAGGCTGAAATATTAAGCAGGCATTCAGTAAAGCTTTGGCTTTAATATTTCTTTTATTATGTCTGTCAATCACATTAACAGAACAAATGCAAAAAGCACACCCTTAGTTAATACTTGCAAGTATGCAAGTATTGACCTGTTGCTACATGCATTCTTGAAAAAAGTTTGATGTTTGCCTATATTTAATAAAATAGGGGTAACTAGACTACTTTATAAAGGTGAAGTAGACTAAAGCTACCCAAGATGTCCAGAAGTATAACTAAATTTTATTTTTATAATGATGCCTGGCCCAAAAACCACCATTTGAGTTTAAATATGCGAACACTTAAAAGCCTTTGACTGGATAAATTCTGCAGAGATTAATGTTTCAGCTGGCGACAATTCTTTTAATTCTATATGATACAGTGAGCAACTTCTCATTTCTTAAACTACCATGTCGAGACAAGTGTCCAGTGGATGTGGAAGAAATGTTAATGTGTTTTTGATGGGACGGGAGAATGAAACTTAATACCTATCATCAGAAGGAAGGCGCTACATAAGAGGGGTTTCACGTTAAACCGGGACATGTGATGAATTTTAGTGTGATTGAAGGCATAAAACAGTTACATATACAGAAGACTTCAAAATCAGTACAGTGATTACTCTAAGCTGCAGTAAAACATTTACTGCTGTAAAAAAGAAGTCTTTTTATCTGTGAATGACTATCCCAGCTGAGGATGGTCAGAGAACATCTGATCCTTGAAAATTGACAGATAATTTTTCACCAACTTATGGAAGAAACATTTTTTTTTGTGAGAAATGTAAATACACGATCATGTACATTACAGGATCTCATTAATTAATTCCACATCCCACGTACAGTCCTGGCCCATTAATGCAGTTTCTGGAGGGGGGCAGCGTTTTAGATGTGAATCAAGCAGTTCGAACATGACTCCTGCATACTAAAAACTTTCTACTTTGATGGTATCCAAGCACTAGTGAAACGCTCACATTAGCTTGTGGTGTTACTCTGCATAATCAAAAGTCTTGGTTTGACTGAACACCTAATTGTATGACTCCTGAAACCTCCAGTACTTAATGCAACACTAGTTCCCATTACCATCTAAAAAGCTCTTGTGGCAGTTTAAGTGCATCTTTTGAGACTGGCATTTGGAAGACTGTTTGTTTGCACACTTGTCTGTCAAGTGGTTAACGAAATACACAATTTTACCTGATAATGGCGAAATGTACCTTTGTTTTAGAAGAGACTGACGAGAAGTTAATTTCAGACCCAGCTCTTTAAATACTAGCCTGACATATCCTAATGGTTCGCCCTTGTGTGGCTCAACTATGTTTTCGAAATTGCATTTCACTTTAATGTTTAAGGATGTATAATGTCATTAAACACAAAGACAAATAAATCCAGACTAGAGCTTTTTTTTTTTTTTTTTTTTTTTGGAACAATGGAAGGGAAAATGCCAAGGCCATTAAAATGTATCATTTGATATTCCATGGCTATTTGTCATTGAAGAAATAGAGAAGATTTAGAACTGTCCCCTGGATATTTGATTTAGGTCTACTTCAAGTTTCCATCTCCGGCTTTCATAATATTAGACTGGCAGTAATTGAATGGGGCCTGTTTATGTCTAAGATGGTTAGGAAAATTGTGATATTCTCAGAAATGCCTTCTGCTAGCAGATCTCCTAACTTGGTTTGTGTTCCACCAACAGAATTTTCCTCCCTAGAGAATGATTTTAACCTGTTTGTGTGCGGAAGTAGTTATGGGAAAACATTGATTTTAGTAGCGTTTGTGGTTTTGACTTTATTGGATGTTTTTCATTTAGCTTTTTAGATTCTATTAAAAGCTTATGTTGGAAACTTGATTACCTTCACCCAAAGCACATTTTAACCAAAGTCAAAATTATTACAAGTGTGCTTAGGCCGATCCCCATTTTTAATAGTCATGCAACAACTTAGCTGGTGCAAATGGTAAAATCCACAATTGTGATTTATTAACAAATCCTTTATATACTGATCATAAGGGATGTTAATTCCAAACCCCTACCCAGGATAGTTGGACTTGAAATAATTTAGGCTTTTCAGCTTTGCCTAGTGTCTATCATTCACTTTTAGATGTATTTTGAGCTACATAATGGCTAATGCGATAAACATTTTGGGGCCTTCAGGGATCTAATTGAGTTTAGGATGAAATGACTTTCTCACATCCCAGACACTGCAAGATTAGAAAGACACCTTAGGAAAAATAAAAGGGCTGGTGTTTTTAAGCTGTCTTTAGAGAGCTGTGTTTCATGTTCTTGACAGTAGCGAAAGCAACGTGTCATGGGAAGGTACTGTTTATTTCACTTTAAATTTTTCTTCATTTTAGAGGGGGTCAGATGAGCTGTTGTCCAGCAGCATGTACAACAGTCCCAACTCGGGGATGAGTAGTATGAGTGGTAAGCATGACATTGCTTTCTTTTTCTGTTTACTGAACAAAACAGAATAATCAAATGATAGGCATTGTGTAGGTAAAGTGTTTTAGCAGATTTGGTCATCAGGGCAGTTTCTTTAATTAAATTAGAAGGATGAGAATTGGAATAATTACTAAACAGTTCCAGCATTTGGGTGATTCCATCCAAGCGAGTCCCAATATTAACCAGTTGTCTTTATTTCATTACAATTTTGCTGAAATGTATTGCTCTGCTGCATTACCTTGTTAGATGGCACATCCAATGGAAGTGACAGCAAAAAACTCAGAGTTGAAGAAAGAGTGGGAGAGGCTCCTCCATCACGGGTTCTTCATATCAGGAAACTACCCAGTGAGGTCTCAGAGACAGAGATCATTGCCTTAGGATTGCCCTTTGGAAAGGTCACTAATATCCTTACCTTGAAAGGCAAAAACCAGGTAAGTTTTTGGGCCGCATTTTCCTTTATTTAATAATGAGTTTAATAGATGAGTATATTACTTTTACATTTGACATTTGCTCTGTGTAGGCATTCCTAGAGCTGAGCACGGAGGAAGCAGCTATTACCATGGTAAACTACTATTCAGCTGTTACACCACATGTTCGAAATGTCCCTGTCTTCATCCAGTATTCAAATCACAAAGAGCTCAAGACTGAGACAAACCAGGTGACCAACCTTCTTCATAAATCATTTGACATGCTTCACTGATTGTGTTCACTATTGAATAATAGTTGAACAGTATTTGTGCCGCATGGGCTTTCATGCTGAAACTTGGATGTTGTCTGCTATTTTTGCTGCTCAGTCCGGAACACCCACATCAGGCTCCGGTGATGGAACACTCTCAACACCCAGCAGTCCAGTCTTGAGGATTATTATAGACAACATGTTCTACCCTGTCACTCTAGATGTATTGCAGCAGGTTGGCATTCTACAAATGGCTGTCCGATTTTTTTTTTTTTTTCTGTTTGCCAAATTAAACAAAAATTCAATATTTGAAGCACATACATTTACACATTACTTTGTTTTTAAAGTGGCTTATATTCTTATGTTGTCTTTGTATAATTGTTTTTTTTTTTTGTATGTTTTTCTCCCTTTTTTTGTTGATAGATCTTCTCAATTCTCTCCTTTCTCTGTCAATAGATCTTCTCAAAGTTTGGCACAGTTATGAAAATCATCACTTTCACAAAGAACAATCAGTTTCAGGCCTTGCTACAGTACAATGATGCATCGAGTGCTCAGCAGGCCAAAGTGGTGGGTGTTGGATCTGTTTATGGCAAATTGTTCCCTCAGTGCTCAGGTTTGTACAATGCTGTACATGTTATTTAAAATGTAAGTAATTCCTGCTCTCTCCTAGGCACTCGATGGTCAGAACATATACAATGCTTGCTGTACGCTCCGTATAGACTACTCCAAGCTTGTCAACCTGAATGTGAAGTACAACAATGATAAGAGCAGGGACTACACTAGACCAGAGCTGCCTGCAGGTGATGGACAGCCTGCTGTGGACCCCTCGGTGGCAGCAGCCTTTGGCAAGGACTCAAACTCCCTGCTCGGTAAGATCCCAGGTATCTCCCTCTTTTTCTTCTTTTTCTGAGTCTTGGTTTGGAGCTTTTTGGATTCTCAAAAATGAATTACTTGGCATTGCTGTGAAGAGTTTTCACACTTCTGCCATCAGTTTTTGTTTAGAAATAGGAATACATTTATAATTTTTTTTTTTTTTTTTACATAGCAATTGTCAGATATCAAAGGTTGCACAGTATTTGGGTTTGCACTGGTTCACTTGACAGTGGAAGTTATTTGAATCCAAACTGTACTCGATTTCACCTGGTACAACATTTTAGCATTGATAGCAGCAAAAAGAATATTTACTAAAAAAAAAATATATATATATATATTCCTTGGGTAAACTGATATTATCTGCAACGGACCAATCCTTCTGCTGCCAGTGGTTTAGCTAAAGACTTATCCATCCCTGCATCTGAAAGTAAAAGGAAGCTCTTGTATATACAGTAGTTTATGTAAGTGGTATAAATGACTGTGAATTTACACACTTGGATATTATTGTGCATGTTCTCATTGGAGAGTGTTTGAGCAATTTGAATTCTAAAAACTCTTTTCTTGTCCAAAATAAACCAAATATTATTGGCATGATTGGGAACTCCAGTTAATTTAATTGGAGAAATAAATGGCTATTTATTGCTCTAATCATAATCACATGGAAACAAGTTCTAAACTGTGATTTCAGCTAGTACTGAGGACAGGGGCTTATACAGTCCCATGATGGTCAGTGTTTTAGAGGTTCGGTATTTGGATTTAGAACTGAGATTAAAAAAATGTATATATATTTTAGCCCCCAGATTTAGATTTTTTATTTTTAATAGATTTTTGTCATCCAGAATGCAGCACACAGAACCGGATAGTATGGCCTATCTGTCAATGTGAAGTAAAACTAACTTGGATGCTCAACATAATTTTTAAAAATATAGTTAATTTACAGTGAGCTTGTAACTTAACTTTTCATCTCGCTATGATCTTGCATTTGTAACATGTTAAAAAGATGAGAGAGAGGTATGACAACAAGGCAACAAAGTATGCTAGCAGTGTGTCTTTAGTGTTACCGTACATGCAGTTATTTCTTGTGAAACCTGATAAAATAATTTCTATCATGGGTCTTTCTTTTTATGAGCAGGTCAGCTGCTAATGTTTCATTAGAAACCTGGCATGATTAGATAATTACAGAGGCCAAAATCTTGAGTTCTCAGTTAATGAGCAATGTACACAGCATTTGTTTCCACCTGAGCATAAAGGTTTCTGCTGTAGACCTGAGGGGTTTCAGGGTGAAATTGTCTTCCGAATGTTATTGTCTTCTGTTGTTGGTTTGCCAAGCCAGTTATTTGAAATATAAGTATTATTTCAGACCTTTATACCTTGGATGTCCTAAAAATACCATGATTATAGCTATATAGAGAAGAAATCCACCCATTTTGTAGTTGAAGTGAATCCAAGTTGTAAAGGAGTTCTGACAAATATTAATTTAATTAAATGTGACCTGTACGTTTGATATTTTTTGCTCGAGATTGCTTAATAAAATTCATCCAAATTGACCAGTATAAAATAAAATGTATTTTATAAGATGCATTTTTATTAAGCTAGATATTAGTGTTTACTTTTACTTTGTTATTGAATCATGCTTTGCACTACTTGCCATTTGTGTTGTCTGAAAAACAGCTGTGTTGTTGCTGTTGGCAGTGTACCTATGAGCTCTTTGTGTAACTGCAGGTGCACTGAGTCCCCTGAGTGCAGCGGCGGCGGCAGCAGCAGCAGCAGGTCGAGTCGCCCTGTCCGGACACTCGGGTAACGGAGTGCTCCTGGTTAGCAATCTCAATGATGAGGTCAGTCATTTCTTAAGCCTCTCATTCTATATAGCCTCCATTACGTTTCAGTCTACATAGCTTTGTGTTTGCTTTTTTTTTTTTAGTTATGCCATTGTTGTGTGTTCACGTTTGATCAGTATAATGCACAGTGGATGAAGCAAAGTGCAGTAAGGCTGGTTGGAACTGCATCTGTTTGGTTGGATTCTTTACAAGACATGAACCTTTGCACTTATTACAGTTACAATTATTAATATTTTTACCTGTAGGTTAAAATAACCAAATCATTGTGCCATGACCTTTTGATTTACATAATTGGCAAAACTTCAAGAACTAGACTGTTAATTATGTGGTAATGACAACAGTTTGCATAATTATTTAAACCTTTAAGCTAACACATTCTGCTTGCATGTGTCCGCCTGTCATTTGTCTTTTCTGAAAGTTGCTTTTATTCTAGAAATTATTCATGGCCCTGCCTAATCCTTAAATTGTGCTGTTTCTCAAAATGAGTCATTTGTCTCTAACTCTCTCTCTCTCTCTCTCTCTCTCTTTTTCTTTCTGCTTTATTATACTGGTTAATTGTTTCCATTATCCGTCTAAGTTCATTTCACTTTTTCACTTTGGAAACTGAACATTTGTTAAAAAGAATTAAGTGTTAACTATCCTAACTTCTGGGGGAAAAAAAAAAATCCAAATTTGAATGTGTCACTTTCTTAGTAATGACCAAGCATGTTTGTCAGGTCTGACATGGCTTTTGTCTGTTCGTGCCATAACTCAATGGTGGTTTTCTAATCCAAACTAGCATGGCAGTTATGGGGAATATTACACTGCATGACGATTTGAGCAATTTGACAATTTACTACCATTCTTATGCCTCTCCTATATTTAATTATGTTGCATGCTCTCCCCCACCCTCCTCCATAAAAATATTTGTTGCTTTTTTTATTAATGTATCTTACCCTGGTTCTGGGTAACTACGTTGGCACAATTATTTGCTTGTATATTCTGTAACTGCACAGAGCAACCATTTTCTGACCAAACTCCTGCATTTCCTGTGTACTGACCTGTATTGTATATTTTTTGTCCCCCACTTTTTTTTTTATTCTGCATTTGTCTCCTTTCTCCCCCTTCCCAATCATTCCCCATTTTCTCCTCTCTCCCCTCTATCTTTCTAAATCCTTCCCTTTTCATTCCTATCTGCCTCTCCCAATCTGCCCCACCCTGACCACACCTCACTGTTCATGCTCTGTGCTTGAACAAATGTGTTCCTCGGATGAACTTGCCCCCAAATTAACTGCCTTGACCCATGATCCATGACCACCTCACCATTCTGCTGGGAAACCACCCTCCGTTATGGATGATCTGTTCATCTTCGCTCTTCCTCGACTCTTCTCTCTACCTGTCTCACGCTGCTTGCTCTTCTCTCCTTCTAAAGATGGTTACGCCCCAAAGTCTGTTTACCCTCTTCGGTATGTTCTTGTTAGCACTCTACGTTTATTTATTTAAAATTTTTGTTGTTGTTGTTGTTTTCATTTATTAATCCCCCATATTTTGTTCAGTCTTTAATTTATTTAACAACATTTGCCTTTTACTTAGTTTTGAGTTTTTTTCCTCTTTCCCTTGAAGTGCTTTTTTTTTATTAATTTTTTTTAAATTTATTTTAAAGGCATGCATGTTTCTGCATGTACTGTCATCTCAGAGCTTATATTTAAGTGTATTTTTATTTGAGGGAATCTCTGAATCTCTTGCTTCTGTTTAAACTGTGATTAGTTTTCTTCATTAGGAAAATGTTCTGTCTCTCTCTATGATGAGTCTAGCTCTCCACTCTTAAGTTTCACCCTGTAAAAGGCTAACTGTTCCTCCCTCTCCATCCTACTCCTCCTCCTCTTGCTTCTCTTGCTGCTCCTTGCTATTATCCAGGGGTGTATGGTGATGTGCAACGTGTGAAGATCCTCTACAACAAAAAAGATAGTGCATTGATACAGATGGCTGATATGAATCAGGCCCAGCTTGGTAAGATTAATTTCATGATTATGTCTACAGTCAGAAAAAATCATTTCCAAAAACCTGTCACATTTTTCTCGTTTAAATTTATATACTACTATAGACTTGTAGTCACTTGGAAGTAGTTTAGTTTGGATTGCTGCTTAAAATTCAGTTATTGAAGGGGGGCACTCATTGTTTCACTTAAGATGGAATAATGTTTATTGGTTTGGTTACCATAGTTTGAAATGGGAAAAGGGGACAATGTTAAACTCTTGATCCACTGCTGATTTGAATCCTGTAGGTTACGCGACAGAATATTTATGTATATTTTCAAATTGTAATAACATTTGCAAGTCAATACGCATTTGCAGCAAGCTCAGTAATTTTCAAACAACGAGTGCTGTTAGCGTTGTATAATCTGAAAACATAGCACTTTTAACATTTTCACCTTTTATCTTTTTCCCCCTTATGTGTCTTTATAACAGACAGAAAAGTCCTGAATAAGGGACTTGCTTTGAGCCCTTAAAAGCCATTATTTGGTGGCACTTGGTTAATTAGTTTAGAACTGTAACTTGTTACTGTGGTAACACAGTTATATAATATTAATATGTACGGATGGAAATCACAAGGGACCAGCCAATATATCACATCACGAGGTGTGTGTGTGTGTAATATACACATACATATATATGTATATATATATTATATTATATTATATTATATTATATTATACACACACACACACACACACACACACACACACACACACACACACACACATTTTACCACCTCAGGTGCAACCATATACATCGGTGGAAATTCTTTTATTTTTATTCATTTATTTATTTTGAAGTCAGTGTGGCCAAAAAGGAATTGCCACACAAAAGCATCATAATACCTAACTGAAACAATCAACCCCCATCTCTCCTCATATGGACATGCCTTTTGCTTAATTACCAATAGGAGTTAATGCATGCGTATTTGCTTAACTATTGAGTGGGGGGAAAATTATTGTGATCTATTTACTAACGTGGATTATATCATATATGAATGCCTCACAAGAGAAGCACCAGGTGAAATTGACATGCATTTTCATTTGTGAGAAATGATGCATTCAGAATTGGTAAACACTTGTGAAACTTGCAGGCAGTATAAAGGCCACGATACCTTAATGTCTGTATGATTTATTTGCTGCTTGTAGATGCTAGGTAAGCCTAGTGTAAAATTTCTAAACATGGCTTATACCGTCCCTGCCCCCCCCCCCCCCCCACACACACACACACACCCAATTGTGGTCTTATTATATTTAAATCATTTTGCTTGTCTCATGTTTGCCCTGTATATTTCTAGCAATGAGTCATCTTAATGGTCAGAAGATGTATTCAAAAATCATCCGAGTGACCTTGTCCAAGCATCAAACGGTTCAGTTACCCAGGGATGGCCTGGATGACCAAGGTCTCACCAAGGACTTTACCAATTCTCCTCTACATCGTTTCAAGAAGCCTGGCTCGAAAAACTTCCAGAACATCTTCCCTCCCTCTGCAACACTGCATTTGTCCAACATCCCGTAAGTGCAGCTCTCACTGAGGTACTGTCAGTCATTTGCTCTGGTTTTAGAAATACTTACCCATTATCTTGTCCATTTTACAGGCAAGACATTACTGAAGACGACCTCAGAGTACTGTTCACCAACTCCGGAGGCACTGTGAAAGCATTCAAATTTTTCCAGTAAGTTCTGTTTGTGCAATTAGTAAAATGAGCTCATGTAATGCTTCAGTGCGAAGTTTTCCATAACTAAGTTGCTGACCTTGTACTATTTTTAAATTTCAGAGATCGTAAAATGGCTCTAATTCAGTTATCTACAGTTGAAGAGTCCATTCAGTGTTTGATCGACCTACACAACTACAACATGGGTAACAATCACCATCTGAGGGTTTCATTCTCCAAGTCAACCATTTAAAAGAAGATATGTTTTCTAATGTTATGTGTTGACTGTTTTGGTACACTGGGGACCACATTTTGACAGGTTTTGTTTTCTTTTACCAGTCATTCCGTATGAAAATGAGTAAAAAAATTATACCAGATTTATCTGGGGAAAGAAAAGAATACATTAACAGTCCCCTGTGTATTACCTCCCCCAGTTCTTCATTACAGGAGGTTGAATCCTCTTGATCCTGATTAGTTGACAAAGAATGTGCCTTACTCAACAAACTATTATAAACATTTTCACATCCATAAATTTTCAGAAATGCAAGACATCCACCACATGACAGCGTAGGCTTATTTGTTGTGAATGTGTTAATGGTTTGGAAAAAAAGTCAGTTTCTTTTTGTTTTTTTTCCTTTGTGTGAACTGTACAGTGTGTGAAATCTTGCCTCTCCAAGCTCAAGTCCATGTGTTTGTTTTTTGACCATTTGTCTTGTTTTGCTTATTTGATCGGCTAAGATTGTGGATCCTGGTGAACGATCCAGTGGTGTGTGTACAGTATATAACAGACTATTCTAGTGCTTAATGGTCACCTCAAGTTTGAGTGCTAGCTTGTATCCAAGTGATTTTCAAAAGGTTATGATGCAGTATGCCATGTTTAATTTTTTGTGTAGTAGGCACTGACTGTGTTAATACATATTGGAATTATTTTTTTTTTTTGTCATACACCATTTTTCTCTGCATGTCTAGATAAGTTATGAGAATCCTTGTTTAGAGAACAGCTGTTGCATGAATTTATAGCTAACAAACATGAGCCTGAAGTTTGACATGAGCAGTACTTAGAATAGGGACAACCTGGTGGGACCAAAATTTGTGCCTTTAGTCTTAATTTACTGAGCGTTCAGATTTTTAGAAAGTTTCATGTTTTGTATTTCCCAAAAGCAAGTCCCACAAACATGCTGATATTTAACCTTTATGGAAAAATGTAACGGTTACCAAGAGATATAAACCATTTGCTGCCAAAGCTTTATGGTTGTATTTTTCACATGACTGGACTGTACATTTTGAAACTGGTGGTTAAGAAATGTATGTATAGTTTCCTTTTTTTTTTTTTTTTTTTTTTAAAATACATCTTTGGAAACAAAAGTGCAGTTTGGATGTGGCACAATTAAAGAATTGTTTTTTTCTAACACTGTGGGGAAGGATTGTCATTGATTTGTGTTTGTGGTTTGTTTTTTGCTTCTCTATCCCTCTTGTTCCTGTATCTGCTTTTACTGCTGTAGCATGCTCAATAAATACTTCTGTAGCTCTGTATTAACTCTGTCTCTCTCCCTCTCTCCTGTCCTTTTCTGTCTCCACTCTGCCTTTACTGTTCTCTCTTTAGTGAAGGGAAATTATATAAATGAAATAAACTCAAACATTTTTATATTTAAATAATTATTTAAAATGTGTATGAGCACACTATATTGTTACATTTTAAGTAAAGCTATAGGCTGAGTCACAAATAAAGGGCCATCCTTTTGTTGGAGTCTTGATCATGACATGTTGCCAACCCTCAATGCATAACAAATTAAATGTAAAAGTAGATTGCTGACAGATGTCCCAGAATTGCACATTAATTGTGAGTAATGGTAAAAATCTCATTTTAGGCACGCATACTTTGCTAAGTGTTTGAGCCACAGCTCTGATCCTCATTTAGATGCTGCAATTCATCACACTGCTTTTATTTTGCACAGTTAATTTGAAGACATATTCTGAATCCAAGGGGAGAGTGGTGGGGGGGAGGAACCCACAATAAGGGCTTAGACCATATCTAAACTATGAATCCTGCTCCCCAGGTTGCCCTTGTTTATTCACAGCGTAGGAAGCTCGTGAGCTCAGGTTATCTGTTGTGTAAAAAATTCCAGAGTTAAATTAATGGGACCTATTATGCAAAAGTTTGGGTATTTGGTTAACTTTTTGGTTATTGGTTGTGTGTGTACAGGCAAACAAAGAGGCAAGAAAATATTCCTCGCCTTTTGTCCTTTAGTTTTTGTATAGGCCTGCGATTAAATAAGCCACTGTTGCTCTGCTGTTCTCTGGAGGGGCATGGCTTAGCAGTAGCTTATTTACGTAGAGACTAAAATGGTGCATTTGAAAGAGGAGTCAAACCAG
Organism: Clarias laeviceps; assembly: GCA_030014305.1. Taxonomy (NCBI): domain Eukaryota; kingdom Metazoa; phylum Chordata; class Actinopteri; order Siluriformes; family Clariidae; genus Clarias; species Clarias laeviceps. The sequence continues at coordinate 16,446,636 of JAQMYJ010000033.1, forward strand.
GGGAGTGTGAGGTACGAGAAAATGCAAAATCTAAAGTTATTTTCTGCTGCAGCATTGACAGACACATCGGGAGAGATTTAAGATTTATGCTAACTTGGTTAAAGAAATCATAGAATATTGGACCTTGTGTGACCGGGATCTAATCAGTTGCATGGGTTTTCTATTTTGTACCAACAGTGGTTTCATTCAAAGCAAAATATACCAGGCTTATTGAATAAATGTCAGTGTGTCTTTTTTGTGTCTTTTATACTACCTCACAAACAATGTGTAAAAAGTACAGGAAAAGGAGTTTCCCATTAGTGCTCTAAGAGAGCCTTTTAAGTTTGCCTCTTTAGGGAAGCTTAAAGGTTGAATGAAGAACAATATATAGTGGAACCTTGGATTGCGGGTAACTTGGTCTGCGAGCGTTTTGCAAGACGAGCAACATTTAAAAATAAATTTTAACTTGTGAAACAAGCGAGGTCTTGATATACAAGTATTGTAGTGTGTATACGCTTTGTCTGCCGAGTGTCACGTGATCACAAATATATAGTATGCGTCACTGATATATAGCCTCCTTGTATACTCCAGCTGCAGCCAAACGAGGTTGAATAGTCCGATGCCTTCTTGTGTGTAACCCTGGAATAACAGCAGCAGTAGTGGCAGTACGATTCTGTAGTGCATTCTGTACGATTTCTCAAACAACACAATCAAATGGGTCAAATCAATCTCGTTGTCACTCTTGGCCTTCTAGACCCAGGGCAATCATCACTGGAACCAGATGTTCAGAATATGTTCCTTAGCCTGGAAATGGTATTCAGAATCAGTTTATTGGCCAAGAATGGTGATACACACTGGGAATTTGATTTGAAGCATTCTAATAGCCGCCTCTCTGCTAATATTTTCTGAACGAACGAAATGGACATTCAGAATGTTTTTCTTACTTCTGATACCCAGACATCAGCCTGGGATAATCACATGGCAAATTTCATGCATGTGCACAGCATCCCTTCATAAGATATGAATTAGGTTAACTACGATAAAGTAACACTCTACTGAGCATGATGGTAATTCTACCTTTCCTGTGGTGTTAATGTAAAAAGGCAAACAAATTTATTAATTATATTTCAGTTTTTCATAACAGTAAAATAGTTTGTTTAATTTTGTAAAAGTTTCTTTTGTTTATGAGTATATTAACAAATTCTTTTTGTACACCAGCTTTTGTGCATAATGTTTAGTATGTAGCTTGGCATACTTGAATGTAGCTTGGCATAGTATATACAGTAGCTTGGCAGACTTGATACGTAACTGTTACCATGCACTTTTAGCAAGTCTTAAAGGGCCAAGTGCTCTGATTGCAATGTGCAGTCTTATATAATCACTGTGTATGTCTTGCGTCCCCTCCTCTTTTTGCCCTGGGTGCCGTGACATCTAATTCAGCTCAGGCTCCCTGATAATGGCACTATTGATTTGGACCGTGTTCCTTTTAGAGCAGCCGTTCTCATGTCTCTTTATGTTGAGGCTGCTTCACACTGTGTTCATCCCGCACTTGGCCCAGCGTGGCAGTGTGTTTTGGTATTGTCATGGTGATTGCTGTCACCACAGTGGTGGTGTGGGGGATGAGAAATACGATTGTGTGACTGTGGCTTCTGCTCGATGTCCCACTTGCCCTGGAGCAGGGCTCGTAAAGTCGGTGGGAATTGGAGGATTGCAGATGAGATTACGCAGGCGAAGCGAGCTTTCCAGAAATGCTTTCCTTGCTACATTGATTGAGCAAAATATTAACACGCAGTATGAGACCATATCGCTTATGAAAAAAAGCCTGGGTTTCCATGCTTTTACACAACATAATGACTTCATGCATGACAAGATGCATCAAGCTTATTGAATACTTCTCAGTTTGCCTGGTCATTTATGCTTCTTTTGTATTTTAACTCCTATTTAGAACCCTTAGTGCAGGCATGCCAGGAAAGTGTTGCTAAGCCAAATTTGCATGAAGGTGTGTGTTTTTCCATAAATACTTTATATAGATATGATGTCCAGGTTGGTATTACTGGAGTATTTAAGACATGCAGAAACACATTTAATTGTGTATAGTTGTTGTAATGACTCTACGTTCTATCAGTATCCCACACAAGCATAAGTATCTCTCTTCTTTTTTGCAGCAAAATGTTATCTATAAGCACATTAACATCCAGTATTGTGATGTTGAATGAGTCCAAATGCATTAAGCCTACAATCAGATTGAAGTCTTTCATTCGTCCTTCTCTTTCTGAGCAGATAGAATCTGACTGAATAATCAAAGAGCTTCTTCTCTTAGTAGGGTCCTTGCCATTCTCACCTCTCCATGCCATGTAGGACGGGTGTGATGCTGCGCATGCTAATACCGAAAGAAGGCCCAGGCAGCTGGAAACATCAGCACGTCCATCCCTTCTCCCTTCCCATCCTCCATCAGGCTGTCCCTTCTCTCTCTCCACCAGTGAGCTGATGGCAGTCTAACCGTGGTCAGGGAAGCTGCTCTGGTTCTGGGCAGAGAGGTCAGAGCACTAATGAGATGCCAAGGGAGAGAATGACAGGAGTGTGCATGCGTAAATAATCTATTAATTACAGGGGAGGTGCAGGATGAATCGAAAACCTTTCCCTGTGATATCTTCATTCTGTCCCTGAATCCCCCCCCCGTCCATCCCCCACCCAGACCCCATCACACACACACACACATACACACGCACAGAGCGGCTCACCTCACATCAGCACATCCCACTGAAGGTTCATGAAGAACCGCAAAGACAGGTTTATCCAGAGATTAAAGCGAAATCCTCTAGATTGCCGCATAAAAAGGTAATTTACAATATTAAACTGACTTTTATCTATATGCAAATGACTCGCTTCCTACATTTATATAAATAATTTATGTGAAGGTACAAAAGTGAGAGGGGGGTTATTTTTACAGGAGGAGTTAACCTGGTTAGGCTGTGGTGAAAACTTTTTTTTTTTTTCCCCTGCTGAGTTTATTTATTTCAATTATGCTGATAGTTCCCTCATGGGCTGAGCTATGGGACGCAACATGAGGCTTATTGCACTGCTTCTCAGTGAATATTTTGCCTCAGGGCTTTCCTTGAATAATGTCAATATCGGGGCTTGTGTTCATTCCTCAAGTTCCCCTCTAGCCGCTTGTCACATATTGTGATGCCTGTGACATGGATAATTTCATCTCACGTTGAGGTGTTTGTGCAGGAACACGGACTTCTAGCAGATGTGACGTTCTGTCTCTTCTGCTGCCCAAAGCATCACTGTCTTGTCATGTGGAAGAGTGAAAGCTGGGGGAGGAAACGTAGCATATAAAGTCAGCCTTAATAGACGCTAATTGATTGCAGCAGCAGAGTGAAAATTAGGAGAGAATAAGCCTGAAGAGTCGATCTCTTGCGGATACGCAAGTTGGAGAAATGTTGCAATATGTTCCATAAAGAAAGTTTCACAAGTTTACACAAGTTGTTTTATTGATGTTTTAAAGTATGTTAGGCCCTAATTAACATCACACAATTTGAATAGTGATGACCAAAAAAAAAAAAAACCTAAGGGAAATGATAAGCACAAAATAGAGGGAACCTTAATAGCTGCTTTGTTGTACCGGTCCCAAAGCATAACCGATTCTTAATTTAACCCGCCTTTTTTCTTTCTCTTTTACAGTAGGTCTGCTGGAGCTGGCATCCATTTACTCACAGAGAGAAAGAGTAAAGTAGAACCCACTGCATATTATTAGTTGTGAGAAATCATCAAGAGCTCACATTACCAAACACTCAGCCTCCTCTACAGTACCGTAACCAGCGCAACAATGATATCTGCGAAAGGTCAACTGGGTACGTTCTCAGAGTTGTGGTTTTACTTTTCCAGTTTTGTTTCACTTCAGAGACTCACATTTTCCAGAATGTTAAAGTGCTCTTCTCCGCAGGTGAAAATGAGCCTTCGGTACAAGACAAAGTTTTATATAGCCCTTGTGCTCTGGTGAGACAACATAAATGAGGATTTTAGCACAACATCGTCTCTGCTGTTCTTATGTCTTATGCACCAACCCATAGTGCATACTTGCCATCTGTCAGTGTTTACTTGAGATGCTGGAATTTTTTTTCTTTCCCCCAACATGCTCTCTACTGTAATGCGAAACATGATTTGCATCATTTGGGGGCATACTTTATTCATCATTTTTACTGGTGGAAATGATCCCTGCTTCTCTAATTCTTGTTTTTTTTTCCATTTGCAAAATGTATGCGCATTGTGCGACACTTCGTACATTTCCATAATAAATGCCAGTGTTATCTTGATCAAGAAATCTAGATGCAGTGAAATCAAAAGGTCAGTAGCAGGCACATCTCCAACACTGGATAATTGGTGATTATCTACGTGATTTTAACCAAGTGATTGATTTAATGAGCAGATTATTGGCACAATGAGATACGACCGATGGCCTAGCTTCTCTCCAAGGACCATGCTGTCGTTGTGAATGACATCAGTGCGTGAGGTGAACTCACCATTAGTGATCTAATCTCCCCCAAGGACACATTACTGAGCAAAAACAGGCTTCATATCCCTCGCCCAGCACAGAGTGTCCTGGTGTGGTGAGGACAAAAAGCTTTAGTCTGAAATGGATTTTCAGATTTGATCAAATGCAACACTTGCAAATGCAACACTCTTTCTTCTTTTTTTTTTTCTTTTTTTGACTGATGATTTCATAAACTCTCTTTTAGGCTTTTTTGTGGTCCAGCAAAGCTGTGACTTTAAAAATGACAAACAAGTAAATTAATAAAGACAATGCTTCAGCAACTTTCTTTCCAGTAACCCCTTTCTTTTTCTGTGCTACCTTTCTCCACTTGCACTTCTCAGTTTAATTTGTTTTTAGAGTACAGACGCGTGACCAAAGAGAAGAAAGCATGTTATGTACACGTGTTGCTTCATCAAACTGAGCCATCACATAACATAGGCAAACCACTGGTTATGCCTTCCGATTTTACCTCACCCCAATGCTTTGAAAGTTGTTATTGCATGTGTTTTACTCCCACATATTTTTCTTTTCATTATATATGAAATATAAGTATTTGCTCGCCTGCCTTAAAATGCATATGAACTTAAATAACATCCAGTTCTTAATCCATAGGGTTTAATATGATGTTGGTCCACCCTTTGCAGGTTTAGGAGTATGTTTATGGGAATTTTTGACCATTTTTCCAGAAGTGCATTTGTGAGGTCAGACACTGATGTTGAATGAGAAGACCTGGCTTGCAGTCACTGCTTTAGTTCATTCCAAAGGTATTCTATAGGGTTGAGGTTAGGACTCAAGGACTCAAGTCAAGTTCTTCCACAAAAAAACCCGCTCATCCATGTCTTTATGGACCTTGCTTTGTGCACTGGTGTGCAGTCATGTTGGAGCTGGAACCAAAACTGTTCCCACAAAGTTGGGAGCATGAAATTGTCCAAAATTTCTTGATATGCTGAAGCATTAAGTGTTCCTTTCACTGGAAGTAAGAGGCCGAACACAATGACTGAAAACAACATATTACAGGACAGACCAGTTTTCAAATGGAAACAAAAAACCTAATGTAGGCTTCTGGGCTTTGCATGAAAATACACATGGGTGCACGCAGTCAATATTTGGTGTGAAAACTCTGCTTGAATATAATCAGTAGAGTTATATACAGATGTGTGCAGTTTTATAGTAAAACAGCTGTTAGGTTTTACTGAGTATGCTAGAGAATATATATAAATACAGTATATACTGCAAATGCTCCTGGACTGATTCATTGAAACCGGTGAGGCTATATATATATATATATATATATAAATGTAATCACGATTAATTACAATTTTAAAGTACTCAGATTTACTTGGATTTGAAAAGTGCAAATAAAGAATAAAGAAATACATTCTGGTTAGGGGAACTGGTTAGGGGAACTGGTTAGGGGAAACAGATTATGCAGTTTTATAATGTCTCAAACATTAACATATACAATAACAAATCTCTCAAATGGGACTGGCACTGTATGCAATGCCTGGGTAATATGGGGTGTGGCAACTAATGGACAACCTGTAGATTCATTAGACAGACTGATATATTTCCAATATTTAACCATTTTGATTATGGTTTAAAGCTAATGAAAACCCTAAATTCAGTATCTCAAATTTGAATATTGTGAAAAACTTCAATATTGGACATATCATGGTGTCACACTCTAATCACCTAATTAATTCAAAACACCTGCAAAGGTTTCCAGAACCTTTAAATGATCTCTCAGTCTGGTTCAGTAGCCTGGCTCTTCACAGAGTGCTGTATACAATCACATTAATGGAACGTTGAATGGAAGAAAAAAAAATGCAGTATAAAAAGGTGCAGGCTTAAGAGGATTGTAAAACGAAGCTCATTCAAGAATTTGGGGGAGATTCACAGAGAGTGGACTGCAGCTGGAATCAGTGCTTCAGTGCTGCCACTACGCACAGAGAAGTCCAGGACCAGAGACAACGTCAGAGGCAACTTACATGGGCTAAGAACAAAAAGGACAAAACTGGTGCTCAGTGGGCCAGAGTGCTTTTTTTTTTTTTTTTTTTTTTTTAGATGAAAGTAAATTTTGAATTTCATTTGAAAATTAAGATCCCAGAGTCTGGAGGAAGAGAAAAGATACAGAATCCAAGTTGCTTGAGGTCCAGTGTAAAGTTTTGGGAGCCATGTCATCTGCTGGTGTTGGTCCACTGTGTTTTATCAGGTCCAAGGTCAGTGCAGTCGTGTGCCAGGAAGTTTTAGAGCACTTCATACTTTCCTCTGCTGACCAGCTTTATGGAGATGCTGATTTTATTTTCTAGCAGAACTTGGCACCTGCCCACACTCCCAAAAGTACTAAAACCTGGTTTAAGGATGGTATCCCTGTGCTTGATTGGCCAGCAGACTCGCCGACCCTAAACCCCATATGGGGTATTGTGAAGAGGAAGATGCAAAACACCAGATCCCACAATGCAGAAAAGCTGAAGGCTGCTATGAAAGCAACCTGGGCTTCCATAACAACTCAGCAGTGCCACAGACTGATTGCCTCCAAGCCACGACACATTTCTGCAGTAATTCATGCATGTGGCGCTCCGACCAAATATTGAGAACTCTATATGTTCATACTTTTCAGTAGTCCAACATTTCTGTGTTAAAATTATTTTTCTTCTTTGGTCTTAAGTGATATTCAAATTTTCTGAGATACTGAATTTGGGGTTTTCGTTAGCTGTAAGCCATAATTATCAAAATTAAAATGAAATAAACACTTAAAATATACCAGTTTGTGTGTAGTGAATCTATATAATACAGGAGTTTCACTTTTTGTATTGAATGACTGAAATAAATCAACTTTTCAATTATATTATAATTTATTGAGATGCACCTGTACATTCACACACAGTATATGCATAAGGGGTGTTCAAGTCAAACCAGGACTTGTGATTCAATTCGATATGATGAAGACATCAAGACTTTAAGCACTGTATGTTGATGAGATTCTTAGCCAGAGTTAAACATTTGAATAGTGAAAAGGTTTTAAAAAAGGTGATCCCAGCCATGGTAGCTCAGAGCCAACTCTTCCCGTAAACATTCATTAAGGGAATGGCTCATCCTTGAAAATTGACGATAACCTGTGCCTGTGAGAACTGTATGCATATCATTCATGAACACCACTTGTGCAGTACAGGAACTCAATTGGGAGTTGTTGCCACATGCAACGAGCTCCAAGTCATTTCCACATGTTTGGGCCATTAAAAGAGTTCCTGGGAGGCCAGCATTTCAGATAAGAGCATTAGTGTAGCAGAGGATTATCTAGAGAAATAAAGGGAGTTTTACACTCATAACTGCATTTTGCTATTCTGCACAACTAAAAGTCCCAGTTTGACTTAAACGCCCCTCGTATTTCAATTCAGATAGGCGTTAGGAATGCCTTTGACAAAAGAAGAACATATTGAAATCATTCTCATGGCTGGACTGGGAAACTATAAAATTAATGTCTTAATTTCCCCTATGTACAAAGACTTTTGTGACACCCTGTAGATTATTACAAAAAAAAGACTGCTGCATATAGAAAGTGTGATTGTGTGATGCTACCCTTCATTTGTGTCTGCAAGTGAAAGATTTCCAAAATGGATCTAGTGTAAAGTGGCCTTAATAAACCTTATGGTCTACATAAAGTGCTTTTAGCATCACATAAAGGTTCTACTGTAGAGCACCAGTGATTGCATCAACTCACTTAATACGTACAAAGGGACCATTCAGCAGGTGCATTTGATCTATATTAAATATCTGCACTAACTATTCATTGTAAAAAAGAAATATGTGTAGGGAGGTTGCAGAGACCTTTTTATTTAAAACATTCTTCCTGGATACAGACAACAAATAGAAAGTGCCAAAATGTAGAACTGGTATTCTTTAATTAGCTGATTAATTTAGATGATTCACATGTCTGTTAAAAATTAGTGGATATTTAGTGATGGCACATCTGAGCACTGCTAAGGTCCCTGGTGTGCTTGTGAGTGGAAATAAGTATGCTGGAGGAGCTGAAATATCTAGCCTGGTAAAGAGCACATCACTGAGATGTGTAGAGCAGACTACAAGTACACTGTTCATTACAATATCCGAAATAAGATACATATTAGTGGGGAAAGTCGGAAGAATAAATCTGTAAAATGAAGAGGCTCTCAAAAATAAAAAGAGGAATAAAATTCAAAAGACCGCATCACTTCTTGCATGAACTATGTTGTGTAGTTTTATAAGGAAATCGACAAGTGGGGCACCCCAAGCATCTTGTCACATCTGAAACTTTCTTAGTAACATCCAGCTTACTAGTGCAGAAGATATAAACATTTAAGTACAGAAATCTTGGACTTAAAAAAAAATAAAAATAATAATAATTTAAAAAATAGCACTTTTCTGTATTTTACAGTATGTGTGAGCCACTGCAGTCATCTGTAACACTGAAATATCAGCATGTAACATTTTAATCTCCAGCATGATGCTGTATGTTTACTAGACATTAATATATAAATCCTTGAGTCACAGAATTCCATAACTGACAGCGATGTGTGTGTGTGTGTGTGTGTGTGTGTGTGTGTGTGTGTGTGTGTGTGTGTGTGTGTGTGTGTGTGTGTAAAAGAGAGAGAGTAGTGTAATGTGCACTGAGGAGATCTGTAGTAGTCCTGCACCCTAGGAGCTTCCAGCTAAGTGACTTCGGGCTCAGAGGCTGTTTGAGTATCGGGCAGGCAGGATAATCCCAGGGGTATTTTTCATCCCCTACAGAGTGAAGATACATTTCTCAGCATGGAGAATCTCTTCCTCTCACTCAGTACACAGTAATGTGGTGGAGACGGGGTGGGGGTGGATAAGCAGAACTCTTGCTTCTTCCTCTTGGTTCCTCTTTCTCAGGGTCATTGAATGCACAGTGGAAGCTTTCTCTGGTTGCCTGTATATCATTCCACACAACATTACGTCTCTGCTCTTGGCAGGCGGGCTTAGGGTCTGTGATGGCACACTGCTTCACACACAGCTTTTGTGGGGAATTGTGGCTTATGGGTATTTTTTCAGTGTAGGAAAAACCTTTTTCTGTGTAATAGTGTGTAATACTGTAAAAGATGGTTCTGTGTACAAACATCCTAATTTCTAACCACCCTGTCACTGAGTTACTGATCATGATGCTAGGCATTTTTTTTTTTTTAAGTATAAGAAATTTCAGAGTCTCACTATATCGCTTTACAGTCCTTGGAGAGGAGACAAGGTTTAATGTGAATTATGTATTTCCTGGGTTAGCCATAGTCATGCTTCTACATTCTGTATTAGTTAACCTACAGATATACTGCAAAGTTAGAAAACACACACACACACACACACACACACATCACTGTCAGTTATGGAGTTCAGTGACTCAAGGGTTTATATATGAATGTCGTGTAAACATACAGCATCATGCTGGAGATGAAAATGTTCCATATATGCTGCATGTCATTCTATTTGGCAATAGAATAGGACTGTTGTTAAGTAACCTTAATTTCCCCCTCATTTCAAGTTTAATGGGAATCTCTGCTTCTTCCAGCCTTAAGCCTCACACTTAAATTTAAGCTCTCGCTGTTGTTGAGTGAGTGTTTAGAGAGCTGTTTGCCAACTGCACCTGAGGTGAACAACAGGGTCCAATTCCGATCTGGCCCCCACCATCCCATATTGCTGCCCCCGTGGGCTTCTGCCTGGCCCTGCCAATTCTCTGTGGCAGAGAGGTCCATTTGCTTTCTGAGGTAATCACTTCCATTAGCATTTATCACTGTGTCAGTCTAGGGACCACTTTAGGAACATCTGCTTTCTGCTGCACTCTAAAAGGCAGAGCTTTTCACCCCGCAGGCCTTCGCTGCCTCACTAGAGCAGGCAGAAGTGAGCTTTACACAACCATTTATTGATAGCTTTTAGGACAAACTGAAGCATTAGTGGCTAAACACCTACCGACCATCTCCTGAAAACAATTTAGTTTTTTTTTTATTATTATTATTTTGCTGTTTTTTTCCTTCCACAGTTCAACTGAAGGGCTTCACTGAGGCTTGGCAGGAGGGACATGTAGCATGACTCGCTAACACACGCTCCATACATATCCATATAACCTCTCTTGGCTGTCACATTCTAAAAAAAAAATCTTGGCTAAACTCAGGAAAATTCCAGAAGGTTTTAATGATGCATGATGCTACAGCCCTGCCAAGTGTTTGACAGGGAAGGCTGATGCCAGTTCTTATGAGGCCCGGTGGCACTGGGCAGGATTCCGAACAGGGCCCAGTGGCAGACTGGTGGAATTAAGCAGCTGAACATGTGGCTGTCACAGAAATCCTCTTTCCACTCAGCTGTTTCTGGCAACTGAGCAAAGGGAAAAAGAAATTTAAATTAAACCAGTGGCACGAATGTTGCGGTCAAATAATATTTAGAATTTGCGAAATAACATTTTATATATTTTATATGCAAACGAGCATATTTCAATTCAATTGAAATAATTATTCTGTTAAGATAACAAACTAGAATCTATATGTAGCAAACACAGTGTGAAGCACTGACATTTTCAGGGGAATTAAAGTGGTGGCAAAGTTAACAAAACCACTGCACTGAACACACGTGGGCAGATAAAAGCGGAAAAAAGAGCATTTACATCCATTTCACATGACAGCCGAAGCAGTTTTTATGTCTGAGGCATGACTGCAAAAGACTTTTCATGGCCTTAAAAGAGATATTCGACTGAAGTCCAGCTCTGATCAAAACCTTTCAGCTCAAGAACAACGAACACACACACACACACACACACACACACACACACACTGTGTGGAGGTAATTCCCAGCTGTACTGTTTCTTCAAAGAGACGAGCCTTAGTAGGAAGGATGTTGGAGTCTTTGTAAGATAACAGAAGGGACCAGACTTTTTCTGGGCTGAAAATAACTTCCACCGCTCAAGACAATTACACAGATGGACAGAGTGGTGCCACCCCTAACCTCCACCTTCAGTCCTCTCATGAACAGTCGTGTTAGAAGCAGAGGAACAATGACAGAAAACACATCAGATTTGGCACTTAAGACAATAGCTCGAGGATGCACAACTTCTTACATATGCGATAATCAAGGTAACAATTGAAGGTTGCTTTACAGCTCCTACATAAGCTCCTTCTGACAAAAAAAACTTCTACAGTTATGCTCAAAAGTTTGCATACCTTGCGAGAATTTGCAAGCTGTGTACCATTTGTTAAAGAAAACATGAATAAGTAGACAAAACCAATTAATTTTATTTCTTATAGGACTCAAGTTCATATGTAAGGTACTGTACTATAACAGAATGGCACATCCATCAAACCAAACATGACAATGAAGAAAATGAGGAAATAATCCCTATTCAAGTATTCAAATAATCCTATATAGTTTGCATACCTTTAGTTCTTAATATCATGTATTGCTCTCTTTAGCATCAATGATGGGATGCAGTCTTTTGTAATAATTGTGCATGAGGTCCTTAATTCTCTCAGGTGGAAACACTGCCCATTCTTCTTGGCAAAATGCCTCCAGTTCCAGTAAATGTTTTGGTTGTCTTGCATGAAAACAACGTTTCCGTTCCCCCCAAGGTGGCTAAATGATATTGAGGTCAGGAGACTTTGATGGCCACTATGTGACTGTGACTATAAAGTTATATTTTGGTCACATCACTCCAAGTGATTCTGCTCCAGAAGCTGCGACGCTTGTCTAGGTGCTGTCTAGCGTACTGCAGTGGGCCGTTTTGTGGCATGGCTGCAGTAATGGCTTTCTCCTGGCAACTTGGCCATGCAGGTCATTTGTGTTCAAGTATGTATTATATTGTGCTCCTTAAAACACAACCACCACTTTTTTTCCAGAGCAGCCTGTATTTCTCTCGAAGTGGTTTGTGGGTTATTCTTTGCATCCCGAACAATTCTTCTGGCAGTTTTGGGTGAAATCTTTCTTGGTCTACCTGTCTGTGGTTTAGTATCAACAGAACTTCTTATTTCCCACCTCTTTATCAGAGTTTGAACAGTACTGACTGGCATTTTCAAGTGTTGAGATATCTTTTTATATCCTTTTCCTGCTTTATGAATTTCAACTACCTTCTTTTGTCTTCTCCATGGTGCTGTATCTAGCCAAGTCAGTGCATCACCTCATGAGCTGAGAAACTCACTATTTATGCACAGACACTAATTAAAATTACACTGAGTCACAGGTGTGGAAACGTCCCTTTAATAGCCATTTAAACCTGTGTGTGTGTCAACCTGTGTGTTTATAATATGTAATATGTAAACAGGGATATGTAAACTTTTGATCAGGGTTGTTTGGGTGATTTCAGTTATCATTAAGTTTTAAAAAAAAGAGTGCAACAACTATGTGATAATTAATGACCACTATCCTCAAATAAGAAAAACATATTTTGTATTATTATGCATATGTTCCACATAAATAGCAATGTTTAACAATTTCTTTCAGGGTATGCAAACTTTTGAGCACAACTGTATCTATAAAAGTTTATTGCAGTAGGAATTACATTACAAATGTAAGGATGCAATCTCTATGCACACAAACCATAGTTGGGTGGGAAGAGACAGTACTAACCCTAAGTCATTGTGCCAGCAATTTTTTGTAAATAGACACTGCAAAAAAAAAAAAAAAGTACTATAATCACCACCTGTATTTAACTAGGTAAACAGTTAAGAGCCCTCCATTGGATAACAATTCCATTGGATAATTACTGATGTGATTAATATAGTTTAGCTGGCAACAAGTTATTAAACCCTAACTGATGCAGTGAGGAGCTTCTCATTTCTTACACAACCCTATGCAAAGAAACAATGCAAAGAAAACTCAATAAATTGGGACTAAACAAATGTGTAGGCTTAAGAAAACCAGTTATCAGTTAGACAGCTAATCAGAAGAGACAGATGAAGTGATGTACCCATCATGCCTAGTGCCTACCGTACAAGCCTGTTGGGGCAGTGTTTTAATCTTCTATTGGTCACTTCTAGGTTCAGGAACATTATGTGCCCAAAAACAAATGAGGTCAGCTGAACACGTGAATATAATGAATGACCAGGATTGTCCATCAATGGATTTTTTTCCCTTGATGGCACGGGTATATTCCAAGATGACAATGACAGAATTCATTGGGCTCAAATTGTGAAAGAGTGGTACAGGGAGCATGAGACATCATTTTCACACATGGATTGACCACCACAGAGTCCAGACCTTAACTGCATTGAGAATCTTTGAATGTGCTAGAGAAGACTTTACTTAGCTGTCCGACTCCCCCATAATCAATCTAAGATCTTGGAAAGAAATTAATGTGACTCTGGACTTAAATAAATGTTGTAACATTGCATAAGCCTATTGACACAAATATATGTGTGCCGTAATCAAAGCAAAAGGTGGTGCAATTAAATATTAGAATGTGTGACTTGTGGGCAGTATATATGAATTTCTGTGGCAGCTCCATTTTAGAATTTCCTGCTTATGCCGTGTGTCATGACTGACACAGTAGATGTACACTCAGATTCCATGTCATTCTAACATATGGTTTAAATCTTACAAATCGTATCCTTTTGGGAAAAAAAAAAGTCAGACGACTTAGGTGTCAACTTGCTGTCAAAACTGTCAGAAGTAGACTAGATGAAAGCTGACATCTTGTGGAATAAACCTTTACATTATTTAGTTAGGTTTATGTTGGTTGCCATTAAGGGTTTATTCAGGTGTATGCTCTAATATGGTATACAATTATTATACAAAATAATCACTATACAATTCATATTTCATGTGGTGTCATAAAACTAAACTAATGACCACTGGTCATAAATATAAATCAAACGTCCATGCACTTGCCATTTTTCCACAATGACAATGTGATATAAAAATATTAATGTACTCAGTACACAGTATAGTGAGGCAACATAAATAAACTACAAATATACAATGTACACATGAGCTGGTGAGATTTGATTGCATAGGGATTGCCAGCCCTTCAGGCCATGTGATGTGGCACTATTGAAATTCCTGCCACAGACTCAGAATGCAAATGCATACAGTAATGTAATAGATAGCATCACACATCGTTGACTGGTGGAGCAGAGAACAAGAGGAAAAAAATAAATTATTCTAGCCCAACTTGTGTTGCTGCATTAGAATTTGCATGTTATCAGAAACAGAATATCTCAATCAAAATGTCACCCATTGTCTGCAGTCCACATACAGGCTTTGATAGCTCAAAGGGCATTTTCTGTAGAGAAGGCCTCAATGCAAGGATTTTGTGTCTTAGAATTCACTAATCAGAGGGAGCATGAACAAACGAAAGAAGTGTCATTTTGTGCTTGAGGTTTAGAGTGGTGTCACTATGTGTATCTGTTTAGTTCCACAATCATCCATATCTGGATTATTATTCAGATTTGAACTGAAATTAGGAGTGGCCTAAATCATAAGTGTTTTTTGTTTGTTTGTTTTTTTTGTTTGTTGTTACTACGTGGTAAAAAAAACAGGGGTAAAATGCCAGCACTGGGCACATGGTCTATGAAATGCATCACTTGACGTGTGCAGGACAGTTTCTCATTCAGGATATTTTCTAACAACTTTAGTTGCTTTTCTAAGCAATAGAGCTATAATCTATACCACTGTGACCCTAATGAAGTAAGACACTGACAGCATTTTTGTTTAGATCATGTGGTATCCCAGTGTTGATGCAACTCATGTCTCAATCAATTGCTTACTATTTTTATTTAAAGCTGTCAATGAAATTTTTTTTGAAAAAAACTGAAATGGTTTTCATTTCAAGTGGTTTTCAAATTCAGCTACACCCTTGTTCTACACTGTTTGAAACAGCTGCAATTCTGTCTTCTTGACATGACACATTATCAGCCTAGCCACATATGCTAAAGCCAAATAATTTTTTTCAAACTGAAACTTTGCCTTTGTTTTTTAAAAAACAAAACAAAACAATCAACCAATAACACATGTGAACCCTTTGAGTACATAATTACACTAATTGCACACTATCATTTTATTTCTTTCATTATTTATTATTATTATTTTTTTAAGAATAACCAAACAAAACTATTCAGCATGGTTGAGCGTTGAAAAAAACTAACAATAATAAATAGAACAAAATAAAAGAGTGAAATATTCACATTCATATTTCACACATGCAACACACACTTAACACCCTGCTCACACAGCTCTGGCCTCTTTCATTACCACGGAGTGTGAGAACATTTGCTGTAGAATGAAGTTAGGCATCAGATAGATGTGATGTTCTCTTTCTAGTCCTTAATATTACATATCAGTGCGATGTCTATCAAATGCCCTAACTGTTCCACTATGACACTGATTAAGGGGCTGGTTTGTTTTTTTTCTGTAGCACCCTCTGTTGGAGAAATGCAGCATGATCTTTTCAGGGGTGAATTTGATGGACACTTGGGCTGATTAGAGAGCAGCAGCAGCTCAGTTCTTAATCAGCAGGACCAAATACCAACCTGTCCTGGCACCTTAGGCTCTGCCTGCTGGTATTTCCGCTTCCTTTAAATGACCTTTACCTGGTATCCTCTGTTACATGAAAACACATAAGCACAATGGCCTAAGACAAAAAAAAATAATAATAATAATAATTATATATGTATATTTTCTGTCAGACCACTATGTATAGTGTCAGACACATATATATATATATATATATATATATATATATATATATATATATATATAT
>JAQMYJ010000033.1:16463813-16486507 GCA_030014305.1 Clarias laeviceps
AGACACATATATATATATATATATATATATATATATATATATATATATATATATTACCGCTCAAAAGTTCACTTGCAAATTTCTTTGTTTTTGTTTAGTAATTTATTTTCTACATACCACAACAAAGAAATAACACATACGGAATTATGGAATTATGCAACAACAACAGCAACAGTCAGTTGTTATTTTAAGATACAGAAGTCAGCCTTTCTGAAATAGTTCTTTCAGTATTTTCAAGTGCATTTGCAAAACCCATCAAGCCCCATGATGAAACTGGTTCTCATGAAGGCAAGACCAAAACTTACCTCTGCTGCAGAGGAGAAGTACATATAGAGTTACCAGCCTCAGAAATCACTAATTAACAGCACCTCAGAATAGAGCCGTTATGAAGGCTTTTCAGATCATGAGTAGCAGATACTGTACATCTCAACATTAACTGTTAATTAACATTGACTGGAAAATGATTGCATATTTTGGATGCGTTCAGCATTGCTTTACGGTGTAGAAATAAATAAAAATCAACAACAAACATGGAGTAAGAAAGTGATCCCAAACATTCGAGTGGTAATATGGGCTGGTCTGAGTTTTTCCGAAACTGAAATAATATCCAGTGAGCGGCAGTTGTCTGGGCAAAAATGCCTTGTTGATTCCAGAGGTCTGGGGAGAATAGTTAGAGCTAGTAGAAAGGCAACAATACCTGAAATAACATCTCTATGCAACTGAGGTATGCCACATGGGCTCAACAAAATTGGACAATGAAAGATTGGAAGAATGCTGCCTGGTTGTTGAAAGCATGGCTCCATCCTGCCTTGTACCTTCAGTTCAGGCTGGTGGTGGTGCTGTAATGGTGTTGGGAGATAGTGTCTTGGCACACTCTGGGCCCCTTAGTACCAGGGGAGCACTGTTCAAATGCCACAGTCCACCTGAGTACTGTTGCAGAGCACGCCTATTCCTTTATTACCACAGGATAACACACTATATCACAAAGCTAAAATCATCTCATCTGGTTTCTTGAACATGACAATGAGTTCACTGTACTCAAATGGCCTCCAGTCACCAGATCTCAATCCAATAGAGCACCTTTAGGATTTGGTGGACTGGGAAATTTGCATCATGGATGTGCAGCCAACAAATCTGTAGCAACTGATTTTTTTGAAAAGAAATCTAAATTATATTTTCTACATATTTAGTTCAGAAGGCAAAAGGGCTTCCAACCAAGTGCTAGCAAGGTATACCTGATGAAATGGCCAGTGAGTGTATATATGATCTAAAACGTTACTACAAAATATATAATCATAAAATCTAGTATGAATGTGCATACTGTATATACATGTATACTAGATTATATGATTATATACATTCTTCATTGTGGATTATAATATAGGCAAAGTAGGCACCATATAAAATGCTGTATTGGTCTTTATGAAAATCGTCTTTATTTTTTACATTGTCTTGTTTTAATTACAAAAAAAAATTTGACCCAATGAAAAGGCCACTGTTTTTAACCGCATGACAGTCGCAGTGTGTCTAATAATATTCATGAATAATTTAATTCTACGCGGTTGGCCAAAATCCAGCTTCCTCATTTACTAATTGTAATTAGGGATGATCAGGGAGTGTTTCTGTGGCACGTCCCAGGAGGCAGGATAGTCGCTTTCACTTCTCTGCTACCTCATCTCTTCACCTACATTAACCAACTGCTTAAATTGAAGCTTATTGAGGTTTCTAGTCACAGCATCTGCACCAAACAAATCATTTTGAATGCGACACCCATCTTGTAAATCTACATCATGTGGCAGGGTATAAAAACAGTGCATGGATGAAAGAAAATAATAATCAGAATCCCAGTTGTCTTTGAGTGTATGGGGGCAGGAAATAGGAAGCAACTTTAAACCAGGTGCCTACAAGCCAAAACCTGGAGTAAAAAAGCTTAAACAATTCAGGTAGCATTGAACTTTTACATCCCTAATTACTCTGGCCTCTCTCTCTCTCTCTCAACCTCTCACTTGACAGGAAAAAGAGATGACTTCTGTTCACATTGCCAACAGAAATCAATTTGATTATTACATAGAAGAGTGTGTCTTCAATTTCTAAACATTTCAGGCAGGGTGTCTTTTTGAAACATCACTGAAATTGCTTTCTCTCGCTTGTACGTCGGCCTTCTCTTTCACTTGAAAGGCAAGGCAAAGCCACACAAAGCAGGTTTACAATGCATGTCAACTCCCATTTTGACTGTGCAATACAAACATTGCAGAGCAGCAACCTGGCTCTGTAAAACAAGCTGTTATGCTAAATTCACTATCAAGTAGCAGGCGCAGCAGTAAGGAAAATAATCTTTCAGCATCTGAGCACTTACATCTGCCCTCTCTCATTCCAGAGCAGATTGCTGGGTCTTTCTTATAATCAGCTAACACACAGTAACAAGAACCTGCTTTGAAAACGAGATGAGCCGAGGGAGAGGAGAAAAAAAAAGGAAACAGAAATAGACTGCTGTCTTTTGACTCAGCCCATTAATGTTGAGGTGTTGAGGATAGTGTCTCACTCATCCGTCACTCTGGGCCAGAAGTTCCAAATGTCAGACACAACAATTCTTCAGCAGCTTCGCCTCCTGCTCTACACAGACAGAGGCCAGATATTGTATCGAACGGGGTTGGCGGAGAAAAAATACCAAGCATTGAGCTAATGCTTCTGTTCATTACAGCTATCCTGATGAATGGCTCTATGGCACTCGGTCCCAAAGTTTCAACAGTTCACCTGGGAAACTGCAGTGGCTTTCAGATTTCAGTCCAGCAACACAGAGAGAGAGAGAGAGAGCGAGCGAGAGAGAGCGAGAAAGAGAGAACGAGAAAGAGAGAGAGAAAGAGAGAGAGAGAGAGAGAGAGAGAGAGAGAGAGAGAGAATTTAAACTGTAAAGGGTTTGTTGCTATGGTGACTGAGCAGCAGTAATAAAAAGATGAAGGTCTAAAATGAAATTCAATAAGAGGGAGTTTAAAAGCACAACATATTTAGTTGCGTTTTACTGCACGGTTCTGTATTACACACATCTCTTTCAGTGAACTAATGCATACAGAGCATCAAGTGACTGAAACAATGCACAGCACTAAATTTGCATGCATCAAGAAATTTAGCGTGTGCAGATCGAGCACAAAAAAAAATACAGTTAAAAAGTCGAAGCATTTCATTTGCCTCTCATTTTCATTTCTAAGGGTAGAATTTGAGGAGAGCAGCTTGTGAGGCAAGCAATCATTTAAATTCAGCTTGCTTTGAGTCTTGGCAGAATTCCAAAGCCGGGATAATGGATCCAGACTAAAGGCAGCAGCTAATGAGAAATGTACATGACAAAAACCTTATGGTTACTCATGTTTAAGCGGCACCCCCCTCATGCACCACCAAATGGGCACATCTGTAACTTAAGTGACCTTGATCGGGAGTATCATGTTAATACATAAGAAGCAGCAGTGTGGATGGACTTGAGGCGATGTGAGGGCATAAACAGTCATCCTGGACTCACAATGGCTTTTCGCACCCTATTTTTTAAATTTCTTTCTTTCTTTCTAATTCAGTTCTAACTAGCTCATTCTCAGTCATAAGTTCTCGATAAGCTTCCTCCAGTAAGTCGAGAGATGTTTTGATTTACTCTGTCCTCTTCATTTGGGGTGAGTGTAATTGTGTGTATTCTAACAAGCGCAAGATGTGACCTACGCAGAAGTGCTTGGCTGGCAGGGAGAGCTCTCCTGAGGTCAGAGCGCCACACGTTATCGGAGAGGGTCTCCGACAACACACCCCCATACAGCACCGCCACTTAACGCACCAGTGATGATCAGTTACTCTGGCCTCAAGTTCACATCGCCATCCTGAGATTGATGTCATGTTGATTTTTAATGATGTGCCACAGGATGCAAAGAAGCCGAGTGTGGTTGCAAATCCTGCACTGCTTCTGTGCTAAATGTCATCCTAATTATCTCACCGGCCAGCCAATGAGGAAGTAAACATTTACACTAACCCATGGCCCCCAGAGCGGACACCCAGCCCCAGACGGCTCCTCTAGTCCCTCAGTCACTATGTTCATGTGCTTCTGATCTTCCTAGCACCCAATCAAACCAGCCTGGAGTGATAACATGCACCTCATGTGTACATTTGTTTACTTATTTTCCTTAAAAAAGCCATCAAGCATGTGCAAAAGCAACAGTAACTCTTACCATTGAACATATACAGAATGTGATCAACAAATCAGGAGATACATTTAAATGCTTTAAGTAATGTATTGAATAAATTCATGTAAATATGTAATATTCAGCCTAAAACTCAAAAGACATATCTTTACATACTGTACCAAGTTAACTGCTATTATTTTACAAATGCTCACAAAATAAAAAAAAAAAGAAGCAATGTATACTTGACCTGATCCTACTAATGTGGGAGTGTTGCTTTTGAACTCGATTTGAATATGCCTTTGCAGAACTTCAAACTGACTGACTTTTGAGCATCATGGATGCGTTGTTTTCAATAATTCTTGTTTTATGTAGGCCTTAAGGTCTATGTTTTCTAAATTGTAAGCTGTCATATTAAGTATTTTGGTAAAATGTTGGTTCACCTTGTGTTTCTTATGTGTAAAGTAATGCTTTATGCTGTATGCCAGGAATCTTCAACTTTAGTCCTGGAGGGCCTAAACACACCCACGTAACCTGGTAATTAACAGACTTCAGAGGTGGAAAGTAACGAATTACATTTATCGCATTACTGTAATTGAGTAGTTTTTTCATGTACTTAAAATCTGTAATTTTACTTTTACTTAAGTATGTTTTGTTTGAAGTATTGTACTTCGCTACATTTGAAATCATATTTGCTCCTGAGTAAAAAATGAATGAAAATTAAAAATAAAAATAATGCAACGGTGAAGGAAAAAAATTGCACCCGGGAAACCACTGCACTGATTGATTGATGGGTGGGGAGAACAAACACACTAAATTCACAAGAACAAAATGCCATCAAATTCTTATGAAGCAAACCACTGGCCATATTTAAGTGACCACTTTGATTTCAAGCACAAGAAAGGCAACAGCTTTATTGTGCAAAGGTGTTCATTCAATTAAAAACAACTAGCTTGAGATTTATATCCGTTTGTCTTTTTTGAATTACACTAGAATCACCCCTGCTGATAAAAAAGTAACTCAGTAATTTTTACTCTGAGTACATTTTTAATGAACTACTTTTTACTTTTACTTGAGTAGTTTTTTATAATGGTAACTTTACTTGTACTTCAGTAAAATTTCACTGAAGTGACGGTACTTTTACTTGAGTACAAAATTTTATTACTCTTTTCACCTCAGATAGATTTTTGAAACAGTTTTAGCAGAAAAATCAACAAACTGTGTTGGACATTGGCCCTCTGGGACTGGAGCTGAAGATCCCTCCTGTATGTGTATGATTAGGTAAAATTATCCAGCTGGAGTTCACGTTCATCCATTATAGGCGTTTTTGTATTTAAGTGGCATCAATGATAAATGATTTGTAAAATTGATGTACTAGAAGAAGTTTTAGTGAACTTTTCTAAGAATAAGCATCTAGCATTTTTATAGTAATCATTGCTACCTTGTAAGCATTATATAAAATGATTATTCATGAAATTACACTGAGTGCAGAAATTTGTATCATACTTTTCTCGAGTAAATTTCACTCCAATATTTTGCTGTGTACCTTCAATAATGTATTCCATGATGTATTCACTGAAGATTTCCTTGAATGCTTATATGCAATATTTGTTGCAGATTTGCTGGAAGAAGTCATTAACCTCCATTTATCTCTGTTAACACTCTGCTAGTGAGAATTTCCTACTATACTGCAAAGTAAATAAATATGTATAACTTTCTTAAACTCAAAACCAAAGAAAAATCCATAACACCAGCATCATTGTGATAAATGCTTTTATTATTTTTTTATTATGTTATTGCAGATAAACCTCTTATTCTTTCAATTAATTTCATTAGTAGTCAAATTTCATATAATAATCATCACCTACTTCTCTAATATGGATATCTTCTGAAATACTGTTTTACTCTGTTAGCAACAGGATAAATAAATGAAATAACTCTCACAGCCCTTCCCTGCGACAGCTCATTGACACATCCTGTACCTGCACCGTAACATTTTGTAGTGCTGACATAGAACAGCTGCATAAAGCCACACGACCCGGAGCAGTGAGAATTTATTGAGATAGAAGTGGTCAGGGATGACCTTTAGGGTCTAGAATGAATCACAGCTAGTCTTCATATCTAATGATCTGGAACCAGCCAACGATGACCTTTCTGCATGATGTTCACAGTAGAACACAAGCAGGCCAGCTCTCAGAACGACGACTTACTAATCAAAGCTTCAAAAGGAGATCTGCTTGTTTGAAACATTTGGTGTTAAACTGAAAACAACAGGATAAAAAGATGAGTTATAATTATTTCTGTGTTATAAATGTATTTAAATTAATCATCCGCCTTTATTACTACCACTTGTATATCTGGTAATTTCCTGCTCGAATGTCTCATTTGACCAGTGAGCTTGACTAGTCATGATGTACCATCAGTATTTTGCTGGGAGACACCGCATGCAGTGGTGGCATGGGTTCGCAACTTCATCACGAACATCCATTATTTGAATCGTCCCTCTTCATTCTCATTAGCACAGCCCTGACGAAGAGGAGCGAATGAACTCCACGACAACACGTTGCCCTGCTATTGTTTTGAAATAACGCAAGTATTTTTTGCCTGTGCGATTATTTCTGGATAATTGGCTTTAGAATATAAGGCAATTATTTCTCAAAACTAATTATTTGCTCCCCCCTCCCTTACAACAAAGGTCATTTTTCACCCTGCAATTATGTACTGAAATCAATCCTCTGATGTAGACATTTGGTGATTTTTTAAAAATTCTTCCTCATGCTCTCTCTCTCTCTCTCTCTCTCTTAGTTTCCTGTCTCTTTCTCTTCTTTAATTCAGCATACAGGCATGATGGCTTGAGGGAGGCCTCGTTTTGGCTCGTAGGGCGTTGTCCTGGTAACCATTTGGATGCAGTCGATGATGGGACAGACGCTGAGGCAGAGAGTGCAGCCGGTGCAGCTGTCCTGAACCACAGGCAAATGGGTCTCAGGGTCAAACGTAATGGCCTGCCAGAGATAAAGGGGAGCACACACACGATTAGATTAGAATCGTTATACTCTCAGCATGGGGTGCCACAGAGCAACCAACGGACATTTAGCAACACATGCACTTCCATATGCTCAACACAGCCGGGCAGAACTACTACCCTAACCATCCAGCACAGGAAACTTCCTGAAATATAGTGCACTTGTTTTGTAAAACACTTTATCGGATGGTTGAAATTCCAAAGACCAGAGCCTTTTCAATCAGCTTTGGGATACAATCATTGTGTAAGTGTGATATTCTGCATTTAATGCTGGGCCACCTATTTGATCATGACACATTATGCTGATAAACGCCCCTCTTTATTAGAAACCATTAATAACATGTAATCCCTCTCAGAGATCCATTCACAGACAATAAGTGTCACAATGAACAATTACTGCATTGATAAAACTGGCTTACTACTTCATCAATACCCTTATGATAAATTGTAGGAGACATTTATTTAGCAACAGAAAGCAGGAGAAAGCGGAGACAAATACTTTAATAAAACTGTCACAGCTGTCCCATCCTGTGTTCCTGTACGAGTGGAAGGCAGAGATGCTCATACGCATCAGTGGCTTTGCTTAGAAAACAAGGCTGTATAATGAGGTGCTTTTAGGCTCTGGTGAGTGGGCCTGAGAAGCTCATCACCCACTTTTTAATTGTTTGTTTCAGCTTTGAGCTGAATGTTAAATGCAAAATTTTGAGGCTGGCCAGAATCGGTTCAGTACCGGCTGCTGAAATGCAAGAGCAGAAGCAGGGTAATGATCTCTCTCTGCAGCTAGCGGCTATGTAGCTCTGGTGGAAAAAAAAGTCAGATAGGGGTGAAAAGGGAAAAGGTTATGGCCAGAGGCTCTGGGCTGTGGGTTTGTGTTGGTACAGGCATTCGGGCGGTTTGTGTTTTTGTGAGAGTGTGTACAAGTATTTCTGTGTGTGCACTGTGTGTGTGTGTGTGTGTGTGTGTTTGTGTGTGTGGGTGGGTGGGTGGCTGGATGGATGCAAGCACCTGGTATCCAGAGTCATTGCAGGTCATGTAACACTTTCCACAGTTGATGCACATCTCTTCATCTATGAGAGCCTGCACTTGCTCCTGGTTGTTCAGCTCCTGGTATGCGCCAATGTGCTTCAGAGCCCGAGCTATCACATCCTGACCACAGAGGACAAATAAGTGCAATCCAACACATAAGGCCAAAATAAAACCTCCAGTTTCACACCGTAATACCTTGTCATTCAAAAGCAATACCAAGAGATCATGGATTGAGAGGTGTAAATAAAGTCTTACTTTAACAGCTGAGACAGGTTTCTTAGAGGTGTTAATTCTTGAGCCACTGGAAGGAGGTATGTTGTCTTTGGGATCTGTTCGTGTCGCTTTGTAGTTCGCTATGGCCAGCTTCCGTTTCTCAAGATATGGACCAAAATTTGGCAATTTCTGGAAAGGGGAAACATACCTTAAATTAAAATTTGTGATTTAATACAAATTCAATAAAACAAACAAACAAACAACACAAACTACCATTTATATATCTATGACAATAAATAAATAAACAAACAATCATCTATACAGCTTTATCCTGTATTCAGAGTCACGGGAGCCTGGAGCCTATCCCAGGAGACTTAGGGCACGAGGCGGAGTACACCCTGGACAGGGTGCCAATCCATTGCAAGCCACACACTCATACTCTCATTCACACACTACGGGCAGATTTGGGAGTGCCAATTAGCCTAATCTGCATGTCTTTGGACTGTGGGAGGAAACCGGAGTACCCGGAGGAAACCCACAAAGCACGAGGAGAACATGCAAACTCCAAGCACACAGAGATTCTGGCCGGGAATCAGACCCGGACCCTGGAGGTGCAAGGCGACAGTACTAACCAATACACCTACAATTATTCAATACAATATTTTCTATAACTATATGTTCTGCACCTTTTTTAAATATTTGTCTTTATTTCACGTTAATCCAGCTGTGTT
Organism: Clarias laeviceps; assembly: GCA_030014305.1. Taxonomy (NCBI): domain Eukaryota; kingdom Metazoa; phylum Chordata; class Actinopteri; order Siluriformes; family Clariidae; genus Clarias; species Clarias laeviceps. Next base: position 16,472,957 of record JAQMYJ010000033.1, read on the forward strand.
CCTTTCTCTGGTGTTTACGCTGTCTTGTAATTACTGCGTCATTGGGCTTTAGATACCATGTGAACTAAAGCATCAATGCTGCTTCCCTCATTAGTGCATCAGAGAAAAACAAACACAGGGAAAAGGCGAATAAAAGCTCAAAGCTGACTGGCCTGACTACATTAAAGCCCCAGTGCTCCTTTTAGCAGGCTACTGATTTTCATCATGGAAAATCAACGACATCCTTTTGTCAATATAATGATTTAAGAACCTAGAAACCTGAGAAACAAGTCTGAAAAATACACACTGAGAATACATTTTAATGCTGGGAAAAAAAAAACTTTACATCAAATATTATCTCTGTTTTATCTACAAACTGAGAGATGAATGTTATTACTGTTCATGTTAGGTAATTTCCTTGGTTTACTGCATTTCTATCTTTTGAAAGCCCTGTACTGTAAAATCATGCAATATATTTGCAAAAATATTCATTTGCCATTCAGAGTTAAGACATTACTGTGCTAAGGAAATGGCATTCCCTGCTCATGCAAAGTGGTGTTTGCAGGCTATTACACTCAATGTTATTTCAAAGAGGTGATCTGATACGAAATACTGTAACTATATGCACTTATCACACTCTCTAATACGGGTGACCATTATCATGCAGAGCTGTAGAAGAGAATTATTTTTACCTGGCAGACAGTATTGCTCATACAGCAAAATTGTTATTTTGTTCAACTGCTAGGTTTATAACAGTGTATCATGGAAGCCTTCATACTTATAGATGATATAATACAGTGTACAGAAGAGAAGGCAGTGTGAGAAGAGAGAAGGCAGAAGAAAGAGATTCAGTCTTATCCTGCATCAGTCTATGCTCAATGCCCCCCGCTCAACCTACAAGACCGATCACAGCACTGCTGCCTCATGCCTAATAAGATCAACAGTAATGGAATCCATGCAAATGTGAAATTAATGCCTTCTCTTTCAATCTGGCTTTTCCCTCATCCAATTCTCTCCTCCCTAACTCCCTCTATAGCCCCTCTTCCCGATCTACTCGCTATCTTGTGCGATTCATGGCGCGGTAATTTGACGTGAGCTTCACCCAGTCACCCCATTATCGTCACACACAGCTGCTCATCGGCAGGAACCCAGAGCAGCCGACAGATTTCACTGCAGCACTGCATCTTCTAGCATGTGCCTATGTGCAGATATACCTAGTCATTGTCATTCCAATTGATTACCAGATATTCTTGACTCTTTCCACATGCTGCTGCCCAAACCCGGAGGAAAGAGGAATTACTGGTCGCATGGCTGGTAGTCTGTCTTCAGCCTGCTGAGGATGGGGGTTGGCCTACGCTTCATGAAAATAGCGGGCGTAAGGGGCAAGCAGCTGCAGCAGCAGGACGCGGTGCTGTGCTTGTGTAAAAAACGTAATCACACGCACCAGGCCGAGCACTTCGATTTCATTTCATCCTCCCTGGTGGGAGGGCACAGCGGGACAGGCCAACTAGTTGAAACACACATGGTTATGAATACTGTTTTCTCTCTCTCTCTTTTTTTTTTTTTTTTTTTGCATTTGCAGATGCCTCCTTCTTGAAAAATCCTCCAAAACTGCAATCCAGAAAGCCCTGTCACCATTAACGTGAGCGAGTCTTTGTAAGCCTGGACAAATATAGAGCTGGCACAGTGAGTTACTACAGCTCCTAATGAGAGCATTATCTGAAGCCACACAGCTGAAATGCCCTTCGTTCTTCTCGCAAAAAACTAACAAAGGCTGTTTCAGTGTCAGCATTATTGCAATATTTAATTGGCAGAACTCTTTATTACTGCAGTGTTAAAGATTAGTCATCCTTACTAAATGTTTTGGGTACAAGCTTGTTTTTTCAGTATAAAGATTTTCAACTTTGGAAAAAAAAAATGAATATGGTAACAATTTAGCCGGTATCAATGAGGCTAATATGATGTAGATTAAAGAATGAAATGTAGATTTAAGCACATCTGTCTGTTTAGATTTTAACAACAGACTCAACTTTTTGAAATCCAGATCTCTAAAGAGAAAATGACTGTGCCAAGGAGACAACATTCGGATAAAATCTTTGAGGTGAAAAGAGGAACCTAATCTCTTCGGTGTGATACTGGAAAGTGTGAATTAAAATCATTACAGTATTGAACCTTACTGAAAAAAAGCAAACTCTGGGTTGCTGATCGAAGGGTCTTACTGCTGGGGTGCCACTGTTTGGTAAGGCTCTTAACCCTATACCCAAATATAGTACCCAGTCACTGGAAATGAATGGCATCCTTAGTGCCAGACGCAAGACTGGAGAAATAGGAGTGTTGCAGCAAGACGGGAACTCAGGTTTAAACTTGTGACCTTTTTACATGGTGACCTTGAAAAAGAGAAAAAAAAGTCCAGTCTTGGGATGAGCATGGCTAAGCCTTTGTGATCGAAGCAGCAGTTCATATTTGTACTTTACTTATTACTCCTTTAAAAGTTTATTGCAATTAGGAACAAATATAAAGTTATGAGTCTAAAGAAGAAAATCGTAACAAACGCTGATGTATAATAATCATTTGAGACTATAATAGAACCCAGTAATTAATGAGGATACTTGGATTTATAGTTTTCAGGGCTAATTAACTCAACCAGAAAGCACAAATTCCTAATTCACTCAAAATACAACACGTTCTTCTTCTTTACCTGTCCTCTTCCTGCAACCATTACAGGACCATGGAAAAAAAAATAAAAATAAAGTATATGAAGCTGAACGGTCTATCAGCAGAAACTAGAGAGAGAAAGAGAGGGGAGGAATTCCCAGTGAGACATCTGACTAGTCAAACTCAGTAGTAGGCATGGCACAAAATAGGAAGACACTCACTTTGGCTCATTAAGACACAGCAGCCTCTGCCTGCTTTCCTCATGTTCTGCATGATAGCCCCTATTTGTTGTGTAATAATTCAGCAGCCTCTGTTTAAAAGTTGCCTGAGCCGGTGAGCTGTGTCTGCTTTAATGAAAGGTACTGGGTGGTATGGAATACCCTGTCTGCCAAGCCCATGCTTTCAGCTACCACACAAACTCTCCTAATTGGATGCCATGTTTCCACAACACGCACATGCATAGACAAACCACACACAACACACACACACACACACACACACAAATCTGTCATCAGTTTGAATTGTCTTTTTTTTGTCTGCTCTGCCCTCCTCCCAAAAGAAACTTGTAAATCTAGGGTGTGAGATAGCGAAGACAACAAATAACCCACTGGGTGCATCTGCGCTAATAAATGAGAGAGGTTTGCTGCTTGACATGAATAACTGTCAGTGCGGAGTGCCATTTAGCAGACAGGAAATTAGTACTAGAGGAGAAGTGCAGCAACCTGTTTCATCTCTCAAATTCCCTACATTATACAAACCTATTACTATTAAAGTATAATTTAATTCATACAGTGACTTATAAATCTCCCCAAACTGTCCTAATATCCAGCATTTATAGCCTTAAACATAAAAAAAAAAAATTTGTGAAATAATAATTCAACAAAAGTTATAAGACTTATGGATGAGGTGAACTAAATGGACGGAAAATAAATTGTCAGTTTTAAGACTTTTTTTTTTTTTTCTATAATATAGCATGAAATTCACTATTAGTTTTTCTCTATATAGGCAGATAAACTAAAAGTAGAAGCTTCTCATCCAGCCCGACACTAGCAGCCTTGTCTCTGGGGCCTGATATGTTCAGGCAAATCCCATCCAGCAGGCCCACACCGATGACAATAACTGTACATCTTCACCATGGCCAGGCTAATAGGACAGAGGCTTGCTGACTTCTCTCCCATCTCATATGCACTAAAGCAATTCTCTAAACAGTTTTCTACAGCCCTACCTCTCCTCCTCACAGCGTCACTCACTAATAACTCCATATGTCACATACAATAATCTTAATTGGGCTTTTGCATTAAAAGATGGGATGGTAATAGACCTGCAAAGATATAACAAATGCAGGTCTGTACAAGGAAATAAACATTACTGTTGCAATACAAGATAATAAAAAAGTAATGCATTCTTCTGATAAGAGGGTAAGAGACAATAAGTTATACTGTATAATAAATACTCTGTGCTCAGTAACAGGTCGAAAGCTATGGTAGTATTTACACAAGGAAAGTTCTCCATATTTAGAATAACATACATGTGCTTAAAATGAATTTCTAGGCAGCCTAGTTTATTAAAATCACCCGTGTGCAGATCATGCCTTTGTGGTTGCATGTTTGCTCTTGTTTTCCTATAAACTATGGGTATAGTTTCACTGTACTCTCATTTATAAAAAGAACATGAACTTGATTGCTATAGTTACTTAAGTAAATGTAGTTCATAATTTTATTGTAATAATTGTAATAATTAATGTGCCATATAAAATTCTCTTTCAGAGAGCTATTCTTGTCTCTGAGCTCATGTGTATAGTGGATATACAGTATATATACAGTATGTATCTCCATCCCCACGACTTCAAAAATGACTTTTTTTGTCCTTATTTATTTTTATGTAATATTGCCCTCCAGATGCGTCTCGTCTTTTCTGCTTATTTGCCTCCCACCAATGTCAGCATCGTGTCACTAGTGTATGTCACTAGTAAATAGCGTGGTTACAGCATAGTGCGAGACAGGAGCAACGTATTTAAGCTCTAGGTCAGAAACACATATATTTAAGACATTGCTCAAATTCTTCCCAATGTGTTCATATAATGTGTAATTTCCAAACAATGCTTAAACTTGTGGTTAATGCTAACATCTGAATGTAGCTAAAATGGGTTCAATTTCAGTATTCGCTGTATGCCTGAATGAGTATAGAAATAATATAACTCATATGCTATGGCATTCACAATCACTAGATTTCAAACAAGTTCAACACTCGAAAATTTTGGATCAACATTTTAGATGACGTTCTTGGGCTTTTTTAACATCATCATCATCATCATCAGCATCAGGTTAAGATACCAACAGTTTTAAGGTTAAGGGCCTTGCTCAAGGGCCCAGCAATGGTAACCTGTTGGTGCTGGGGTTCGGATCTGAGATCTTCTGATCAGCATTTCAACACCTCAACGACTGAGCTAGCCCAGTGTAAGTATAATGTGTCTAATCATAATAACTAGTTTCCTTCTTTTACACATGCTCCTACATTATACATAACTTTCCACACACACGCACATGTACGCATGCACACACGCACACTCCATCTGCTCCAGCTACTCCATTCCTAACAAAGCATGAGGGCCAAGCTGTGGCTGCTGACTGAGGCGGGGAAAGCAGGCTGACTGAAGGCTTCATTACCACCACATGCCTGCCAGGCAGCATGGCACCACATAGTCAGCCAAACTGCTATTAAAGAGCCTCCGTGCCCCCACCTGCTGGCTGCCGCTCAGCACGTCCATTCTTCCATCCTGTTTTTGGAGCGCTTGGACAACAGTGCTGGTGTGGGCTTGGTTGCAGGGTTGACTTTGGGGCAATGTCAGTTCCTCCATATTCCCACACACTGGTGAGCCGTGGTGCTCTTTTAGGACCAACAAGTACTGACATTCCCGGCCTCCCGGTGTTTAGGAGATAGCAGCACTCGAGCAACAGCGCCATGTCTCCTGTAGGAACGAGGATGTAGCCTACAGTTCATACTGCAGTGGTAGCAGGAACCACTTTGCTACACATGCAGTACAATGAGCTCAAAACTGCTGCTTTTTATTGGACATGCCGCATTACTGCTGGCCCACTGTGTGTGAAAACCCCAAATGGAATAGCTCACTTAGACATCAAAGATATTCTGCTCATCCCTTGAGCTAGCAATGTTCGCCACAGAGTCTGCCCGCTAGAGACAGCACTCTGCCTGCCTACATTAAACAAAGAGAGAGAAAATATGTCTTTAGCTGAGCTCTGCTTTAGGCTCCCCTTTATCAACTGCCATTCCTGTGAATTGCCATGACAGTGACATGCACTCAGCCTCTTGCTCTCTCGTTTCATAGCTTGAGTTATAGAGCTATCAGACTGCCTTTTCCTGCTAGCCTGCCTCATATTCTCTCGCCGGCTCACTTATTCGCTAGCTTCTCTCCTCCACCATGTGCACTTAAAGTGGAAATGTCCTTCCCTCCCTCTCAACTTCTAGCATTTGTTTGACACAGTCAATTTTTTGTCTTTCCTGTCTGGTGCTGTAGATGAAGTATGTCTTTGCAGATACTTTCCTCTCCCAGTCCCTGCAAACTTTCACACAGGTGAGCTGTCAATCACAACCACAGTCAGGGCTTCAGCAGGGGCTGATAAAGGACAGGAGCTGACAGGCAATATCTCAAGCCCCTCAGCCTATTTCGAAACATCTGCTCTATATAATCTGAACTCAAAGACAACCTCAAGTGGTATGTCTCTTTCTTCCTTCACAAAAAGAAGCAACTGGAATAATGAAAAATGGCATCTGAAAGGCCAATGATGTGACCCCTGGTGGCAGTTCTGCTGCACTAGAGTTTATAAAAGCAGAAGTATATTGTGGTGCTATAGGAACTCAAGGACGTTACTAGCACAGCCTGCACACACACACACACACAAAACCCTGCCTAAGGCATGGTCCTCGCAGTGACCCTGTGTGGGTCTGAGCAGATTTTTCCTCCTGTGGATCACTGCACTCTCGAGAATATGAGTGGATCCAGTCATCTGCTGCCTAAAGCAGTGTCTGTGCTACTGTTTCTACAAGCTGCATAAGTCTGAGACGCCACTCCCTCTGCTCACACAGTGCCACATCGCTATTGTTGTCGGCGTGCCAATGACTCTGGCAAAAATGTCCCGTTTGGCATGAAAATGACTTCGAATTATCACTCCTCCGATATTGCCTGCTTCCTGCTCATTTATTTCCTCATTCTCTGCCACTCGTCTGGCATTAGCATTTAAACTATTGCACGTCGCTTTGGTGAGATGTCCTGCCGTCAGACGCTGTGAAGGCGCTACTGGTGCATTTAAAAGCACGCAGGCTTCAAAGCTGTCCCTGCGCTGGTATATTAGCAGGAATGCTGTGATCTGATAAAGGCCTCTAATGCTCTGCTTTCAAAAGAGTTTAGTGAAGTTTTGCTCATTTACATGTTGCCTAGTATTTCTTGGTCGGCAAATAATAAGGCAGATTACCTAAGATAGAATGAACATGCAAAGTACAATCCAGTGGATGTGCGGGAAAGGTGCTTTTGTCCAATCTCATTTTCAGATACTTGCTTATTGTGATGCTATTGTTATGTAAATGTTGAGTTAAAAGGAAAAAAGGAGAGGGGGCACTTGCATCCTTAAAAGTAAACCAATTATTTTTCCTGCAACTCAAAGAAAACTCTTTTTTTTTTTTTTTTGTATTTCAGATTTTAGATTAGATCTCATAGCAAACTGTGCCCCTTCCCAATAGCTCTTGACATTTGTGGTTCTTCACTGCTATTATTGCTTTTATTAGCTGACAAGCTGTGACCTGCGCTTCATTAGTTTAAGATTATGGTAATTTTCCCTGAAAGGCTTCTTTCTTTTTTTCACAGATGTACTGTAATACAGCACCATAAAAACTGACCTCTGCTCTCCGTCAATTCCATAACTTCTCCGCTGCTAAATAAAATATCTTTACCATGGAAGTGGCCACTTTGTGCTTTGGACAGCACTGCAATTATGCGAATTTCTGCCCTGTAATAACAAAGTAACATAAATGGATAGATGCAAGTCCACAGCTATAATGCCAACGCTGCATTAATGAGCACCTAGACTGTCTGCTCTGGAATTACTGGTGTTACTACTAATGGCCAGTCAAAGGCCTATAATAAAAGAGAATAATTCAGAGAGAACGGTAAAACAGGTGTAAAGGCTAGAGTGGGGATAATAGCTGGGACCAGAGGGTTTTAAATGGCCATTAGTCACTTACCTTCCCCAGCAGCTCTTGCAGAGTGGGCACAGGTTTGCCTTTCTGGTGGCGGACAGTGGGGGGAGACTGACCATCCCAGTCACACAGCTCGTCAATGCTCTTCAGATAGAGCAGAGCTTTCAGTCCTGTGCAATAGTCCTCTATCACTGTGAAATCCTGATTCTGTACAGCACTGCAGACCTACATATAATGCGCGAACACACACACACAAAATGCAGCTATTTAATGTTATGCCTATAGCCAAAAGAAAAAAAAATTGCTCTTTTATTAAAAAAAAAAAAAAGGGACAAGGTCAAAACTGTCAGATATTTCTGAGTTGACATTTGTTTCCCATCAAGATAGGAAATCATACCGCCACACAGATGCACAGAAACAGATGTAGTCGCACAAAGAATATACAGACACAATGAGAGACAAAATGTAGTTTTGACTATTGGATAAAAAAATGTAAAAAGCAGAAGCAGGAAACATCCTGAGATCTTACAGATTACTCTTATAGAAACCTATTAAACGCTTCTCTTAAACTTGTGTGAAAAGGTGAACCTGATAAAACTCAGCTTAAGAAACTAATCAAGTATACTATTGCTCGTTTTGAACCCCATTCGATTGGCTCTTATACTCTAGGCTTAGCGAGGATAATTTGCATGCAGAAGCAGGACCTGGGCCTTTGTGTCCATGTCTGTGCCACTTCACACGGCAGCCACAGGAAGTGGTAAAGCAACAGATAACACGCGCTTATCTCCCAGAATCATCACCGATCTGACTTCATCTCATGATGGCTAAGCGCTACCTTTCACAGGATTAACTCTCAGCTGCACAGAAAATGTTCAGAGCTAACTCCTGACTTATACGCCACTCTGACTCCTCCCTCCTATTTCTTTATTATCTGAGATTTCCCCAATCCTCACAGCTTCTTTGGGATGTAAGCATGGCAGTACTGTGTGAATAGTGTATTTAAAAATTAAATCTCAGTAAGAATGGCTCATGCTGAGATAATGGAGCCATTTATTCCAGCTGCCCATGTATGGCTTGAGGATACAAGAGTTATTTATTTATTTATTTATTTATTTTCCTTTAGGATTCTGATTTGCATAAAACTTGTTACTCTGGTCTGCTGCACCAGCGTCAGTTTCTCAACACAATACAACACATAACAACAAAGAATAAAAAATCATTAAACCACCCATGAACAATTGAATCTGATAACACTGTACCTTGGTTTAATGTAAACAAATATGATGTTAAATATATAATTTAGCCATGTCTATAATTACAGCAGCAGAAAACCTGGTTACACACTTCATAGGTGCAAATGGCAAAAAGGGTTTTCAGATACTCTAAATACACCTTTTGACTGATTACTCTAAAAAAAAAAAAAAAAAACATTTTTGTATCAACAGATTTAAATTAAGAGTCGAGGTTTCACTCAAGTTAAATACTTAAGTAAAAAAAAAAAAAATGGAATAATGTTATGTATATGTCAAAACTAAATAAATCAAATTAAGTGCATTTAATTATAACATAATAAATTATAATAACATAGCATCATAACATAGCATCATAACATAGCATCATAACATAACGTCAATTTGTAAAATATATACAAGGCCAAAATCATTATTTTGAGTGTAGAGTAAATGAGCTTGGACTTGATAAAATAAAAAAAATAAAAAAATTATATTTAGGCTGAACAAATAGTATTAAATAAGATTAATCAGCAGCCTGTTAAAAGCACTGCAACCTCTTTTTAAAAACTGTGCATAAAAAAATGCAAAAATTTGTGCAAACATTCATTAATTATGACAAACAGAACAGTTTGTGATCTTCTCGGGGCTAGAATTGTAAACCCTGAGCCTTGTTGAACCGAGTGCAGAAATATGTCCATTAGCGCTCCTCATTTGGTTGGAAACATCAAAGATGTGATGCCCTGCTATGGAGCATTTAATCCTAATGCAGCTGACTCCTGAAATAAATCAAAGTGAGAATTTCTAAGAGGTTTCCAAGCAATTGAGGCAGCAGGTCCTTTTTATCCACTCTGAAAACTGTGGCTGGGCATTGATTTCAACTCCTTCTGAGATCTCAGATGCTTTTAGATCCCTCCACATGCTGTCTCTTTGTCAGCTCTTTTATTTCCAGTGATAAAATTCTGGCATTTAGCAGAACACCGTCTTCCCAAAAGAGACAGAGATTAATTCAGTTTGGCATCCAAATGTTAAAATGACTATGCATGAAGCTCTTGTCCTTTTGATTAGAGCAATATGCCCAATATGCCAGAGGATATTAGCCACTGTTATTTTATATTGCTTCGCAGGTAAAAGATGCTGGCGGTCTGGTGCCATAACTGGACTTTAGAAGCGAATAAGAGGTGACTACGTTTTTAAAGTTAGTGATGGTCCTTTACTTCCTTTTGTCACTACAATCTCCTAACCTACCCACATTTACTAGATTTTGTGAATTGCAGGGAGAGCATAACCTTTTCCCTTTGTTTTCCTTTACAGAAACATTGCTTGTAGTGCTTCTTCAATCAATATCTTAACCGTGGAACATGCTGCTTGTTAAAAGCTTGCTTTGTCCTCTCTGATCTTTTCTTCACTACAGAGACACTTAGCCATTTCAAACTGAATTACAAATGTTTTCTCAGCTATAAGTCATTTTTGCTATCTGATGATGGCTCCTTTATTGCAGCTCACAGCTGTTTACATGCACTGAAATGGAGAGATATTGCAGCGTGGATCATTAAGATTAAACCGATTCAGTCATTAGTGAAATACTGCTCTACTGCCCCAAAAGACATGCCAGCGACAACACTGATATTTTGCGCCCACTGTTGCCTTCATTCCCATTAGGACAGGGTTATTAAAATGAGTAGTTAGTATTAAAGAAGAATATCCTTTATAATAGCTTATTGATATTTGGTAAAAAATGAATATTTAATAAAAACAGTGTAGAAACAGATCAAAAATCCTCAAAAAATCCTAGTCAACTGAAGAGCATTAATTAAAAAGAGGATAAGATGTGCTTTCCATTATGCAGGCCTAGACATATGCAACGAAAAGATCCTGTGCGCAGTAGAAGAGAATGATGATCAAAATGAATGACTTCGTGAGCAGCTGCCTCAAATCTATGACCAGAGAGCTGGACTTCAATAATAAGAGTGGAGGGGAAAAACACTCTGATCTTTGAAGAAATCAAAAGAAATCAATACAGGATATGAATGGACTTCATTATATAGTTTGTTCTAAGAAGAATATGTTTGATGTAGTGTAGCATGAATTGCTACGTACAGACAATACCAAGAGTATCTCTAACATTGAAAAAGACAGTGACCTGTGGTTACATACAATTCAAAAAAAAAAAAAAAAAAACAGTTGATTTTCCCATTTAAGTTGGCAATGTTCCTTCAATTCAGATTACAAGACTTCCTGATTATATGCAATACAATTAGACTGCATTCTTATACTGTTATTTTTCAATAAATGTCTTGTTTACCAATGTCAGTTATATAGTATTCCAAAGGCATGTGGGGAAAATTGATATCTTTTTGTGAAAGTTTCCTCAAGGATAAAACACTGTAGAGAATCACGCTAGTGTGCTATTTTACCATCAAAAGCAATGCTTTAGTCTTTGGCTATGATAAAAGGCTACTGCTGTCTGTGTTGGTTATTTTGCAGTAGCAATTTCACAAAGCCGTGGGCCTTTGAGACATCACTGAATAAGTGCCACATCTTTTAAACAAACAGCAGACTTCCAAGTTACATCCTAATCCAAGCCAGAATTCACATTATTAATCCTCAGCTAAAAACTTAAACAAGAATAGATTTGCTTTAATCGCTGACAAACAAAAATCGGCCCAAAAGAAAGAAAGCTATATTTTGCGAGATGAAATACAAATTAAAGCTTTTCAAGGCAGTGAATTTGTAATTGAAGGCATTATGATTTGATCAAGAGCCCATTTTTTATTCTTTAATTAAATTTTCATATTAATTCATAAGACGAGTCTCTGGATGAATTGCAAAAAAGCCTCTCAGATCCCAAGTGTTGAGACTTAACAGGTTGGTGACAGAGAGGCATTACCGAAACATTAAATCATATTTTTAAAATAGTGCATGCATTTATTCACATTGATTCAATTTGCATGCAGATTCTCTAACTGATTACTCCCTAGACACAACCCTCTGAGGATACAGAGAGTTTGAAAACACTTTCCAATCTTCCTTCGACATTTAATGTTTAGAGATATTCATTCGACTCCACATTTTCCAATCGGAACTTTGCATAAAAAAACAATTTCCAGAATATTCTTAGCTGGATGATAATGAGACGGTAATGTAGTCCTAAATTAACATGTAAATTATATTTGGAATCCTGTGTTTTTTTTTTCTTTTAATGGATTTGAACGAATTTACTAAGCTAAATACCATAAACATTGAGAGCAACATTACCTGCAGTACTGATGCCCCTGCGTGGAGGAACTGTAGGCCAGACTCGGCCGAGTCAATGCCCCCGGTGGCCAAGATGGGAAAACCAGGTAGCGCCCGGGCTATGGCCGAGACCGCACGCAGGGCAATGGGACGAATGGCATTTCCTGAATGAATGCAAATAAAAGCAAACAGAAAACACACAAATTCATATTTCATTCACAAAACTGAATTATCTGACTAAGCATTTAATATGGATGAAATGGTCATGAAGCAGCATACCTCATCTAAGAGCAAGAACAATCTTTCTCATTAATATAAATCATGATCATGTCTGTCACTCCCTTTTTTTTTCTCTCTTACACATGAAGATATTTCATTTCGGTGCAAGAGCTCTGGGGAATGCTATACTTTCTAATGTTACAACCTTTATTTATTTACTTGGGTCTCAGTGTCTTGAATGAATTAAAACCGGTGACAGATGGAGTCGTTTATCACATTAGATTTAACCACAGTTAGGCTGGCAGGCCTTTCCCTCATTGATCAGTGGGAGACATTGTCTCCCCTCATTTAGCTCCAGTGTCACTAAAGTCTAGTGTTGAGGCACAGGCACACATGAAAAGACCACCTTTCTCCTTCATGTTAAATGACCCTTACTAATCACACAGAGAGCATAATATGATCCTCAGTGGTATAAGTAACAAATTATAAAAAAATATATTCATGGGAAGAAAGTATCAACAAACAAGCCTCCAAGAAATATTGGTTCAGTAGTTTTGACGTCAGTGATCGCCTTATTTCGGATCAGTCACGTAAACTTAAAAAAAAATACCCAGAGACCAGCACACCTTATAATGAAAAGATCAGTCACACTCCTTATTCTGCATTATTTCTACCAAACGAAAAAAATTGGTAGAAAAACTGGATGATATTTGACAATGAGTAACAGAAGTGTTATTGATTGCCATGACAGACACCTGCCTGGATGTAGAGCTGAGGTACTGTATCCTCTCACCTTCAATGAGTGTTGAGTTTATCTCCTCCAATACCATACAGCACACTTGTCCAACGAAACATGAAATCACTGACACCTAGAGCCATGTAATCTACTAACATGAATGTACAGTCAACTTAGTCCGGGGACACTTAACAGTTCTAGTAGCTGCCACTCAAACGTAAGCCTAGGGATTTGAGTGTGGGTCACAACCACTGCCCCCAAACACCCCCCCCCCAATACGCCCCC
>JAQMYJ010000033.1:16486518-16508126 GCA_030014305.1 Clarias laeviceps
GTGGAGCACTGCAGGGAAACTACTGAGGCTTCTAATTGCATTAGAAACGGATGAGCAATGCTCAATGACTCCAACTCCTCCCATAGTACATCTTAAGCACTAGTTCTGTTTGAATAATCATTTCAAAAGTGGAAAAACCCTGAGACCGTGTTTGATGGACAAGCAGTAATAATAATAATAATAATAATAATAATAATAATACTTCATTCTCAATAACCGTTTTATCCTGGTCAGGTTGACAGTGGATCTGGAGTCCATGTCAGGAAAAGTGAGAACAAGGGCATATGATTGGACAATAATAATAATAATACTAAAAGCTTAAATTACAGTTTATATCCATTCTTTTCAACAAACAAAGCAGCAGGTCTGTTACACTAGTTGTGTCATGACTGCTTTGCAATGTCTAATCAGCAGTTGGGCTATGACTGTTATATGATCGCAGGTCAGTATTTGGGCTGTGTTTGTATCTGGACCTCATGTCAGCAGTCACAGTAATTGATCTGCAACTGTATCCGAATTTCAGGAGAGCAACTCCTAAACTGTAACTGTTTCCTGATCTCTGACATTTGTCAATAATTTGACTGTGACAGCAAGTAGTTAGGCTGTGTCTTGTTTCATGACCATTTATGAACATCTCCGTCTAGATGGTGATCTTAGGACATTCATTAAGCTGCTACTGGCTGATTTAAGGTCAGTGGTAACATTATGGCTGTCTCACAAGGCCAAATCATGGTCATCGGAAACCAGAAAGCACTGACACCATGCTGTGTTTCCTCATTTCTCTTGTTTTGTCTATTGTTGGTTAAATCAGCATGAGGCACTGAGGTAAGACATGCATGTAGCCTCTGCTTTTGATAAATAATTCTGAGCACTGTGAGATGTACATAGAAATCAAGTAGGACATGGTGAGTTTGAAATTTGGAAAAATTGGATGAACATGAGAAACGAGGAAAGCACATCCAAGGAAGGACCATGAGGGAAATCTACCTAGATAAGACGTAGGCATGCAACCTGTTACTCTGTGGTGAATAGCAGTAAGTCAATGATACAAAAGGAGCATGATATTTCAACTTATACATTTAACACATCTGGGGTAAAGGAGAAAAGGAGAAGAGGAGAAAAATACCCTAGCATTATTATATTGTGTGGTCAATGTACATGAAAGCATGAATGATTTTTGCAGTTCGATATATTAAAAACAAATCTGTGAAATGTCATCAGAAGGGTTGTAACAGCATGCCAAAGTCAGAGATCCGTACATACATTGGGTTTGAAGTCATGGTTTGGTATATTTTCAGTACAGTGAAAAAATATATGAATATTTATTCTAAACTTAAATTGTAAACATATCATCTTGTACAAAATTGTAAATAGTGGCAATCCGGCACTATCCATAGCCAATCATGCAAACAGTGGCTCTTTTAAATAAGGGATATTTGAAATATACTTTTTTTTTTTTTATAAATAAAAATAATAATAATAGTTTGCTCCTGGTCATGGTACTGTTATTATTTTTGCACAACTCTGTGACCTGTTCTTTCTCAGAAGAGTAAATGGTGAGTGTGACTTTCTTAATATAAAATACCGAGTTTTATCTCCAAATCCAACTTTTTCATCACTGACAAATTGACATCAAATCATAAGGGCCTTTACACAACATTAAAAATAAACAAAGTAAAATGTCTTACCTTTAAATATAATAATACTATATAATACTATATAAAAGTATTAGGTTTAGATTAATCAACATACAAATATAATTATTTTGTTAAATCCATAACACTGACTATACAGTTCACACAACAGAACATGTGCTCATTCCGTTTCCCCACTTTATTTGTCGAACGCACCAAAGTCAGAAATTACAAAAGTCTGAACACTGAATTCTATTTTAAATAAAAGTGTTTCTTTAAGGCAGCACGGTGGTGTAGTGCTTAGCACTGTCGCCTTGCACTGCCAGGGTCCGGGTTTGATTCCCGGCCAGGCTCAATTCCCGTCTCTGTGTGCATGAAGTTTGCATGTTCTCCCCGTGCTAGGTGGGTTTCTTCCAGGTACTCCGGTTTCCTCCCACAGTCCAGGCTAATTGGGGTTCCCAAATTGCCCATAGTGTGTAAATGAGCGGATGTATGTGTACCCTGCGATGGATTGGCACCCTGTCCAGGGTGTACCCCGCCTCATAACCTAGTCTCCTGGGATAGGCTCCAGGCCCCCCGTGACCCTGAATACAGGATAAAGCAGTATAGAGATAAGTGAGTGAATTTGATTTTTCAAAACTGTACAAATGTTAACTCTCTAAAAAAATTGTCCTCATCAATATGCTGCCTGATCCATTAATTTAAATTAACCAATTTACCTAGACTATATTCACCCGGATTACAATGTGCACCTAACCGAACGTCTTGTACTGTACCAAACAGCACAAATTCTACCGTTTTACAGTCACACTGATTCATGTCAGTTTTGAGCTTAAGATGCCAAATCATACTGCTGCTTAAACCAGTTTGTCTGAAACTACACTGCCTAGCCAAAAAAGGCTATGCAATTTCAAAAGGGTCAAATTATTGGTCTGCATCAAGCAAAGAAAACAACTAAGGAGATTTGAAATCACTGGAACCGTGTTAAGAATACTTCAAAACATTATGAAAACTTGGAAGGATAGTAATGAACTGTCAACTTTGTGGAACTTAAATGATAAGTTCAGACTGACCCTATTCCAGAGCAATGGGTGTGTCAGGGCAAGAAGACAAGTGCATGAAGCGATGCACTCATCATGCATAGTGCCTGAAGGTACTGAATGACTAGAGTATCACATCAATGGAGTTTTTATTGCCTGATGGTGTGAGCATATTCCAGGACTTAAATAGTGAAAAAGTGGTTCTGCGAGCATGAGGGATCATTTTCACATGAACTGGCCACCACATTGTGTGCCGTAATCAAAGCTGAAGCTGCTTGAATGAAATAAGAGACTGTGATTTTTGTCCAGTCACTGTACAGTATATCTGCAATAATGTGTCAAACTAACAGTGTGTAGTTTTTCCACTAATCTTTCAAATTAAAAACAATTTAAAATTTAATACAGATTTAATCTTGATTTGTGGTTAGTTGAATTTTTTTTTTTTTTTTTTTTTTACACAATTCATGCTGATGTGTGACATCTCAAATTAAAAGCAGGTTAGAGCGACAGCCCCTCAAAATTTCTGTGCACATCCCTGCTGTGAACCCACAGTAGATCAGCTAGACAAGGGAACTCTTCACAGTCCACACACACTCATTTGCATGTAATGTAGAAACATACTGTAGGTCACATTTCTGAGCAACTGGGAAGATGAAGATGTGTATAGCTACAGAGCAAATGCTCTACGGATCCGAATACAAGGAAAGTGATCAAACATTGAGAGGAACATTTTATATTGGCACCACGGATGACAAAATTTAAGCAAAATATTGCCAGGTGTTGGCAGAAAGGGAGAAAGGGAGCCCTAACATCCTCTTATAGAAAATGGCCAAGTTGATTTCCGAGCCTTTCAGTGCACACTCACAAAGGGCCTTCAATTTCCCCCTGCCTGCCTGCTGTACAGGAAAAAAAAATGTGGCAGCACATGAAGACGCTGCAAGGCTGTATTGCATCAATAAATTATGGCTCATGTGCTTACATCGGTGTGCACTGCATTGTAAAAGACAGGTTATAGTAGAATAAGCATGAAATATAAAATACGGTAGGATGTGATGGCAAGGGTTTTTTATTATTTTTTAAACAACCCCTGACCCACTCTCTTGCTTCAGCCCTCAATACTTGTTCACTAATGACATTCATTTTTTTTTTAATTATGTTTTTATTTTATTTTGCCTTCTTTGAAGATTTAATACTTGAAAAACAGAAAATCAGACAAATCAAAACTGTTGTATGAATAAGTTAAGACACAACCAGAAAGGTGTATATACAACATATAGCCAAAAGTATATAGAAACCTTGATTACACCCAAATGTGAGCCTTCCTTAAACCTTTCCAAAAACTTGGAAGCAAATGTTTGTATAGGATATGATTTACAGTTTCCATTCACTGAAACCTGTTCCAGCATGACCAGGCCCTTGTGCACAAAGTGAGCTCTGACCTCGATCCCACTGAACACCACTGGGATAAAGGCAGTGTTGACTGGGACAGAGTCTGATTTACTTAAACATTTGTAGCCATGATTGCTCAGAAGTATGATCAGGATGAGATCATGGGTTGAGATCAATTGTCTATGGGTTAAACACATTTCTGTGGATTTTAGCACTTTTATAATTTGAATTATAACAACCATGAGTGTGTGTGTGTGTGTGTGAGAGAGAGAGAGAGAGAGAGAGCAACAATAATATTCATTTTGTCCTGATTTATCTTTCAGTGTTTTGTCTCATGTGCCATGTCTCTAGAGAGTGTAGTGATTGATAGCCTAATCCAGTGGCTGTGCTTCAAGAACCTCATCTCATTCTGTGTTCTTATCATTAGAAGTTAGCCTGTGCTTATGTTCACAGCTCGCTGCCTGCTACTGGCCCATGAGATTTAAGGGTCTGGCCTTTAGAATATATTTAACACAAAATTTAAATCTTGACAGTGCTTAGATGTCTGTTCTCAATGATGCAGCTTTAATTAATCATTTAATTAAAATAAAAGGCCTACTGTACCATGGTCTGTCTAACACGCAGACTGCTGTGCTGATTACTCAAACATGCCACTCTAATTTAAACAGCCACAGCCTCTTGCATCACAGACGCCAGATAAACATCTTGCAACTCTTCCACCAGCCTTCAGAGCATACGCACAGCAAGAGGGAAGACACTGTCCTAGGTAAATAAAAATGTAAACATGAAAGACAAATCTGTTTCTTTTTTATTTTTGACATGAGTCTGCTGTCAACAAAGAGCAAGATGTTTTCTAGACCTGTATCCTGCCTGCCAGACCAGCATCTCAGCTCTTCTTTTCTCTATGAAGGCAGAAGTGGATAAATGCTGAATATATAAGCTTTGGTAAAAGAGGCAGAAAGCTGCATGAGCATTCAGATGAAGCTGAACCGGAATTATACACAAGCAGCGATTCTTTCTTTTGCTTCCCCTTCTCATTGTTAATATAGAGTCGATTCTCAAACAGCAGGACAACAAACACTGGCTGGTGTGCACATATTATCACATTATCACATTAAAGGGAAAAAAAGGCCACCAGCCACCCTGGAGTCCCACTATGCTGCTTTGGGCTCGCCATAATAGAGACAATGAGGAAGAAAAAGATCAATAGATGATTATTGTGATCAATGGATATAAGTAAGTAAAAAAGTAAAAAAAATAAAAAATAAAAATGAGAATGAGGCAAAAATGTAGTATTTTCAAAGCATTACTTCATTTTTTGACACCCATTTCTCTCTCTCGCATACTCTCTTTCTGTCTAAGATGATGGGCTTTCAGTTATGCAGTGGCATCCATGCCAACATCCTGTAGCTCTCAAATGGGCTCTGACACCACCCAATCCATGGCACTGCACTCTAACGAAGGCTGGTGTGCATGCACACACACACACACACATATATGAGTGCACATACTGATGCAAACACTAGCCACAGCTCAATCATTGATTAATCTTTGGATAAAGATAATATGGCTCAGAGCAATAACACAGCTTTGTGACACTGTTCGCAACACAATATTGGCATAGGCCTAATTTCTATACTAGTTCTCTAAAAGTAACAATGCATTCTAGATAAATTATAGACTTTGAAACAGAACATTTTCCTATAATTTATTCTGCATAACAGACGGCAAAGTACTGAAACTGTGCATGAGAACAGAAATATAGTTCACTGTGGGAGTCTGCTTTTAAAAGACGTATTCTTTTCCTGCAGTGCACTATTTCCACTTATAGTTTTATATTTACAGTTTTTCTGCTTTTCTGTGTACCAAAATCCTTTTTTTTTCCGCATGACCAGTTCAATCTCACTTTATCTCTTCGGAAGGAGTGTTCTGTTACTTTTCTGTTAACAATGCCATTCAAATGATTTTCATTTTGGCTCTGGAACCTCTTGTGAAGTGTCATAACAGGCCCATTCATCACCAAATTTGAACCTGGAAATAAACAAAAGACCTAGGCAAAGTGGCACATTTTAATGTCTTTATTATTCAGTGTTGTTATTTATCCACAATAGGGCTGGAACGATTAACTGATTCCAATTGACACACAAACACATGTGGGCACAATGTGAATGGATTGATAGAACAGCCGTGAAATGGAAGCAATTTTAAAAAGAAATTAAAATTTACTACAGTACATGTTGCATCTATAAAGTCCAATCTATTTCATCATTAGATGTATGCATGTTTTTTTTTTATTTTTTTTTTTTAGAAATGTGATAATTTGATATATTGATATTATTATCTCTCCTAAATTTGACTACTTTGCTATATGTTGTGCACAACAAACAACATGTCTGAGTGTATATACTTACAGTGGTGTCTGAGTGTATATACTTACCTGGCTGGAAGATTGACAGGTCAGATGCAATTTGCAAAATGTGTCATGCTGCTGTAAAGTACATAGGAAGAACTAACCTTATAATTCACATGAAGCGGCATCACGATGTGTAGAGCCGTCTGTGAGTAACCCAGCATCCCCTGCCTTGGGTTCAGATTCATCACCAGCTACTATCCCAAGCGTGGTGTGCAAAAAAAATTTTCCATGCACCACTGACTAACAGCTCCACTGATGTAAAGATGATAACTGATGCCTTCACAGCCTTCTTACTTTTACAGCAGCATGTGACTGCTAATATTTTCCCCCATTTGTAAGCAGGTATAAAAGACCTCTTTGTGAAAGGTTCATTTACTTTTTTAATTGGTCACAATATAGAAATTGCTTTCTGCTGCTCAGTGGTGAGTTAGCCTACCTATTGCTTAAAAAGTGTTAAGCACTTGGCTATTCATATTGCGCTTAATTGCGCTTGTTAATCTTGAGCAAGCTTAATGTTGTGAGTCATTAAAAGTGCACTGTGATATAAACAGAGTGCATTCGTGAACGGTAGTGATTTTATTTGATTATTAAATAACCGAACTTATTGAATTGCAGTGATTGGGCTCTGAATTGTATCGCACCACACTGGTAGTCGCTGCATATGTATAATGTATTGGACCAATGACTGTGTATCAAGATACATTTTATATTGGCCTCACACCAGAGATGTCACAGAGAAATGAATAACATTGGTAAGTTTTAGAGCATAGTCAGAGCTTGACAGCATCTGTTATTAAACCCAATTCCAAAAATTGGCTGATGACTGTCTGCCAATGTGTAACATCACTAATTTGGGCACTGAAGACAGCAGTAGGTCAAGTTTACCTAGCATGGGGTTTCCCCCATTCTTCCATTATGCAGGTCTTTAGCTGCACAGTTGTACAGGGATTCATTGTCATATTTTGCACCTGCTCTCTGCACATCTTTAGCAGCCATGCACGTGTAAACCGAGCAGAATGTGGTTTGGCATCGTCCTGTTCGAAAATACAGGGATGTCTCTGAAAAATATAGTGTTTGGATGGCAGCATATGTTTCTCCCAAAATAACATTTTTCTGCATTAATGGTGCCCTCACTGATGTACAATTTACCCATGTCACAGGCACTGATACACCCCAATATCATGACTGATGCTGTCTTTTAGATCTGATGCCTGGATGGTCCTTTTCCTCTTTGACCCAGCAAACATAACAGCTGTTGTCACAAAAAACATTTGAAATGTTGAGTCATCAGATCTCCAAACAGGTTTCCAGGAAGCCACTGTCCATCTCAGATGAGGCAGAGCCCAAAGAAGTCTCTGGACAATATTGATGTATGGCTTCCTTAAGCCTTAAGTGGCATGTGTAAATGGAGCGACAAATGGTGATAATGGACAAAGGTTTACCAAGCTGTTCCCGAGCCCATATCATGTTAATCACTACCGAAACATGATGTTTTATTAGACAATATGTCTAAGGGATTGGATTGAGATTTGATATGTTTTCTTGATAATATTGTGTACTAACATTGTTAAATGTTTTCCTGAAAGTACTGGATGGTGCATTTGTTGGTAAATCGGGAAGCCTCGTTTATTTTCCTCCAAATTATCCTAGTCAGGAAGTTGGGGTCAGAGCGCAGGGTCAGCGAGGAAACAGCACCCCTGGAGCAGATACTGTTGAGGGCTTAAACCATGGTTAATCAAGGAATGGGCAAATGGGCAGAACGAATAGAGCCTGGCTGTTATTTGGAAACCACCTACCTAACTCAGTTACCACCCATAAGCTAGCGAGCTTCGCTTTAGCTTAGCTAAAATTCTGTAGTGGTTAATGTTAATTCATATGCTATTGCATTTGATGGAACTCCGTACAACTCCTATAGTTCTAATGGTTTAAGTTAAACTACAACGATTCCAGTTAGCTGGTTAGCTAAAGTGATGCATAGCAGACAGCCAGCAGTTTTATTTTGACATTTGCAATGCATCTATGACTCAAATTGGCCACACCCCTAAATATGCATAAATTTATGGCTTAATACAATTCAAATTGATGAGTTACATGAAAAATTTACCCCTGGAGAATCATGAATAGGAAATCTAGCTTTTTTTTGGTACCAGACTGTAAACAAGCTTATTTTTGTTAAATTTGAACCATTTTGCAGGTCAATGGGGGATGACTCACTTTTGGAGCAAGCCCCCAGCGGACATTCAAGGAACTGAATGTTTTGGCACTTCCTTGTTGGACTGAGGTTGTCTCTTGTTCATTCCTTAATAGGTTTATGGAAGACATTCTGTGGCATGTCTAGTCCTCTAGTCCTAACCAGTGGGCGACTGTACTGTATATATCAGATGCAATATTTACTATCACTGGAGAATCTTGTTTTTCCACAGAACTTGACTCAGGAATAATAATATTAGTAAAATTCTTACAGAGAACAAACAGACATTATTATCTTTATTTAGAAATGTGCTTAAAATATAGAAGTCATTTCTTCTCAAAATTCCTTGTGCATTGTGGTCTTTGAAGCATTGTTTCCATATATAGAGCGCAAAAACCTGGGAAGTTACATTGTGGTTTTATATAGTACACTGAACTATTTTATATCAAAAAGCCAAAGCCCCTTTCGACAGTTTTGTGTGAATCAAAGCTAGATTGCATCTTTCTTTATAGTCTGCACCAAATATTTCCAGAGACAACAACTTTATGTTTATTCCTGGATTCTGTTTCAAATAAGAGGCCTGACACCACAGTTCTTGACACTGTAGCATGGAGATGCAGCAAACTTAAGATTTGAGTGTGTGAGCTAGAGCATGCTGAAGAAGCCTGGCAGAAGAGACCTTGCCCAGCTTTGATCTTAGACACATACAAAATGTATCAGCTACGAAAAAATACACACGCGCGCACACCGAGGTGGATGGGGCTTGAGGCTGTCTTTTAGTAGCCAACAGACAGGAGGAGAATATTTTCTCTAACAGGAGGCTGTATGTGTTTTCCACTGACCTGTTACACACAGGAATTAAATAACTACAGTGCAGTGAACTTTGGTGAAGATAAGAAATTCTTCATCATTTCTGAAATGATGTGCAAGTACTAGCTCTTTACTCAACAACCAGGGTTAGGGAAAAAAAACTCTTTCTGCCCTATTACCCTGTTCATTCTATTTTCTGCATCCTTGCTATGAATATGATAAAAGTAAGCTAGGTCACTTATTTGTGGACAAAAATCTAAAAGAAACCAAACTTAAGCCTCAAACATGCACAGGGTTGCGGAATATTATTAAAAACCCTAACAATCAAGTGATGAATTCAAAATGATAGTTTTGTCATTAAATCAAACCGTGTATATAATGGCTACAGTGAATGATGTCTCCTGAAAAGTGGCACAGGTTTGCAGGCTGTAGGAGGATTGATGCAAGACAGGGGTGGAGCAGAAGTCCTGCTAGGCTCAAGTCCTTTGGGATATCAGAGCACAGCAGGCAAATTTTAAATAGGGAAAAGATGACACAAAGTAGTTTTGCTTACATAAAATACTGCCACAATAGTCTGGCCATTAATTTTAAAGCCTCCTTTTTTGTGCTGGGCCAAGTGCTGGGCCATATCTGTCTTTGCCCCCTTTCTCCACTTCCAGCCGGTCTGGACCGGCAGGCACGGATAGAGGCAGTTGTTAGTCTGTCCACAAATATATACACATATATACACACACACACTAATACACACAATATAAAAAGAAGTTCTGATTCATAAATAGCATTAACTATGCAGCAGAGCAGCCGTCCAGCCACAATCTCGAGCAGAAGGAGGGGGAGCAGCAGCGCGTCCATGAATTATTGAGCACATGGCTGGAGCACACCACCGACTGGACGGGAGCTGACGCTGCCCACTGATAAAGCGCAATGGCTACAGCACAGAGGAGGTGAAAGCAGACGATCAGACTCCTAACACTACAGCAAGCATGATTTGAACAAAAGTGGGGAAAAAAAACAACTTGTAGTGAACAGATGATCTAACAAATAACACAGCCTCTTCTGCAATAGCGTCTTTAATGCAATCTAACAGATATCAAAAAAGGAAGCTATAGAAACAGCCCATGAACTACACATGAAACACATAAGCTGCATTCCCTGCAGTGCAGGAGGGCGGGGAAACCACACTCTTTGAAAATACATCAATCTAACGTCTTTATGAACTGTGATGACGCTGCAGACACAATGTTAACACCCCGTAGCAACTACAGCACCTTTGTTTTACAGCATGCCATTGAAGCACGGCGCTCTGGTTGAAAATCTACCTCTTCTCCCCTTCAAAAGCTCTTGCTGAACACTTACATGAGACAATATTCAAATGGCAACACTTGAGAAGATGATAGTATCAGGGAATATTTTCAAGAACTACAATACCTGGGAAATTAGATACACTTGAAGTATTGTCCTCGTCCTGAATGTATATAGAAATTGTCAAGCAGACACTGCTGAATGAATACTGTAGCTTCAGCAATTACAGCCAAATTACAGCAAAATTGCATTAAAATTCCACGTCAAATCATACTGGCAAAACATTACCCTTTTTTTTAAATAGAGTTTGCGTTCTTTAATTGATAAGGGAATAAAACAGAGAGGCAACATTAGCCAAACTTTCAGCCTCCCTTGACTCCACCTCTCATTTGTATTAGATGCACTGACTGACCAGCAGTTCTGCAAAGCAACACACACACTCTCACACACTTATATTTTGCATTTATCCCAAAGTAAGCCCCCTCCTAACACAGCAGTGACACAAACGCAATTACAATTTGGACGAGAACAACAAACAAATGTTTCCACAAAACAACTCATGACACTCTTGCATGCACAAAGAGGCAAATAATAGATCAATACACCGTTGCACACACCCGCGATCTGGCGGTTCTGTCCCTAAGGAAAAGAGAACGGATCCAGTGAGCTGGGTGACACTTACCAGACACGCCGCCATATGTGGTGCGCTTGTCTCGGCCGATGCCAGGCCAGGGACAGCCGTCTGCCTTCAGTCCCATCAGGCCTGAGACCGTGTTGGTAGCAGTGACGCCATCTGCACCACCTACACCCACGAGGTTAAGAAAGTAGCCATAAAGAAGGAGGAGTAGAAAGAGGTAAAATCTAACCTCCTAAAAAAAAAAAAAAACTGCATAACACTGAGCTTGTACAGACCCCTACACTGCCAGATCACAGCATTAATCAACTCACATCTGATCATTACTGTTTATTGTGCTTAAGTCTACCATCAACATGTTGCAAATCTCAACAACCTCACGTGCCTGGCTGGAATAACACTTGAACTTTTAAAGTTG
Source organism: Clarias laeviceps (assembly GCA_030014305.1). Classification (NCBI taxonomy): domain Eukaryota; kingdom Metazoa; phylum Chordata; class Actinopteri; order Siluriformes; family Clariidae; genus Clarias; species Clarias laeviceps. Next base: position 16,498,350 of record JAQMYJ010000033.1, read on the forward strand.
TGAAATCTGCTAATGTAACATGTTAAATTCATTGATCAGTGATCTGGTTAAAAGTGACAAAATGGGTATGGAAAAAACAGGCTACCTTCATGTGCAGCCTTGGCAATATCCACAATGTTGGTGACATTAGGGGTCAGCTTGGCAAAGAAAGGGATGGTGACAGCTTGTCGTACCCAGCGGCAGATGTTCCGCACCAGCTCTGGATCCTTTTCAATTTTGGTTGGGGAAACAAACAAACAAACAACAACAAAAAGAGATTCACACGGCTGAACTAAACGTGCAAAACACAAAACAGGGCAACTTAATGTTGGCAGTCTGTTATGGGGGTGTGTATGCGAGACAGAATGAGAGACAGGGAGAGAGAAATCCTCAGTACAGCGATTGAGGGATTATATAAGTGTGAACTGCTGCTCCAGGAGGATTCATGGTTTATTAGACATCTCCTGGCCTGTCAGTCTGGCTGTTTAGAGAAAGGAGAGGATGCTCAGCGTCTGACGTGCTCACACTCAGCGCAGTTCTGCAGCCTGCTCAAGCATACAACCATGTCTAAATCTACGACATCCAAACCAACAGCAGCACAGGGATGGCTGGCGAACACTCACACCCTCAGACATATTCGTGCATCTCTCATAACACAGGAACAGCGGTACTGTATTTAGTGTGTGTAATGCAGGCGAAGATTTAATAAGCTTTATTTTAGAATCTCTTTAGATGTAATATAATGAAATACAGTGTGAGAGAAAGAAATGCACACGGAGGAAGGAATGCCTTATATGGCGCCTTCTAAACTACCAGTCACGGTTTGGCTCAAAATCAAATCTACTTGTTGAAGGAAACAATCTAATTTTAAAAACAGTAACAACAAAAGTACTTTGTTATAAAAAATACTTATTAAAATACTGAGAAAAAAATTACACCTGGGTAAATTTCACTTATAAATCATAACTCATACTGACTGTACAGTGTATACTGTATTTCTTTGTCTTAAATGAAATATTATATACAGCGATGAAAAATGTTTTTTAAACTAGGGTTTTCAACATTTCACTATTGATTCTTAGGCGATTCAAAAGGATGGTGGATCGTTCTCTATACATCAGTACTATGTTAGTTTGTATGGTAATGGGGTTACTGTATTAGGCACAACAGTGATGTACAAGAAAAGCATTCATTTCCAACCCTTTATTCAAAAACAGAACTAAAATCTTTAGAAAGTGCACAAACATGTTGCTCCTTGAGCTGTTATAATAATAATTCAATAAAATAAAAATGGACTAACACAAAAAACATAGACATGTATGCTTTACATACAGAGAGTGTGTGTGTTTGTCTCTGTGAAGGTGAAAGTACAGTAGAAGGGGTCTGTGTGTCAGGCACGGTGTCCAATGATGCGCGCGCACACACACACACACACACACACACAGAGCAAGCAAAGAGCAGGCTAAGCCCTGAGCAGAGAGAGAAAATGGATTTTTAACGTCTTTAATGAGACTTGCTTTTGCTTTACACGCGCGCTGTACACACGCATACAGACACAAAATAAAATATGTTTTTTACGCGCACACACGTTAAGTGTGTTTTACGCAGCAGTACAGTACATAAAAGCATGCAGATTCAGGTCAAGAGCTTCAGTTAAAGCTTACATCAAATATTAGAATAGGACTAAAACATCCAAGGAGCAAGATGAAAAAACAAAACAAAACACAGGACAATGGGCAGAATGGTTTGAGCTAAGGTAGCTCAAATAACTGTTTACAACTGTGGGAACCAGAAAAGTATCTCAGCGCAGATAACATGTTGAGGCAGATGGGCTACATTAGCACTAAACATTAAAACAACCTTCCTAAACTGTGGAGGTCCTCTTTGCTGCCAAAACAGCTATGACCTGCTTAATTACAATGTTCAGGTATGTGGTAGCTGTCAAGGCAACATCCACATAAATGCAAAGACCCAAGGTTTCCCTGCATCGTCCAGAACATTCAAATGTCTCTGTTTTCTTGCTTTCTTCCCATAGTGCATGCTAGTGCCATCTCTTCCTTAGGAAAGGAACACAAGCGTCCGCAGCTGTCCACACTATGTAAAAGAAAACATTAATTCATCAGATCAGGACACCTTCTTTCACTGCCCTATGGTCCATTTTTGATGTTCATGTGTCCATGAGCAGTCTGACTGGTCTGCGGTTACACAGGACTAGACACTGGACCATACATACTGTAACAATGATACATTTCTCTTACAGCCAGCATTTATCTTTTCAGCAGTAACTCTCCTGTGGAACTGAACCTGACTGGCTAGCCCTCTAACATGTTTGCAAAGTTTAGTTAGTTTATTATATTCTGACTAAAACTTAAAGTCTGACTAAAACATAAAAAAAAAAAATTGACCTGGAAGTCAAACAAAATGTGTAATAGCAGGAAACACTGCTAATAATACAGCGGCGTCATCTGCCTTCAGATAACACCATAACCACGAGAGATAGCATGAATCTCGTATGTACAAAAGGTAAAACATAAAGCACGTACAAAGTGTACAGAGCTATAAAGCTGTCCCTGTTTTTACTGTGCAACATGCTACTCGCCGCTAGTTAAATTGTCTTCTATGTGTTTACAATTGTAAACATGTTTGGTGTGTGATGTAATAGGTCAACCAGGAAAGGTCCATTAATAATAACGCTGGAAGGAGACATGTTGGAAGGAGACATGTAGCAGGGTTGAACATACTTCGGCCAATAAGTGATTCCCCTGCTGTGAGTGTATAATGGGACAAGAGCAGTAGTCCAATTAAAAGACATCGAGAAGCTTTAATCATAGCTTGACTTAACTGTGCATGTAAATGTACTGACTGATGTGCATGCGTGTGAGGGCAAGTCCGATTCCACATTAGAGTTACTTTAGCACACATCACCCTGTCACTGGTTTACTGATTGTCCTTCCTTGGACCACTTTTGGTAAGCAATAATTAATCCATACCAGGAACCACCCACAAGACGTGGTGTTGGAGATGACCCAGTCATCTAGTCATCACAATTCCACCCCTGTCAGAGTCACTCAGATTCTTACACTTGCCAAGCTTTCCTGCTTCCATCACATCAACTTCGAGAACCGACTGTTCACTTGCAGCCTACTACTGTACTATATATCTCACCCTTGACACTTTGACAGGTGCCACTATAACAAGGTAATTATTGTTATTCACTTCACATGTGACTGGCTTTGATGTTACAGCTGATCGGTGCAAATTTACAGAATCATGCATTATACAATTACACAGGGCTTACTGGATACTAATCTTAAACCTGACAAAATATCTTCTCTGACTGAAAGAAAAATATTAAAAACAGTATTTTCACTTTGAGTTTGAGTAAAACTGACTTCCATATTGACTAGTTACTGCATTGACACCAGGTGCACTAGTCCCACACCTCCACATTTAAGGAAAGAAACTTTTCACAGAAAACCAATACATCCTCTATTAACGAACACTTCTTTTGACTTGCATGATCAGTGTGAACTGTAGTATTTTGTTCTTGTAACTGCAGCACATATGTTATATAAAAACTAGCAGACGACAATTTTTTTCTATATTCTTTAATGTGCTGCCAAATGTATAATGAGTGAGGTACAGTGGCATAAGTAAGATGTATAATAAGCTTCATTAGTCAATATGCAACGGCTAGAACACAAATCTTTGCTATTCTTTAAGCGGTAGGACCGTTTACAGTAGGTGAAATTTGTGTGTATGCCAAGTCTCGTTCAAACCTGGACTAAGAGCTTATAGAGGTTTTGATCATCCTGATGATTGTTAGCACAACTTTTAATCCAAATGTCATTTGATTTTATGAGGTTTGTGGATGACCTTTTCCTTTTGTCATCTTATAGGCTACTAATTACACAATGTAGTCTTTACAGCTTTTTACCATCTTTATTTCTCACCATTGGACCAACAAACTTAACTGCATTGTGGACTCTCATTCTCAATGCAGACTCTCTTCTTCTTTTTCTCTCTCTCTCTTTCTGTTGTCCTTCAGAAAGCTCTATCATTTGTACGTTTAAAGAAAAGTGCCTTCTTTTTTGACAAATCCGACAGCTATTAATACATATGTCCTTGAGCAATGGTTTTTGGTTCCTTGGATAAAGAAGTGTGATTTACCAGGTCTATGTGCAAAATGGAACATTGAGGTCAGTTTCCGGCAGAGAGGAAAAGGTTAGTGTTTGATTTTTAAAACCATTAGGCAGGATTGATTTGTCAGAATGGGGTACCGAAAAGAAACATGTCCCTGGGAATATTTCATTTCTATTTCCATGACATGTTAGGTAATTCGGTGCCATTTCCACCTGCGAGACTCCTGTGTGTTTGCGGATGTGCATTCGGCTTTAGAGAAATGGACAGAGGGACGGTATTTGCACCTAAAGATATGCCATACACATTCTAAAGGCTCTAGATGGAAGACAGGAAAGGTTACTGTGTTGTAGATAAAATTCATACATACATTTTTTATCATACTTTTTTTTTTCCAGAAGATACTGAATTTATGCACTTGTGTCTCCAGCAAGTGTCATCCATAGCAATTTGTCTTGATTTATTCAAGGCTTAAACAGGGAATAAACAAGGTTGGAGAGCTGGATTCAACTAGTCAGCTCCGAGCCATCTGCCAGTGAAGGAGCTGTAATATCTGAGCTCCTGAGAGATGGTTAATCGCACTGCTGGCGTCTTAGGGAGATTCATTGGTTGATGTAGCAGATCTTGAACTCCAGGCAACAAAACCAGATGTCACTACAGTGTTGTAGGAAAGTGTGCCTTCTGTTCCTTGACAAACCTGTAGTAATGTTAGTATTTATACATAAACCTCTAAAAACAAACCTCATATCAGTGTGAAATCTTGAAATATACTGATAGCAATTGACGCCATTTTAGGCAACAGACCGAATTACAGTTACTTTAATGTCAACTAGGATGGACCAAAAACTGTTATTGATTATCCCTATATGTGTTCATTTATTAGCATTCATCTGAAAGGTACATTCCAATTGGACAGATTAACTGAACTTCACCCACCGTACAAAGACTGCAATTAATGATTAAATTTAACCAAATTAACTTTGCATACAAGGCGGCACGGTGGTGTAGTGGTCAGCATTGTCGCTTTACACCTCCAGGGTCCGGGTTCAATTCCCGGCCAGGCTCGATTCCCGTCTCTGTGTGCATTGGTGTTCCCAGAGTATGTGTATGTGTGTGCCCTGCGATGGATTGGCACCCTGTCTTGTACCCTAAGCCTCCTGGCATAGGCTCCATGACCCTGAATACAGGATAAAGCAGTATAGCAGATGAGTGTGTGAGTGAACTTTGCATATATACTAGTAGTATATAGAAATATATACAGTAGTCTTCTACATAAATACTAAATTTACCCTTAAACGCTTTTTGAACATTTGCGATTGAACATTTTGTAGTGTTAGAACCTTAAACTGAAATGGGCTTAATCAGGATTTTTTTTTTTGCTTTCTAATAAAGGATTACATATTCCTGGCCATCTAAACCAAAGATTCTAAGTTCATTTGGTTCTTGTTTTGGTTCATGGGCTAGACACCCCTGGACTCGACATATCCATATCCACACACTAAAGGTGTTTGAACTTACAACATAACAACTGTAGCACTACGGGAAGTTTTGTGGCAAATGTGCTGGTGCACTCTGCGTCCAGCATCCTGAGGGCATGGCTTTTTATGAGCGGAATGGTGTTAGTCTTTAAGAAGGACAACACGAACACAGCCGCACCGAAAGCAAAGCTGGCCTTCCTCCCAGAGGGGTCATGGGGAAATTGCATTAGGCCTGTTCCAGCAAGAGAGACGGGGTTGTGGCCTGCAGCCAGGCACCAGCCACCAAACAGATGCTGCTTGTAAGAACTGTGCTCTCACAGTGGGCATGTGCTCCCTCTGAGGCCTGCCTGTGACAGCTTATTACAGGCCAGATGGGGGTGAGAGTATGAGTCTATAGGCCAGGAACCGTGTCCCTGTCCACCATGCAGTCCGTTACACACAGCATTACATGCATGGCTGGACAGCCCCAACACCTGTGTGTTTGTGCATGGCAGACTTGCTTTTTTGGCAGAGTGACTGGGGAAAATTCAGCATAACTTGCCACTAATGGCCTGGGAGCGATGCAGACCTGCAGCAGGGGAAACTCAAAATCAGGAACATGGTCAAGCGCCAAAGTGCCTCGTGGGCACATAATCAGACACGGAGAGCTTACAGTCCCACTCAAGAGCATTCAGCAAAGAAAATCGACTAGTGAGCAGCAATAAGAGCCGAGTGAATTGCATACTCACTCCAGCAGCACTGTTCAGGAGGCATGGCTGCATGGAGGAGGGGAGGTCTAGTATGAAATTAAAGGAGGGGCACGGCATCTCCACGGAGAATTCTTTATTTATTTTCTCTCTCCCCCGTGCTGTCACCGCAGGGCAGGTGGAGCCCAGCGTGGGATTCATTTCAGCACAACGGGGGGTGAGCGGATCGAGGGAACAAGGAGAGTAAAGAGTCAGTGAGAGAGAGAGGGAGCAGAAAGAGGGTCTTTAGCACCCTCAGGCAGAAAGACAGGAATGGCTGAGGTTTGAACAGAGATGGGTAGTAAAGGGATAGTGGCTTTGCACCTGAAATTTTAATTTTGCCATGCAGGGTCACAGCAGGTGGGCGCTCTTGTTAAGAGCCAGTAGCCAGCAAGTCTCGTAGGAGGGATGATGGAAGCGCCGTGCCACTAGGTCCGGTTTGGTGGGCTGAAAATAGTTGTGGGAGCCTGCGCCACTTTTAATTTGTGAATCCAAGGAGATGGTATTGAAGGGTGGCAAAATATGAGATCCCAATGGATGCCGAGTCAAACCTGAGTAAGAGCAATGACAAAGACTCCTCACACCTAGGAGATCTTAATTTGTCACAAAAGCTGAGGTCTTTTACATGCCCCCTTAACCTGACATTTTAATAACTGTGCTTATGTCATATGTGTGGGCCAGTAACTACAGAAGGAAAATCCACATGGTAACACTGAATGGTTTAAAAGAAAAAAAATAATGCACACAGCTACTGTACATTCTAACCGGCAGGCTTGTTGAGGTGAGGTTCAGAGGCTTCTGAGGCTTTCATTCAAACTCATTAGGAAATGTAATACTTCCTGAATGGAGCAGTGAAACCCCAATCAGTAAACAGGATAATAATATCATTACATGTATTTATGCTTATCATAAGTAAACAAAATCATCTCTAATGGTGGCTAGATTTTAAACAGCTCTGAGAAAAGAACATTATACTGTGAAAACTAAGCACAGCCACTGGGGGGAAATTGCATATTAATATCCCATTAAAATCAAATTCTGCCTCTCTTTTGATGTAGTCAGAAATAATGTTTTTCCCCAGCTAGTAGAAGAAGTGCCAACCGGTGTGATTAAATGATATTGCCTCTCTTTAGTTCAGATGGAGGTTACCTGCCTGCGGCCCGGCAGCTTTGATTAGCTTTTTGTCTTAGAGCGGAAAATCTACAGCAAACGGATATAACTCTTTAAATTTACGAGTGCTGCAGTGGAAAATAGTTCCATCTCTGTTAGGATGGAAAACCTGTTCTATTTCCTATACTATAACACATAATCAAGTGAACGAGGGGAAAATCCTTTTTCAATCATCGACTCGTGCTGAAGAAGAACTTAAAAGAATGGTACTGTATATATCATGAGGTATGTTTGTCTTTCACATGCTACCAATAATTACACCAACGGTTTCTCTTATTTATCAGGGTTAGAGCATTGCATTGTTTATCAAAGCAGATCTGTACAGTTACACTTTGTAGCTATGTTGTGGATCCACACTGCAGTCATTTTGCTTTTAATCTAGAAAAGGAACGTCCAGACACACAAAAAAAGATATCAGATTTCTGATTTTGTGGTGCTATCATAACAACCTGGTTGACTTGAAAACATCATCAAACAGTAGAATGGTGGATAAATAAATTGAGAATATATATATATATATATATATATATACTTTTATGGCAAAAGAGGTAGCAGATAACGTACATGTAAAATGCAAAAAGACATTTTTTTTTTGTGCTCCAAAACAATTAACACCACCACCAGGTGACCTGAATAACAATAATCACCAACTATAAACTAGCACCCTGGTGACAGGTTCATGGGCACCCAAGGCTCACACATGCCTGCAAGGATCAAAGGTCAGTGGGTTCTTGTGGGTCTGGTCCCAAAGAAAAGCCAATGCAAAAAATATCACTGGAAAAAAGACAATGCTGACCACGATAGAAAGGCACCAGAACACCCAGTACATTGCATCCAACCATGGACAATCGAGCACCCATGGAATGTGCCAGACAAACAAGTCTGATCCATGGAGGGTCCACTGGACAACCCACAGCACCCAAAAAATCCATATTCAATCATACTGCTGCTGTGATACCCACACAACATATTTTTACACTTCTATACTCTTACACTTTTATACCTCAGTTTACAATTTGTTTCGTACAGTCTGTAAATCCTAGATAATTTATACCCTTCTCTTTTAATTATACTTTATTTTGTAATTTTTATTGTAACATATCTTTATAAATTTAATGATTTAAATTTTTATTTATTTTATTGAAATTGTATTTTTACTTTACTTATACAGTACATACTGTACTGTATATAATTTAAATGTAAATGTTATACTTGTATATATCCACAGACACACACACAGTGTTACACAATTTTATTAAATGTCACCTCAAAGATTACACTGCACTGGCATGTTGTGGATAAAAGATAAAAGCAGTGTTTGACTGGGCATGCTTTGTTTTGGACTGTGGTTATTTAACAGAATGTGAACAGTGGATCTGTGGTATTTGTCTGACACAGACTCTAGAAAGAAAAACGCAAACAGTTACAAAAGTCTGGCTGTGTGATAGAAGCTTCTCATGATGGAAAGGCCAACTCGGGTGCTTCAAACAGCCCTTTTATCCTTTTTTTTTAAATCCTTTTCTGCTTTGCATTTAATGATTTTGTTTTTGTTTCTATCTGACATGTGTGTTGCTACTAGAGCAGGTTTTCATGTCATTTTCTTGACCACTACAGACTTGGTGACAAGCTGTGTCAAAAATGGCTAGATTAAGAAACACAATTTCCTATGCCTAAACAGACCAACAAACAAACACTCAAACATACAAAAAGATTTACTGTTTTACAAATCTGCAGATGCAATACAAACATGGCATATGATATGCCATGATATCCTAAAAAGAAATATATATATATATATATATATATATATATATATATATATATAGTGAAATCTCGGATTGTGAGTAACGTGGTTTACGAGTGTTCTGCAAGACGAGTAAAGATTTTTAATAAATTTTGACTTGAAAAAAGAGTCTTGGTTAACGGGTACCGAGTATCATGTATCACGCATGCTCTTCTTGTTTTGACGCCAAGCGTCACGTGATCACAACTGAAAAGCAAAAGCAAGTCTCATTAGAGACGTTAAAAATCCATTTTCTCTCTCTGTATCAGCCTGCTCTTTGTGTCTGTGTGCACGCGTGTCTTTGGACACCGTGCCACACACACGCACACACACACACACACATACACACACATACAGACCCCTCCTACTTTCGCCTTCACAGACACACACACACTCTCTCTGCTCTACACAGAAACACTGATTGTGATTCTTTTCAAAGGTAAAGTGCAGGTTAATTTGTTTTATTTTTACTTTACAGCAGTGATTCGCTCAATCGAGTGTC
>JAQMYJ010000033.1:16508226-16529356 GCA_030014305.1 Clarias laeviceps
ATTTAGTTAAATATACTTTAGTATTTCTACAAGTTTTAGGTTTCAATTACTATTAATAAAATTTATTTCTTTTATCATTTCTAGTTTTATTGGATTATAAAAAAGTTCCCGTTTTTTTGTGTCACCTTGTACATTACCCAGCCAAAAAAAAGTCATCACCTAAATTTAACTAAGCAAATAGGTAAGAGACTTCCATTGCATAATTACTGCAGTGAATAATATGGTTCACCTGCAAACAAGTTATTTAATCCTAACCGATGCAGTGATGCTTCTCATTTCTTAAACAATGCCGGAAGACATATCCTGTGATTTAAACGTTTGGTGAAAACCAACTCACGGCTATGTTTAATATAGAAATTATATTCATAATAATATAGAAAATTGCATTTCCACAATGCAAAGAGAACTCAAGGGATTGGGATTAAACAACTGTGTAGCCTTAAGGAAATCAGTAAGGTTAATTGGAAAAAAGGGTTCAATTTGCTAGGGAGCATAAGGAATGGGCTGTGGAGCATTGAAAAAAGGTCCTCAAATGTGGTCTGATGAGTCCAGATTTATCCTGTTCCTGAGTGATGGGTGCATCAGAGTAAGAAAATGAGCCGATGAATCATGCCTAGTGCCTACTGTACAATCCTGTGGGGCAGTGTTATGATCTGCGGTTGCTTCTGTTGGTCAGGTCTAGGTTCAGTGACGTTATGTGCCCAAAAAATGAGATCAGTACTATCTGAATATACTGAATGACCAAGTTTTTCCAATCAATGGATTTTTATGCACTTTATGTTGTCTTTTTTGTCTTTTGTGTAGTTCTTAGCTAGTTTTGTTAATTTATGTTGCATGTAGCACTGTAGGTCCTGAAGGAGTGTTGGATTGATTTCCCTGTATACTGAACTGTATATGGTTGAAATGACAATAAAAGCCTATTTGATTTATATTTCCTGATGGCATGGGCCATGTGCACATGCACACACACACACACACACACACACACACTCAGCATCCACTTAAAAACACCTGTGTCCCTGCACATTTATTCAGTTATCAAATCTGCCAATCATGTGGTAGTAGCACAATGTAAAGATAGATAGATAGATAGATACTGTAGATAGAATCATGAGCATATGTTCAGCATATCACCTTATGATATTCTGGGCATTGTTTACACAGTTTACACTGAATGCCGTTAGTGGTGACAAGAACTTTGAGTGGGTGAAAGCTCTGTGGGTGGAAACACCTTGTTGATAAGAGAGGTCAGAGTAAAATGGGCAGATTGGTCTGAACATCCAGGAACCCGTAACAAGGCATTTCAACAGACACAAAATATTGCAACTATTGCACCTTGAGGTGAATGGGCTGCTCCAGTAGAAGACCACCCCAGGTTTCACTTCTGTAAGCCCAGAACAGAAATCTGAGGCTGACATGAGCACAGACTGACCCAAATTGGACAGCTGAAGATTGGAAAAAAAACACCTAGTCTTGTTTTAGTTTTCAACTGCTTAGTATGTGTCCATGACATTGCTCTTAGATTTAGAATATTTAGATATATAGTCTTATCTAACTAATATATTATTATATACATATATACTATTATTAGACTAATATACAATACACTTACGGCTGTAATTAAAGTCATAAACAATGACGTTTTGTCACTGTGTAATATGCATATGCATCATGTCTCTGCAACGAAAAAAAATATGGTCTTAATCTTCTAACAATAAATGCTACATTAATCCTAATGTATGCAAGTCTGAGTTTGAAAGAAAACTATTTACAAAGAGCTAAAGAAATCATTTATGGATTATTAATTTTTGTTAACGCATTGATTGAATGCAAAGTTATATAAAATATGCATCATTAAGACCATCATGCAAAATACTCATCTGGAGTGGAGACTCATTAGTAGGTGTTTGTGGTTTGTCTCCCTATCATACCTGTCATCATACTTTCATAACATAGACAATAAATTTTCATTTCATGAAGTGGAGTGCCCAGAGAGATACATATACCTCAGGCATGACTACCCCTCCTTCGTGACTGCTTTACTAAACGAGTGACATTATTACACTGATACTCAGACTTTTTACAAAACCCTTGAGAATCAAAATATTCCTATTCCTCTCAATAAAAAATACTTTCTTTATATATTTAATGAAATATGGTAATTCCCTAGAAGGGAAAGGCAGTTGGCTGAGACAGAAATGATATTCACTAATTCACCATGTAATATAGTAGATGCATTCACCTCATTCATTTATGCTATACACGCTGTACATATGTATTTTCAGCAGCTGGATTCATTAAGCTTAAATATTCTACTGTAGTGTATATACAAGTAGCTTAGTACTCTCTGAGCACACACACTAACTGACAAGTCATGTTCTCAGTGAGAGAGTGTAAGCTCCTTCAGCTTGTGTCTCAGTACGTCTGAGGTGCAAAGTGAGGTGTGTTGGTTGTACCTGCCCGCAGGCGAGTCCCATACCCCTCTCTCCCATTCCATGAGGGCAGGATAAATTCAGCTCCAGGGCATCAGCTCCAGAAGCCTGTTCAAGGGTCATATTTATGCAAACGTTACTTCAATATAGGCAATGAATTCATGCTTTACATATGAAAGTGGAAACTTTGAACTGAAACCATATGCAGGTCTCACTAGTGTAAAATGAATCATGCAAATGACTAAAAAAAAAACAGCATGGTTTATAGTTTATTAATTATGTCCAAAAAAAGCCTCTTCTCGAGAGGAGATATATGCCAATGAGAGATACAAAACAACACTGACTGAAGCATTAGGACTAAAATAGATCAGACAAGTGATAACTGTTCCACATGAATGCACAGGAGATGCTGCTCTGTATGTAGACTAGTGGAGTGGGGCATAGAAAGTAGCTGAGCAGGAAAGGCGTTTGACAGGCAATTACATATCCGTGGGGGCTTTAAACCACATCACATGTGGGATTTAAACAATTACAAAAGCTCCACAAACCTGCCAGAGTGACTCCGGCTATAGATTTATGATTTTCCGCAGACTGACAGCCATTAGAGGGAGAAAAGAAGAATAAGTATTTTAGCCTTACAAAGTGCAGAGGAGCAAGTGGCAGGATGAAGCCATTTATCATAGTCAGTTGGAGAGAGGAGGAAGCATGGCAGCCCTGGATTAGGCTCCAGATTTCATGGTCAATTAGGGCCAAATGCAGGTACAAAATAGACACAATGCACCGTGATCCCAAAGCCAATTATCAATAATGTTTAATTTCACCCAGCTTCCTTTAAGCCCTTTATAGACAGGACAAGAGACAGGAGGTGGCTGCCTCCTATTCCCCCTTCCCTACACAACAAAAGGCCACACACAATGAATTAAGCACTATCATCGCAAATCACAATAAGCAGCTTTAAGAGGAAAGAACCCATGAAAACTATTTGTCATTGCAAGCTTAAAAGAGATTGACAGAGAAAACGTGTCCAAAACAATGCGCAAAAAGGCTGATGAAGGATTTGGTTTTCTGTCCTTTTCATGCTGCATGCTTAAAAACACACCTAAGAAAGAGCAAAGCACAGAAACAGATAGTGAGTGTGGAAAGAAGATAAAGGGGCAAACAGAAAGCAGGAAAAGATCAAGGGGCTTAGTGCCACCTCTAATCCCATTCCCATACAGATACAGATACATACACACATTTTAGTACATTAATCTTCTATGATTATGATCTACACTTCTCTCCAGCAGTATAACCGGTAACAGTCCAACTTGTGCAGCTGCCAATAAATATCCGACGACACAACATTGCCTAATTTTTCTAATAACCCTGCATTTATTATTCAGGAACATAAAAAAGATGTTGAACATGACACCTGAGACAGAATTTCATTGAGTTTCAAATATTTATTTGTAAAACCACTCAAATAACAGCGTTCTATCTGGACAAAAGCACCATCAGTGGTTTATTCTCCCATTCACATTTGTTTAAAGCAGGAGGGCAGTTCTAAGGATACACTCCACAAAAGAGCCAAGCGCTCGCAATGGTTCTTTATCTGTGCTGACACGGCTTTTGACATGGGCTATCAGCTCCCGACTTTATAAGACAAGATCACCTATCTCTGTCATACACTTTAGATCATGATAGTTGACTCGATCTCAGAGGGTATCAGGAGCACAACAGCAAAAGAAAGTGTAGATACACACACTTACTCTAACATGGAAAAGAACAGGCACTAGATACAGTACCGTGCAAAAGTCTTGAACTACGTACCTCAGTTCTTCATATTAAATTATGTAGATTAAATTCAAGAAATGGGAACAAATGTTTTACAGCAACAGGCTGCAAACGTCTAAAGATACAGTTCAAAAATTGTAGGAACAACCTCATTTCCCCTCTTGTCTGTTCCGACAACTGAGCATTCAGAATCACCAGCAGAGTTGGGTATAACACGTTATAGTGTAATGCGTTATGACTATAATCGAATGACTTTTTCTGATAATGCAGTAATGTAACGTGTTACATTTTAAATGCATGTAATTTAATTACAGTTGCCAGCGTTACAAATGTAGTGTTTAAAAATCAATACATTTGATGTTGTAGCGGGTTCATTCTTTTTGCATGGGCAGCACCACAGACACACAGACACAATTTTATTTAGAAAAAAACGGAAAAGGGGAAGGGTTAAAGGAGGGAGGAAGGGAAGCTGAGAAATCCCGAAATCCGTTAACATTAATTATCGCCAGCCGGCCCAACCTCGCCCCTTCGCACATCTGTAGAAAGAGAGGATGCCTACGTACAGTATGGAGCCTACGGAGTGTGAGAGGAGCGACAACAGGTGGAGGCACATGCCCCTCACAGGCACAAGCACTGACAGATGTTTTCAAAGTAACTTGATTAGTAATCTGATTACTTTTTACATGTAATAATCAGTAATGTAATCAAATTACAATTTTAAAGTAGTAATTAGTCATTTGTAGTAATTTTTTTTGAGAAACTTCCCCAACACTGATCACCAGTATACTAATCATTGGCCTGATCAGCTGTCCTCATCTGCAACTTGTTCTCACTTGTTCATGCTTTAAGTCAGAAGGTTTTTATGCTTGAATGATTTGTAGGTCACTGGGTGGCTTAGCAACAAAAAAGCATTCCTTAGGTAGAAGGACTGGACTGAAAATAGAAGCAAAAAACTGAAAAACAAGAGGAATTGAGTGGGGCTTACCAGTTTTGCTCACAGTACTTTCTGTTGAACAAGCAGGAGGGAGGACGGCCAATTACTGTAAGCTTTTAGAGACTGTTCTTAAATCAATCTTACATTTTTACAATGATCTGGCTGTTTACAAAAAGCCTATACACACACTAGTAGTATTGTTGTCAACTTGCACACAGTATTTTAAAACCCAATCAAGAACACATATAATCAGTACTGTATATACTTTAGCGAGTAGTTTTATAATAATTAACCAATTCAACTTTAGTAACAGATCTTCTTCTGTGGCTCATCACATGAATGTATGTAAATTATTTAGCTGAAGGCAGCTCATCAGACCAGAGACATGTTACAAGGCTGGAGACATTGGATCAGATCATTTTTATCCTTTTTATTCCGGTGAAACCTACAGAATCAGAAATTTTATTGCACCTGAACTTTTACAAATTTTTGTTGATTATCAGTGTTCATTTTCAACACATACTGCATATGAAATAGCATATTACTATTTCTGTTCACAACTTTAAAATAAAAAATTAAAGCACGAACAGGTTACGGAGAGACTTTGACATCTAGGAATTACTGCTTCTAGCTCATGGTTATGATGCAATATTTCTCTATCAGGCAGAAATTTGTGTGGAGGGAGCAGTAATGGGGGGCAGTTGAAAGTAGAAAATGATTTACTTTAGTCTGACATGTTGGTGAAAAGAAAAAAAGGGGAAAAGGAGAACAAAAAACTTTTAAGTAGTATCCTTGGGCAAGCCACAGTGTTAAGTGTTCCCTTCCAGAATTTTCAAAGTGAAAATTAATGGTTGAATCTCCTTGAAAATGGAGTTACCATGGAAACCGGGCTTTTATTTCATATTTGCCGGCAGAGGTAACTAAACAGTCTGCTATGGATGTGATGAAAACAATGAATTCAGTTCAGAAGACACACCACAAGCAAACAAAAAAGAAGGCACCAAAGGCATATTTCTTTCTTTTTTTTTTTCTCACCTCCTCTACTATATCCAGTGGCACTGCCAACCTCCTTTGTAACGTAGATCTATCTGTACCAGAGTGGTAGAAAGCAGGTAAAGGCTTAAACCCAACATGTGTCTCTTGGACACTTGGGAGGCTAGGTTATTATTAGGTGTGAAGGTAAGGCTAGGTTAGGGATTAAGAAGCTAGGTGATGAATGTACTACATTCTAGTTTAGATCAGTGTCTTGCCTGTTTTATGATTGCGCAATATGCAAAAGGTACCTGACAGTAATACAGAGACGGGTAGACGAAAAGGGAGACAGCACTAACCAGATGTCCATCTTTTCCGAGTGGAAGGAGAGGGGGGGTGCTTGACAGGTCTGGTTTAATGAGGTCCAACAGAGCGCGAGAGCGTCAATGAAATCAATAGCAGAATTAACACATTGACACGTGGGCCTGTTTACTTTCTGACATTTTCTGTGCACAATTAAGCACCAGAGATATGTGAGTCAACACCGATTAATTCCAGGGGCCACTAAACTGCCTCAATCTATTTCCATTCAAAATATCATCTCTGGGTTTACTTGCGAGTTTCAATATGTGTGTGGCGTTGTGCATGTGTGTGTTCACAGTGGGTCTGCTGGGGTTTGCTTTGACTGACACCAGGAAAGGACAGAGAGGCTGTAAAGCTCCTGCTCTCATACAGAAAAGCTGGAAGAAGTCTGGCCTAAAGATGCCCCCTTTGCTTGCTCCGCTCCCATTCTCTCTCTCTCTCTCTCTCTTCCTTCAGCGCCTCCTTCCTTCTCTGGCATCTGTCTCAGCCTCTTGGCAGCGACAAACCAGTTGGGTCTTATAAACATTTGCCTAAATGTAGCATGCTTCAGATCCAAGATTAATTGCCACTGACTCAATATTTGGGGTGTTTATGCAATAACCGTGAATGTTGCTTTTGCAGTTTGGAAAGGTGTGGTACATCACACTTTTCTCCTCTCTTCCCAAGCAATGGTTATGCAGGCAGTGTTATCAAAAGAGGCAAATTATCAGCAAGGAAGGGGGTATAATTTCACAACTGTGTGCGCTGGTAAATTATCATAACAAAGACTCACCTCTGCCATTTTGGCAAGCTCAGTCCAATCAGCTTTGTTGTAGCTGCACATTATGCTGGAAATGATAATCTATGGCAGATAAAAAGTATAAGAGAGAGAGACAGAGAGAGAGAGAGAGAGAGAGAGAGAGAGAGAGAGAGATTAGAGCAACAAATTGCAGATTCATTAAAACTTGGTCTATTTTGTGTGCATGTATGTATGTATGTTTATTATTCTTGCTTTGTTTCAATAAATTTTAAAGTGAGACCGAAACAGGCAGTGCAATTGGCCTTCTCGGCCCTCAAAATCAATAAGTATAATTTCCAAGATTTGTTATCAGAACAAATCTACAGGCATAATGGTGTTATTAAAACAATAAAAAAGCCCTTTGCTAGGGCTAGATTAGCCTGTAGAGACTTTCATTCTACTTTCCACACTATACATCAAATTAAGCAATATAACATGAGAGGGAGAGCAGTTGTGCTGGATATCAGCACAGCATAGGCGACCCGAGTACCAAAGGCATCAGCTAAGCTGGTATTCATCAAAACGCAACCTTGACTGTGATATTGTTTTTATACAACAGTTCCATATACATCATTTATAATCAACAGATTGTGATCTGTTTCTTTATTTTTTTCTTTATTTATTGTGTTCTTCCAACACATATCCTCCTACAACTAGTGGAACCAACAGCAGAACTGGCATCCAACCGTTAGCGACCAACCATTAGTGTAATTAACAGGTTAAAGTAGTTTTAAATTCTTATGTAGACAAGAGAATAAACCTGGAGGTGGTGGACAGACCTTTAAATCTCTTAAGTTTCACTTTATCCTCTATTTAATCCGCTTTAGAAAATCAGCTCTGTTAAGTCCCGGGTTCCGGGGTTAAATTCCAAATAGTGTTAAATGGAAATCTAGTGCACTGGATCAGGGGTATATGATCAGGGGTAGAAGAACGATTTGGGATTCAGCCTTGTGTCAGTGAAACATGCAGTGAAACATATAGTTAAATGTCCCAGTGGTGTTACCGTCTATGATGATCACTCGTGATATTCCTCTCATCCAGTCAGATCAATCAGTGGAAACTCATTTTGTATAGCTGACCATAACATTAATACTAATGGTAGGTGAATAAAATGATTGATCTGTCAAGGAGTGGGAGATATTAGGCTGCAAGTAAACAGTCAGTTCTTAAAAGTCGATGTGTTGGGAGCAGGAAAAATGGGTAAACATAAAAATCTGAGCCACATTGACAAAAGTCAAACTGCAATAGCTTGACAACTGGGTGAGAGCATCTCCAAAACATCTGGTCATGTGGGGTGTTGCTGGTGCATTGATTTCTACCTACAAAAAGTGGTACACGGAAGGACAACCAGGCAACAGGCTCATTGATTTGTGTGAGGAGTGAAGGCAACCAGTCTGGTCCGATCCCAAAGAAGAGCTACTGTAAGCTAAACTGCTGAAAAGGTTACTGCTGGCTATGACAGAATGGTGTCAGAGAACACAGTACATATCAGCTTGTTGCATATTGGGTTGTGAATGGTTTGAGGAACATGACAGAGTTTAAGGTGTCGGTTTAGCCTCCTATGTGCTAGACCAACAATGCCAATGCTTTGAGGCTCCAACACACAAATTACAGAAATACCTTAACTTACAGGGACCTGCTGCTAAAGTCTTGGTGTCAAACACCATAACACACACTTAGAGCTCTTGTAGAGTCCATGCATGTTTTGGTAGCACAAGTTGGAATTACACAATTTTAGGCATGTAGTTTTAATGCTAAGCCAAACAAAAAACATGCAGTGGATAGCCAGCTTCATCTTATTGCTTACTGGTTTTAAGGAAACACAGTGTGGAAAAAAGCTTTCACATACTTTACAAGCAGTAATGCACAAATAATGCATTGTCGGTCTCATATACAGAACACCGTAGCAAAATGAAGATGCCGTCTTGTGGCACGCTGCATCCATTTGCTTTTTGTTTTCCACGTCAAATATGTAGCTGTGTTTCAATACCTACATAATGACTGTAAATCTGCTGTAAGCTGAAAGCCTTGTGCATTATTAGTTTATGAAGTCTCAAAACCAGGCACATGAAATAACCATGACTTACTTTTAGTGGTGATGAGGAGAAGATGCCAAAAGTAAAGAAAGTGTGACACTAACAAAAGATATATCCTTAGATACCAGAAGTAAAAAAAAACAGATTTCAGAGGAGGATATTAAACTCTGAGGATTTGCTCTCCCCTAGGACAAATTTCCGCTAGATATAAATCTCCGGGGCATTAGGCTCTCCCAAAAGCACTGCACCTTTTGAAGTATAGCCCACCTACACAAGTGCAGAAAATACTGCCAAGTTTTGGAGGGCAAATAAAGTTAAGCACCCTGACATTTACTGCTCAGATTTACCAAACAACCTTGACATATAAGCAATATTTGATACACCCTCAAATAGTCTTTGGTAATATTAATGTAAAGCCCAGGAAAGCAGGGAGATACAGAAGTGTGGCTGGAGATGACGGAGATTAGGACCTTCTACTCAGTTTCATTTTGGGTGCCACGAAACACACCGTATTCTATTTTGATTTGAGTCTGACCTTTGACCATTTTAACTTTACATTATGGGAAAGAGGTCCTTGAAATGGCAGCGAGGCATCCCTTTTTTCCAGTTTATTAAAGACAAGCGGTGCTGAAAGTGCCGTCAGACAGGCAGAGCAAGTTAAAGGCAGTGGGAATTGTGGAGGCTGTGAGAGGAGCAGGATTACCTTGTTATCAGCTCAATAACCCTGTGCCTAGCTCTTGCCTCTGAACGTACGGCACACTGTAACAAAGCGTCTCCATGGAGATCAGTCACCTCGAGCCTGTCACTCGGCCGGCATATAAGAACGCTTTGGAGCGTTTCGCCCCTCCTTCGCACCAAGCAGCAGCCATTCCCCTCGTAATGGGTGGAAAATTTGAAGCATTGATGATGACAATCACAGCAATTTGTCCATAAGCTCTGACCTGCAAGGGCTGAAGCTGCAGTTTAGACAAGGTTTGGAGGTTGGCTGTGGAATGAAAAAGCCTTGGGTATGTGTGAGCGTGTGTTAGTGTGTGTGTGTGTGTGTGTGTGTGTGTGCGCAGAGGCCCCAGGGGCAGGGCAGCCTGAACAACCTTTTCAGCTAGCAAATGGAAATCATCCAAATATGATTTTTTCAAATACATGTGTTTCTGCATGTAACCATAAACAAATCTTATTCTACCATCCATACACATACACATACACAGAGTATCTCGAAGCAGGGATATTTCCATTCATGCTTCAGGAGAGATGTACAGCGTAGTGGATCACTGTAACAAAGCAATGAGGAGAGCTGGTGTCTGTTCTCTCCTCACACATATCTCAGCTTTTTTTTCACTCTTCATCACAAAAGCTGCGGCAGTGAATGCTGGACCTTACGTCTGATTGTGCCCACTCTGATTGCAGCCAGAAAGTCTCGACCAAATCAATTAATCCTTTGATATTTCTTAAGCAGAGGAAAATAAAAACCAAGCTCAAAAATGAACAATTGAGTCGTCATTTTTGTAATTTCAGCCAACATATGCTGCTCCGTCTGTACAAATATAAAATGGAGGCGAACAAACTGAGATATGGACTCAGCCCACTCCATAAATATTTGTGTTTCATTAGCAAACATGAGCATTGCAATGCTGTGAATAATAAAAGGAACATTGAGGAATTCAATCAAATTGAGATCATATTCAAATTGTCTGATTTGAAAACAAAAAAAAGTCATGAAGATTGAATAATTATCTACCAAAAACAGAATACACTCGCAATCACTCAGGTTGCGGACACCAGGAAAGCAAGAATAAAATAAAAAATAACTCAGGTTATGTATCGGATATGACTGTTTCATATTTGCTGAGGTATAGTTACACTAATGATGTTTATAAACCTCACCTCCAGATGCTCATAATAGACACGCTGCATCAAACTAATATTAAATAAAAGCCCTTAATATAAATTGTAGGGATGCAACAATTAGACAATGTACCTGATAATATTCATTATGAAAATAATATTGACATGGACTTTTATATTCAAAGAGTCATTTACCTAACCAACAACAACAACACCAATAAGAACAGAATAAATTATAATGTAATATTGAATATGCCTGGGTAGAATATTGCAGTAGTAAATCTGTTAAGCATAGCAGCAAAGCTTCTACTATTGCACCACATAGTGTTGTAAGCGAAACTCGAAAGGATTTTTAGAGGATCCACATCCTGCTATAGCAGTTTTAAAAAACACAAAAACAAGTTGACTAATTTAATTTGCAACATGTACAGTGCATCATAAAAAAGATTAATATATGATATATTTACATAGAAATCCTAATAATTTAAAGCCCTTTTATTTAATCAGTGAATTCAATGAATAGGGCTTACAGCTCATGAAAATTTAAAATTCAGTATCTCAAAATATTAGAATATTTCGTTTGAGTAAATTACTATTCATACAGTATAAATCTCATTTATCCCTCAGTCTAGTTGAGTCCACACAGCCAAAATCATGGGGAACACTACTGACTTGACTGTAACCCACAGAAGGTCATCACTGAAAGGTCTGACTGTTCACAGAGTGTTGTACAAAAGCATATTCCTGGAAAGTTAACTGGAAGGAAAAGATAAGGCAGGAAAGGTTCCACAAGCAACAGGGACGACAGCAGACTTAAGGCGATTGTCTAGCAAAGCGATTTCAAAACTTGGAAGAGCTTTACAAGGAGTGAAGTGGAGGCTGGATTCAGTGTATCAAGAGCCACCATGCACACACCTCTTTAGGAAATGGGCTACAGTTTTTGGCCTATTGCTCATTGGTCCAAAGTTCTTTTAAGATAAAAATAAATTTTGCAGTTCATTTGGAATTCAAGGTCCCAGAGTCTGGAGGAAGAGGGGAGAGGCACGGAATCTAAGCTGCTTGAAGTCCAGTGTGAATTTTCCACAGTCTGTGATGATTTTGAGTGCTATGTCATCTGCTGGTGTTGGTTCACTCGTTTTATCAATGCCAAAGCCAACTACCAAGAGATTTTACTGCACATCATGCTTCTGTCTGCTGACAAGTTTTATGGAGATGCCGATTTCCTTTTATAGGAAGACTTAGATCCTGCCCGCAGTGCCCAAACTACCACTAACTGGTTTGCTGATCATGATATTACTGTGCTTGACTGGCCAGCCAACTTGCCTGACCTGAACCCCATAGAGAATCTATAGGATATTGTCAAGAGGACAATAAGAAACACCTGCTCCAACAATACAGATGAGCTAAGGGTTGCTATCAGAGCAACCTGGTCTTCAACACCATAGGAGTGCCACAGGCTGATTGTCTCGGAGGAATTCATCAAATATTTTGGGATGCTGGATTGTTGATTTTCATGAGCTGTAATCATCAAAATTTAAAAGAAAAAGGCTTGAAATATTTACCTTACATGGAATTAATCAAGAATATATAAGAGATTGAATTGAATAATCCACAATATGAATTTTTTTTAGATGCACTGTAGGCAGGATAACAATAAGCCGAACAGCGTTGTCAGAACAAACATGGAAAAAAAGGATAACTATAATTTCTTGCCAGATTTGTGAAAACTTTAACACAAATTTGTTATCCTAAAGACATGCCCACATTGCAGAACTCTACATGATAGAAGCAACAAAAGAAGAGTCAAAAGAGGAGGGCAGTTACAGTGTTATGGATGTGACATTTGGACTCATATTGGTAAACAGAAAGCCTCAAAGCATGGACAAACTTAGTATCAGTGAATTAATTTGCATAACATTTAATGTTATCTCTTTTGCTAAAAACAAACAAAATCATTTACATCCTAAAAATAAACAGCATAGTGTCATTGTTACAGATGTGCCATTAAACAGACAAGCTTGTATAAAAAAGTACAGGCTTTCTACAAACTCCTTTCTACAAACCATTACGCTTGTACCATGACAGTCTTGAACATATATTTTTTTAAATAAGCAATTTAGGAATAACTGAAGTTATCAGTGTGATAAGGACAGGCAAGAATAACAAGAATAACATGAGCCACTTGAATATAAAAATTATAATAATGGAAACTATAAAATTATTACATCTGCAATTATTGGTGACATTTTTCTGTCTCTTTGCACGCCCTTTCTTATTACCTGTATTTCTTTGTACTTTTTTATAATTTTTGATACCGTTTAATTTAAGTTTGGCCTGTGCATAGAATTGGCATGGAATTTCGAAAACAGTGTATCCTAAACAAAGTTAAAATGAGTCCTTGTTCACACGTAATATAACGAGCACTTGATGTTACAGTATATTTCATTGAACGAGTAATATGAAAAAATAACAAGCTGCAGTTTCACAGTTTAATAAAGCTAGTTATGTTTAGACTTTTTAATTTTGCAAGGTTAATATTAATGAAGCGGTTATTTTTGTTTAATGCAAATTATTTAAATTTGTTAGTTTAACCCCTTAAGTTGAGCCGCAAAGTCAAATAATTTATATTTTACAGATGTTCTCATTTATTAACCAGTTAACCAGTCAACTGGATAAATCCACCATTTTTCAATATACATGGATAATTAAAATATTGTTTTTTACAGTCCTGATCAGGTGACCCTGGCATTTGGGGCATCTTTACTGACGAGAGTGAAATGGTCCAGCTGTAGCTGATAGAGTAGTTTTAGCACGACAACAACGGGGACTTTAAAGACAAGCAAAATGATATGATCAAAATCTGCAACCATTAAATTATGTACAATCATCGCAAGTTCCAGTCTGACTATTTCAGCAGCTCCCTCCTGGGGGTTTACAAGCAGCACTCAAATGTTAGTGCGACAGTTTAAATAGATAATGCATAAATCTACATGCTTCAGTTCTTTAGTTGGTCTCTGAATGTTGTGGGCACTAGGGAAGTTCGAAAGGTTGAACAGGGTTATATTGTAATGGAGAGATAAAAATTGAAACAGAAATTTGAGCGGAGACGGTTACAAAAAAAAAGTGTGTCTATTCGTTTTTTTACTGCAGGTGACTCACAGCACATGGGGTCCAAAAATAAAAAAAGGAGGAATGAAAGCTGAAATGGCTGCCAAGATGATCATTTGAACTCACCAATGATCCAAGCTGTAATTTCCATGAGACTGAATTCAGAGAGATAACAGGAACAATAGTGCTAATAACAACATTCTCTAAGCCGTATAAACCATCAGACCAAAAACAAGCAATTCCTATTTCTGCTTCTATGAACCTGGATAAATGATTCCAGAAAATAAAAACACTGTGATACATCAATAAATAAGCACGCACATAGGAGTTAAATGTGCTAATGTTGTCAACATTTCACTCCTTTCTCTCCCTGTGATTTCTTCAAGCTAACTGACTTCACCCTTTACTCTGGAGAAAACAAAAATAGAAACCATAAAAATGTAAAAAGCATAAAAATGTGTAAAGTAATTTATACTATCTTTACTTCCTGGATTCTTAGAAGTTGTGAATATCTACATGGCTTGAGATTTTTTTTAATTATATAAACATATATATATATTATAAAATGATCTATTTACACAATATATTCATATTTCACAACCTTCAAACTGTTTTCTATTTATGAACAATAAACGTTTTCTAGTTGCTGAAACAGCGCCAGAAATCCTCTGTTGAATGAACACCTACAGTGCTCCTATCAATCTAACTCGATACAAATGAAAGCTGCAAGAATTCCACTTGGGTACATGTGACATCCTGGCTTATCTGTGTCTGCAGTGCCATCTGTTTCATTAGATTTCTTGTAGCGAAAGAGTTACTTACATTGTGAGGGAAGTCTGCCTTAAGCTCGGACACACTCTGGCACCAGTAGGCTGCGACTTTCTCGCTGATGAGCTCGATGTTAAGGAAGGAGCCCTGGCCTGGGCCGAACGTCGGACCTGATGTGGTTCCGCGCACGATTCGTGGTGACACGTTTGTCACAAGATCCTGAATAGCAGAGTAGGGAGAGAAGAACATTAATATATTTCAGAAACATTGCAATTAAACTATGTTATCTATGTCTCAAAATATATGCAATTTTTTGCAATAAACTCATTATTGCACTGGCACAAATTTTTTGACAATTTTTTTTATTCTGCTGACATAATTTTTTGTTGTCGTTTATCATGTTCTGTCCTATAAAAACATACAGTCACATGACTCCGCCCAGTCCAATTTAGGACATGGAAGCAACATTGATGAAACTATTAGAAAATGTGTGCAAGCTTAAATAGTGCGAGCATATTTACTTCACACACAAAAAAATAACATAACCATTTATTAATCTTAACTGCAATATTTTTTTCACTCACTCAGGGCATGAGGCGGGGTACACACCGGACAGGGTGCCAATTCATCGCAGGGCACACATACACACTCATTCACACACTACGGGCAACACCAATTAGCCTAATCTGCAGGTCTTTGAACTGTGGGAGGAAACCCACCAAGCACAGGGACTCCATGCACACAGAGACGGGAATTGAACTTGGCCGGGAATCGAACCCGGACCCTGGAGGTGCAAGGCGACAGTGCTAACTACTACACCACCATGCTGCCGTATAGTTTTCAATTAATTGTTCATATCGCCCAGCACTAACTTGCATTATGATCATGAGCACAGGAACCTCTGTCACTGCACAGTACGTACACTATGGGTTTTGAATTTGTCCCAAAGTCCAAGCTTTGTCAAAAAAAATGAGACTGGTTTGAAAGATGGCTACAACCTCTTAACTTACAGGACCCTCTGATGACGACATCTATTACAGGAAAACTACAACATGTCTAAAACCCAGACAGAACCCTCCAGAAAGACAGCAGGGCAAAAACATAATATTTAACTTTTAAATGTAGCCCTTCATGTGTTGGACATGCATCACAACCGCACTATATGCTGATGTTGTCCACTTTTCTCCTTCATGGAACATAATCTGTCCATTCATGGCATTAGTGCACAATAAAGACAGCTTCGACCTGCTAATGGCATGAGCAGATCACAAACTGGCACCGTCCACCTCTCCAACTGAAAGGTCACAACATAAAGCGAACAGGAATCCCGTTGGAGTTATAATATGGTTAGTATTTGGGTTTTATAATGACAGAGACTTCAAAATATGAAAGAATTGTATAGAATTGTATTATCTAGATTTCCACACAGTGGGGAAACTCTTGTGGAAAACTGACACATGAAAGGGCAGCGAATCCTAAAAGTAAAACGAATGATAGAGAAGACAGAGCCATATATAATTTAAACCATATGACAGAAATTATCTTTCTTTCACTTTCCTTCAGTATTCTGTAACTTGAATCGATAAAGCAAGAGTACCTGTAGTAGAAGTGACAGCTTAATTCCCCCACCTTGGATAAACTGTCCATCACAATTTAACAGTGTAAGAGAACAATTTTGCATAGCCCGATTAGAGCCTACCCTTACAGAACAATTAAGATAATTGTGCGCTAACTTAATTTTACGACATTTAGACTGTTTTCCAGCTACACTGACAAGAAAGTGTAATTGCTGCTAATTAGATCAAATTAGCATAAGTTTGATTAGACGGAGTAGAGCTAGAACTGGTTTCTCTTTTTTCTATTTTTATCAGCTGAAAAGATTTTTTTTGGTCCTTGTGATAGTCACCTTGTGGTTTGATGAGTGTAGGATCCTGTGTATTTGCTTTAAAAAAAAAAATAAAAAAAAACACCAGCTCTTTATAAGAAATCCTGGTTTGTTTTTCACCCTGACCATACATGAGACTGGGACACATTTACAGAGGCGGATACTGTACAAGCAACATAAAAACTATATCCAAGGATCCCTGTTTTGTTTAAAAATGAACCAAAATCAATTTTTTGATTAAAGAAAAATCTCACTGTGAATGTTCAATCATGAGATGAATATGAAAGGGCACTTCTTTTAGAAACTGGAAATGAGGTGCTGTTTTTTGATGGGGGGTTCCGTGTGACAGTTTGGGATGTGGCCCATGGTTGTGAATGAAGACATAACCCAGTTTTAATAGAAGTATGATGTCTGTCCATTGAAGGCACTATGGGAATTGAGACAGACATCCTAAGGGCTTCAGGGGGGAAAAAAAAAAAACCTGTATTTAATGAAGCTGTGACCAGGGAACATTTGCCTCCCAGCATTCTGTACTATCAGGCCAAGGTGGAACAAGAGTTTTAATATTAAGCAAGTGAAAACCATGAAAATTGCCCAAAGGGAGAAAACTGGCAAACTATAGAAACAGGCACCACACTGAGCAAGATAAGGTGCATGCAGACACACACACACACACACACACACAAACTCTCCCACTCACACAGACACACACATACTGTACAGCCACTATACTGACTAGACTGAACTGAATTCTCAAAGATAGCTTTGGTTAGACGTGACACACATTTCAAAGCACACCTCTGTGTGCTCCTGTGTATCTGCCAACAGTGATTTACGCACCAACGAGAACCTGCCACTGAACATGATGTGTTTTTCTTACAGTTTCTTCAACTGTTACAATACGCTGCATGAGTGTATTGTTTCCATGCTGGCCATTAACGGGCTATGACCCATGAGGAAGATGATGTGTACTTTCTCCCTTGCTTCCCACGCTGCCTCTTGTTAATGACCAAGGCTGTGTTTTGGAGCTAACCAGGTTTTTATCACAGCAGAACAGGTCCCTAATCCCCCCCACACAGCAAACAGCCTTTCAGACTCAAACACATGCAAGAAGTACTAATCAAACACAATGGACCACACATCACAGCGCGCACACACACACACACACACACACACACACACACACACAAGCGCACACACACGCACACACATACAGAATATACATATTCTAAAACTTACAGGTGCAAACAAAACAGTTCTGATAACGTTCGCATTAACTGCTGAAAATAAAAGAAATCGAGTCGTGCAGCATTAATGCGTACATCGATGCATTAGTGTGTGTGTGTGTGTGGTTGTGTTGTTCTTTCCGCACCACCGTTGAGAGGTTTCCACAGCAGATCATTCTATCAGCACATTTGACTTGGCACAGGTTTTACACCAGATGCCCTTCAGTTTTAATCTGTACGTGGGACCGGCACTAAAGATGCCCTGCATCCAGGGACTGGGTCTGGGTGTTGGCTGGGAATCAAACCTGAGCCTTCTGCATGGCATCTGACCCAATTTAAAGTGTGATTGTACAGTGTTGGAGCAACATGATCCACCAAAACA
This sequence comes from Clarias laeviceps, assembly GCA_030014305.1. Classification (NCBI taxonomy): domain Eukaryota; kingdom Metazoa; phylum Chordata; class Actinopteri; order Siluriformes; family Clariidae; genus Clarias; species Clarias laeviceps. Next base: position 16,526,726 of record JAQMYJ010000033.1, read on the forward strand.
GCTTCAATTACGCCTTGGCATACATTCTAGAAATCTCTGAACCTGAACTGGATATATGAGCACCATTCATCATCACAGTTTTGATTGTTTTGTTAGAGAGTTAAGCTTAATAAGTCAGTCCCAAGGTGCTCAACAAAGGATTATATCTGGTGACACCGAATCAACAGCATACGATGTATATTATTTTCATATGCAATGGGGCCCTGTGGATGCGGGCATTGTCATCCTGGGAGACATCACTCTCGTCAGGACAAATATATTCATCATAGAAGAAAGTTGATCAGTCACATCTATATCCTTGAGGGACTGTACAATCGAAGATAATCTCACACATTAAACCACATCCTAGAACTAATTGTACATGAAATAGTTTCCTATAACTGAGGCTGGATGTAACATCTCCTAGTAACAGTGTAGTTTCAGGGGATTCAATTTCTGAATTCTGCATAAAATGTAAGCAGTTATGCTATCTGAATGACAATAACAGAGGAATATATACAAGCAGATCATTCAAATCTAATATCAGCTCAGGAGCTGCATGCCCGAACCATGACCAATTCTGTTGTAAAAGAAAATAACTTGAAAATACAGCTGAACTACACAAATACATAGCATTATAACACTTGAGAGAAATTAAAAGTCTATACTGCATGCTTTCATTGTGCAGGTCTATCATATCTATTGCATACTTTTATCCTTTATACCATTCAATCAGTTTTATTCCAAGTTTAAGGGAAAATTATGCATATGAAAGTAATATACATGCATGGCATGATGAAACTTTTTATAACCTGGAGTCATCTGACAGATTGGTTTCCTTCCAGTGCTCCAATTCGCAATGAACATGGACAATTATAACAATAACTTCTGGGAGGATTCGTCACACATTTCAAAGAAAAAAACGAGGATAATTCACTATTTCTCCATCTGAGAGAATGAAATTGTATGCGAGATTAGTATGCCTCACTCATCACAGCTGTGAGCATGCAGAAGTACGTGGATCCTGCAGATGCATCTTTATATGTACGTGTAAGTGTGTGCGTGTATATATACAGTGGAACCTTGGATTGCGAGTAACTTGGTCTACGAGCTTTTTGCAAGACGAGCAAAATTTTTAAATAGCGAGGTCTTGATACAAGAGTACTGTAGTACATACTGTATACACTTTGCCTGTCGAGTGCCATGTGATCCCAATGATTCCTCTCTCTCTCTCGCTGTGGGATTGTGGGTAATCGTCTCCCATGCTCAGTCTCAGTGTGCGTGCGTCACTCTTATAGTCAATAGCCGTGCAAGTCTGTACTGTTTACTATTAACATTGTGACAACGTGTATGACCATGTGTGTGCGCGTAAAGCATTTTTAACATTTTGTGTCCAAGTGTAGTGACTGTTCTTTAGCAACTGTAGTAAAACAAAAACATAAAAGAAAAAAAAAAGTTTAAAAGGCTGTAGCAGTGCGGGAGATGAATCTGTTTAGAGGAGAGATTCCGTTTGTGTGCGCGCATGTGAAAGTTCTCCGACACCGTAGCCCCCCACCTCCTGCTTCTTCCTTTGTCTAACACCAGTTTTTTGATATACAAACACACTTCTGGAACGAATTATGCTCACAATCCAAGGTTTAACTGTATATACCGTATATACATACAGTTATTTAACTACAGATACAGTTATTTATATAAAAAAGTAAAAGCAAAAGTATTTTCAGTAAAACTAAACAGCTAATTTCTTTATAAAACTGCACAAAATGTACCTGAAACTATAATTTAGGATTGTCACAGTTACTGACTTTGTTTCATTAATCACAGTTTACTGCTTTTTATAGTATTTTTCTTTCGAAAGAAGAAACTTTTTTTTGAAGACATCCCTGTTCCTATTTGGGCAAGCAGTTATAGTGGGGCAAAAAAGTATTTAGTCAGCCACCAATTGTGCAAGTTCTCCCATTTAAAAAGATGAGAGAGGCCTGTAATTTTCATTATTGGTATACCTCAACTATGAGAGACAAAATAAGAAAAAAAATCCAGAAAATCACATTTTAGGACTTTAAAGAATTTTTATGGTGGGCAATAAGTATTTGGTCATCTACAGCAAGATTTCAAGCTCTCACAGACCTGTAACTTCTTCTTTAAGAGGCTCCTCTGTCCTCCACTCATTACCTATATTAATGGCAGCTGTTATCAGTATAAAAGACACCTGTCCACAACCTCAAACAATCACACTCCAAACTCCACTATGGCCAAGACCAAAGAGCTGTCAAAGGACACCAGAAACAAAATTGTAGACTACACCAGGCTGGGAAGACTGAATCTGCAATAGGTAAGCAGCTTGGTGTGAAGAAATCAACTGTGGGAGCAATTATTAAAATGGAAGACATACAAGACCACTGATAATCTCCCTCGATCTGGGGCTCCACACAAGATCTCACCCCGTGGGGTCAAAATTATCACAAGAACTGTGAGCAAAAATCCCAGAATCACACGGGGGGACCTAGTGAATGACCTGCAGCGAGCTGGGACCAAAGTAACAAAGGCTACCATCTGTAACACACTGCGCCAGACATGTCCCCCTGCTTAAGCCAGTACATGTCCAGGCCCGTCTGACGTTTGCTAGAGAGCATTTGGATGATCCAGAAGAGG
>JAQMYJ010000033.1:16529456-16551191 GCA_030014305.1 Clarias laeviceps
GCCTCTCTCATCTTTTTAAGTGGGAGAACTTGCACAATTGGTGGCTGACTAAATACTTTTTTGCCCCACTGTATATGCATGTGTGTAAGACTTTTGCACAGTACTGTATAGTATTTTGACATACAGTACATATATTATTGTAGAAATCAATTAGGTCTTATTTTTGAAGGATTTAGAGACAAAACTCATCGTCCATGAGCCAAAATTAAACTCTGTGACACCATCTAAACCTTCTGTGATGGGCAGAGAGCAGACAGGTAAAAAAAATAATAATCTGGAAAGGCTATAATTACACAGAGTGGCCCCAAGTGCAGGCATTAATCATTATAAGCAGTTGTGACAGAAAAATCAAAGCATAGCTGGTTCAGTTCTCACCAGTCTTTTGGCCAGCCACCACAGACCGAGGGTTTATAAAGCAGAGAGGGGAGAGGAGAGAGAATGAGTGAGAGAGGTTGAGGAAAAGATCAAGAGAAAAGTGAGGAGTGTTACTATACTTCTTAACATCATCCATCTTTGTTTGCAAAGTGCAGATGTAACACTTGTAAAGCCATCATCTTCTCCTGGAGTTCTACTGTGGTCATTTCTCAGGGAGGGTTGAGATGACATTCTTCAGCTCCTGCATGAATTCATACTGTCTGACTCTAGAAAGCATGCTTAATAACACCACTCTCCACCTTGACCTGTTACCCAGCCACTGAGAAGAATCAACAAGCTCGAACACACACACATACACAGATACACACACACACCAGTGTGACCAAGGCTATCTGTTCTGTCCTCTCTTATTCTGCATGCTCAACAGATGTTACCTAAAGACACTGTGATTTCAAGCCTAATTATCCACAGTATTGAATTCAATCAGCACTGTGTCATACGAATCCAACACAGCATGTTCGAGGCTGTTTGTATGTGTGTATACAGGTGAGCGAATGTCACGAAAGTGATGTCTCTCGAGATTGATCTTGAGATTGAGAGAAAGATCATCACTGCAGCCCTAATCCCCTCTCTTTGCTTGTCGTGTATAAATCTAAGCAGCCTTGGATCCATGACAGCATCTCAGCTACACATCTGCACCCTTGGAAACTTGATAAACCACATGACGACTTTCTTTCTAACAGTCAAACGGTTTTGACACACAAAATATATCACTTTCCACTAACCTGTGAAGAGAAAGAGTGTTTTATGGTTCCCCTGAGCAGAATTGTGTCTCAAAACTCTTTAGCTGCACTTAGGAACAAAAAAACAAGGACGAATACCAAAGTCAGCATGTCGATAAGCTGTTTGCTAAAGAATACGAAATGAAGCTTGTCATGCATAAACATGGAACTATTTTATTAATAGGCCCAGATTATTTAACACACGCGTAATAGCTTGAGTATTCGATTTAACATCAACATTCATGAGTGAAGTTCTCTGTGATTATGCTAATCAGTACTATCAACAGTAAGCATTAAACTGTGTACAGTGATAGAGTGAACATCTCACAGAGCAGAAACATTAATGTGATCCATGTCTCTATGTGTATTATGTATACATGTGTACGTGTATGTGGGGTGCTCCTGAAACGTGATGGTAATTCTGAACAAGATCAGCCTGCCTGTGAGGGACTTAATAAATTAATGTCAAAGCAAAGGATATTAACCCTGTGTGATAAATGAAGAGGGATATTGTCTGTCAGCTTGGCCATTAGTCCTTTTCACCATTTACTCCACTAGGAAAAAGGGAATTGGAAAGAGACATCCTTCTTGTACAAACAACATAGGATGAAAAGAGACCATGCCAGCATCTTCTGTGTGAAACACACGTTCTTTGTACGCTTTTCAGTAAACAGGTTCATGGCCCAACTTTAGATCTTATATTATTAGTATTAGTAATAGTATTATTTACGACAACAACAATAATAATATTTGAAATAATAAAATATAAACTAAATTGAAAATTTTGAATTTAATATGGATGAAAATACAAATGGCATAATAATAATAATAATAATAATAATATGGCCCAATGCTTTACAAATGCGTAGAAGGAGAATATTTGTATTTTCACCCATGTTGAATTAATGATTTTTAATTCATTTAATATTTTATTTGTCACATACATAACCATGCACAGTAAGACATGCTTAAACAAACAATCATTTATTCGGAAAAAAATTAAATTACACTACTACACTACAACTGAGAAATTCATGAAAAGAAAAATAAATTAGATATAGAATTTTCAACAAAATAAACAAGAAATTAAATTTAAAATAAAATAGTAATAAAATAGAATTTTTAAATTGCACAGAAAAATATGACAACAGCAGTATGATTAGAGACTGTAAAAACTGCTATGTGTCAGCAGCTGTGTGACTGTCCAAGTGCAAGATAGTCTGCTTATGCTCAAATGAGCAGTGTGCAAACAAAAGAGGTGTGCAACATGCAAGGAATGTGTGTTAGTATGAGTTTGGGGTTTATGTGTATTGTGTGTGAAAAAAAAAAAAAAGAAAGCAAGTTTAACCAAATTAGTCCTTAGTATTGTTCTGGTTCAGAGCCCAAACGGCCTGCGGGATGAAGCTCCTTCTCATCCTCTCTGTGTTGGCCTTTAGGGAGCTGAAACACTTCCCTGACTGAAACAGAAACGAGTCCAGAGTCCATTTTAGATAGGGCCATAAAATCAATTGTGTTTTGAATCCATCACATAAACTCGGCTTTGTACTAACATCTTATTATGTTTCCAGTACTTGAAACCTAAGTACTACTAAGTACTGATTTTTGAGGCTGCTAACTCTAAATAAACTTCTCATCTGCAGCAGAGGAGAAGTTTTGGTCTTGCTGTGATGGGATATCCAGAATAGCTGACCTTTGTGACATCAACAGCAATTTTTTGTTTTTACTTTATATTTTACATTTTCTACACTGTATCTACATTCAAATTTTGTATTGTATGAAAAGTGCATTAACCATTTAAAAAAAGGCTAGATAATACTAAAACAGAATTATTATTATTATTATTATTATTATTATTATTATCATCATTATTATTATTATCCAAAGCTTTAAAACTTCAATACTGAGCTTTTTTTCTATCCAAACCTTTAACCTAATTAACTTTCATTCTGATTCGTGGTGTGGCACGAGGTGACATGAAATAATATTCATCTACATCAATGTCATGTTTATGGGGAGTAAAGCAACTTGATGTGAGCTGATTCTGGACAAATCAGGGTACTAAAGAAGCACAGCTTATCTGCCCTTTCAGCCATAAAAGAGGTAGTCACTGCCTCCTTGATCTACCAATTAAACGGGTATATTTATAAACGGTAAACATGTAGCCAAAGCTAATGAGCCTGAGCTATTTGATTCTTTTTTTTTCCAGGCCTGGATCTGCTTCGCTAGTGCTAATTTGCTTGTTAAATAAATACAAAGCACTGAACTGTGACTGGTGCTCTATGTGCCAAATCTGTTGTGCTACTGTCCTTTTTTTTTGCCTTGGACTTGCAGAGCAAGTGGTAAATAAACAAGGTCTGTTGAAATGAAGAACACATGATGCAACCAAATTCTGAGACTGAAATATGTCCTGCTTATCAAACAAATTAGCTATTCTCATCTGTCTTGCAGTGCCTTACTGTATATATATATATATATATATATATATATATATATATGTTTTATCCTTCTATCCCGATAAAAACCTATACATCATCTGAAATGTCTCTCACCTAGGAAATGCAGGAAATGTTATTCTTTGTCTATTAGCTGCAGGGCTAATGGGATGGCAGAGGTGTTAAAAAACTCCCAGTAGAGTCTTTTTCTAAAGGTTCAGAATTCACCTTTGACATTTTCTGCATTGATCTGATGGGAGTCTTTCTTTCTCGTCTGACTTGAAGAGCGGCGTGGTGATGATTGAGCAGTGGCTATATCCCTATCTGCCTCAGTATTGATTGGGTGACAAGACAGATTGAGAGGACTGCCTTGTCGTGTGTCATGTCTCTACATTTATGTCACCTCTTATCAGTAGCTCCCACAAAATGCCAGCAACAATCCAGATGAGTTTACATTCTATCAGATATCTGATCTGTATTTTTTCATTCCGTGCATGAAAACACTTTTCCTTAGAAAGCGGACAGAAAACCATGGACTTAACGTGTCACTCGTGCTTTTCTCTTTGATACTGCACTCATTCTCCATTACACATGGAACCGGTTGACATCAAACCACAAATAAGTGGTGTGTTCAAAGGAAAAAGAAAAAAAAAAGGGCTACGGTGTTGTACAGGCCGCGTGGCTGGCACCTATTCAATGTAAAGGTGACACCAAGCGAGGGTGTATGACTGGGGGTGAGTTGTGTGCATAGCTGTCATGGCACGATGGATACAAGAGGGCTAAAGCCATCACACAAGACATGCACTGCTGTTTGCTGCATATCCTGATTCTGTCAGTCTCTCCTTCTGCCACCTCCCTGTGTCATGTTAAGCACCAATCACTGCCACCGTGCCAATTACACAGCCTGCTGCCTGGGCACATGGCACAGCCTCTCTCTAGAAAAAAAAAAAAAGGGAAGGAGAGACTTCTACAAGACTGCTGTGCAAGCTTACCCTAATTAACCATCAGCTTAATTAGACAATTTACTGTGTAATTAGCAAGCAATTAGTCAACACCTCTCAGATCTTACTGACTGCTTTGACAGGCCTGTTTTCCTATGCTGATCCCAGAGTCTAAATTCACCTACGGTGTTTATTTTCTCCTCCCCTCCGTTCCGATGTTCCTAATGTGCCACAACTGCATCTAAGCACGGAGTAATCACTGCTGATGGGGCAGCTACGGAGGAAGACGCATGTGAGTTAAATAGGATGTGTGAGCTGGGGGCAGCGTGTCCCTTGATGTGAGAGACAGACGCTCTGCTTTAGCAGGCTCTACCTCTGATGCGGTCCCTGCGGAGAGAGCCTGCAGAAAATCTCCTCGGTGAACAATGATCAAGAAGTGGGCGTGCGGAATTTAATGACACATTTTTACAAGCCAATTATGAAATTCTGCAAGAAAAATAAAACCTTTCTACACACAGTTTTACAGCCACTTCAACTTCTGGAACAGGAACTCTGTTACAGGCCAACAAGACTGGGGAACTTAAAATCTCAATAAAACCTAAAGTGGATTCGCAATGACAGATTATTAAAAAAAAATAATAATAAAATGATGAATTGAGCATTGAGGAAAAGAGCAGGCTTTATCTCTGTCTAGCTCCATTCGTGTCACATAGTCAGGTAGTCGTTCCTAAAATGCAAATCTATCTGCCAGAAGCAAATAAAAACAAATAAACCCCTCAAAGCATCAATAATTGAACCGCAAGCTCAGAAGTTCCTACATAACATTTACAACTGAACCTATTAAACACGATCAGGAATCAGGAATACATATCTGACAGAATCTAAGCAAGCTGTTGAACCAGAGCAGAAAAGGAGCTGATGGTGGCTGGACTCATTATGGGCTGATGGGAACAGAAGCCTTGAATACAGAACTCATTTACAGGCCAGTGCTATCTATTATCGTCTCCGGCAATCAGAGACAAAGAGAGGGTGTGGGTGATGTTTGTGTAGAACTAGAGGTATACGACCTCTAACCTTTTGGTTCCTAATAGAAAGGCTGATGATTAGTCCTGGTTGGGATTTAGAGATAGGAACGATACAGCTGGCCTCAGAATGTACTGAGGAAGAAACAATAGTGTGCAGGTGTTGGGATGGGAGATGTGTGACATATCATCCGTGTTACCATGGTGCTTTACTTCACATTTCTCATTAAATTCTCTTCATCTAAGGCATACATTGTGCATGTGCGTGTGCGTGTGTGTGTGTGTGTGTGTGCGCGTCTTTGCTGCCTCCTCTACGTGATTGTTTTAATTGCGGTGGAAAAGTTGAGGTACAGCAGCGTTCGAGAAATCTTCCAGTTACTGCATTAGTTATTGTCTGAAGATTCATTTAAATTTGCCCACTAAATCCTCCCACACAAAGACAAGAAGGCAAGTGCACGGATAGATTGATGTGCTTTAAAAGTTTCTTGCAGAGATAACAAAAGTTAGAAATCCATACAGAATGTATCAGAAATCTATACAGAATACAAACATCTGCCCCCCTCCAAAAAAAAGATTTCTCTTGAAGTGCTAAAAGGTCACGTCTATACGTCTTCTTTACACATTTACACCTGCTACTGTACAAAAACTTTAAAATCGGTAACCTCAAGCCACAATACACGGTTTTGAATCTATAAAGAGAAGAGGCATATGGCTAAACCATATGACTAGTAAACCTATTATAAGGCCAGAATAGATATGAAGTTCCATTCAGTGGTTAATCAGCTTAGCACCAATTACAGGTGTGATTTAGCCTTGTCTGACCAGTCACCGGGTTAATTGGACCCAGTGTTCTCTCGGTGCACCACACATGCGCTCATTCTGTAATTAGCTAGAAACATACCAAAAGTACCAATCACGGCTCCAGCAGCAACAGCTCTGACGCGGGATTAAATAGCCACATCTCCTTAAGGAAAAAAATAAAAAATAAATTTGACAGGAGACAGTCTCAGCTTAACCCCCCCTCCAAGCCACATCTCACAGTTCACAGAGGGAGAGAAGAAAATGACACATTTTTATATTCAATACAGTTCATTAATTCTAATTAACGGTCACGCAGCTCGCCCACCCCAGCTTTGTTAGCCGCCTCTCCACCGGCCCTGCGAGTTAATTAGCAATTCTGAGCACGCCCGCGCTTAGACAAGACCCACAAGCGTGAAGCCTCTCATATCCACAGACAATCCACCGAGCATCTCCAATACTATCAATACCGTGGCAGGCTAATGTTGATCGGAGCGGCCTAACCAAAAGCACAGGATATTAAAAAAAGAAATCCCCTGTGTTTAAGGAGAATGATAGCAGAGTGCTGGCTGCTCATTCACACTGACATTAAGAACTTCTTTATCTCTTTTCCCCGAAGGAAAAAAAAAAAAAAAACCTTACAATCTCTCCCACTGGGCACACAATAAAGAATAATACGGTTTTCTGTTTACCCAGATATCGGCTGGTATTTCAGCATACAGTGACAGCCAATAGCTGCGACAGTATATTAGAGTCCAATCTGGCATCTACAAATGTCATGAGAAAAGAAGTGTAGAAGGGAGAATCGAGACCAGACTGCAATGCTTACATGTGTAAAATCCCACTAAAGATGCTAACTTCAACTAAAAATAGCCACAGGATTCATACAATATGAAGATGTCAGTCTCTAAGCAGCAGTTAAAAAGGAGGATCTCTGGGCAGCATGGTTAATACCGTCTTTACTTACCATTAAGATGTTTAGACTCTGTGTGTACATGCCCGTGGTACCAACGTTACTCGCCATAAACTCTTCTATTCATATACATTTATTTATGTACTCTAAGTCTCCCCCACTAAAGGAAAAAAAAAAAAAAAACTGTTCTCTTTTAAAAGCATCCAGAACGCCTATGAACTAATTACAGACAGCTTGAAAGTCGGCACTGTGCCATCACTCATTCACACACACACACACACACACACACACACACATGCACACATCAGACCTACAAAAATAGTATTATCACTCTAGGCATGGCTCTCCCGGTGGTTAGAAATTAACTGCATGGAGAGGACAGGAGGTCAGAATAAACAAACAATTTTGCTAGATTTCTCATACTTTTTTTCCCTGTCAGCAGCATATGTAAGTATTCAGTGTTGCTATAGAGATGTCTGTCACAAGTCGCTTGCATTGCCTTCCACTCACTTCTTTCTTTTTTTACCATGCATTTTTATTTCCATCTCTAGTTCTGCTTATGAAGTAGAGCAAACATATGTTACTGATTAACATTCACAGTGCCAGTCAAATGCTATAGACTATAGGGAAGATATTCGAAATTTTTTGTTGTGTTCGTATTCCTTTGAATTTATGGCTTTTGAAAATTTTATTCGACTCGTCTGAGCAGATCCACGCTCGTCAAAAAAACACATTGATTAATCTACTGACTGATCAAAAGCTTTATAAGCTTTTTGAATTTTATATTTTTAATATATATTTTAAAGTTGTCTCATGTGTCCAATTACAATCCATTTACATACAAAAAATGGTGATTTAAAATATAAATATAAGGAGAAATTACACACTGGTGATTATTATTTCTAAAGGTTGTGCAGTAGAACATATTGTATTCTAATAAACAGTCATGGTCATAAGCTGTCAAGATGCTACCTAAAAATATAATTTCAGTTTCATTTATTTATAAGTAATCACTACCCAGTCACACAGAATTATAAAGACAGTCATACTGATTGATGACTATGGGTTTCATACTGTGCTACCCAAAACACTTTAGTTATTCAATTCATCTATTCTTTTATTTTGTGCATTTGTGTATTCATGAATTGGCTTTTATTGTGATTTATTTGTGCATGAGATTCATGATGACAAATATTCATTATAGTGTACTAAGTGGATGTGAAAGAAAATATCATTTGGATCAAAGGTAATCAACCCTAAATGCATTTTAATCTGAAATGATGATTTCAAGTAAAAATATTTTTTTAAGTTCAGGCTCTAAAATGGGTACCTTATCAAGCGAGAAGGTCTTGGTGACGGCAAAGCCCCAGCCTTGCTCAAAGGCTCTGCGTATCATCGTCGTGCTGGTGGTGGGTGGAGCACTGGCCAAGCCAAATGGATTAGGGAATTTGAGCCCACACACTTCCACACTGATGTCCACAGTGTCGATGGGAGAGTAGAACAGAGGCAGTTTTGGCTCATAGCTAAGCGTTTGCCCATGGATGGCCTACAAGGAGAAACAACCACAGTTTAGGGTTCGGATCTACTGCGGACATGATATTAACTCATTTTTCATTAGAACAAATCTTTTAAATCCCACAAGAATGCCTGCTATCACTGTGGATGCAGATTGCTGAAGGTTATTCTGCTTTACATTCTAGCATACAGTCACACATGCACGTGTACAGGAACAATAGGACAGCAGATAGAGTAGAGGAGATTGCTGAATGCTTTCTGGGTGCATTGTTTATCGAGGCCCACTGTGGCACAAAGGAAGGAAACCACATCTTGACATCAGTTCTCGCTTTAATTAGCCTTGCGTTTATCAAGCACTTAAGACTGCTTTTGTAATGATGTCGTGGTTGTATAATGAACAAGGGGGTGTCACGCGGAAAAAGAAGGAGCATGCAAACATGACAGCACTCCATACTCCACCGAGGCCACATCAACACAGAACAAATACCGAGCAATAGTCTAGTCTCCACAGTTCCCCCAACACATCAAGAGGGGAAAAAAAACACACAAAAACTGACAAAAGACTACAAATGTTAAGCAGTTGTGTAGACAACTTAGAATGCTTAGAATAGATCTTCGGAAGGAAATCACTCTAATTGCTAGGATTTGATTATTAAATGTGTCTCAGTAATTAGTATCTTATATTAATGTGAAAATGCTTTAATTAAATGCTCTGTAATATATAGCATACTTACTACATTAGCAACGCATAGTTTACTAATTAATGATTCATAATTCATTCAAACAATTAATGTAAAATATTAATATTAAAGTATCCGTTTAAAAGACTTTATAAAAGTTTCTTCGTTTCATATTTTTTAGGTTTAGTAATAAATGACCTCTTAGAATAGCCTACCTCAGCTTGAGTTTTAGGGAGCCACTGGCAGTGTGCAGTTCGCTGCCCTTTGATCTCAACACTCCTCAACATCTTAATAATGAGCTGCAGAGCCCTTTGTGAGCTGGATCAGGTGTGTTTTTTGTGTAGTTTTGTAAGGCAGTGAATCCCTATAGGACTGGAGTTGGTTATCCCTGTCAAATATTTCTTTTCCCCCTGCTAGTTTATACAGTACTTACTAATGTCTTCTAACTTGTTATCAACATTTTGTATTGTTACACATACTGTACATAGTACTTCCAAATAATAGTTCAGTACCAAACCTTAAAGAAAAGCCTTCCTGAAAAATCCTTTATCGGACGTAGGGGAAAAAGCTTGTACTGTATATGCACTGTTTTTACTCTGAGATGCTGCTAAGAGAGTGCATATATCACTCAGTGACAGCAGATATTCCTGTAAAAAGAAACGGCAGTTCAGAGAGTTCAGCTAATCTGAGAGTATTTCTAACATTAATCTGTGCACCTTTCCACAAAGTGCTCAATTCATTTCTTCTACCTCTGTCCATTACTGTAAAAAAGCAATCTCGCTGTCTTTCCTTTCCTGCTACAAGTGGTAATTTAATCCGCAAATAAACAGTTATATGTGCCTTGTTCTGACCAACACAGCGTTTGGACAATTAACCCCTGAATGAACCGTGCTAATGGGGCAAGTGGTGCACTTCAGTTTTACCAAATGGAGGCTTAAGGAAGGGCTCAGAGACCTGCAGGAGACAAACCTGCAGACTGGTCACCCGACCTCCACATCCAATAGACTACAGCGTGGACATTACATCGTGTGCCCAAGTCTCATCTGTGCATAGGGTTTTAAATAGTAGGATTCATTTATTTGAGTGTGACTCAAGTCACCTTATAACTAAGAAAAATTGTATAAGAGGACAGCAACATCAACAGTAACTTAAAATCTAAAATACATGTAACCTTAAAGAAAACATTGTTATGTACAATGGAGGGTCGTGCAACACAATTAAGCAAATAAAAAAATAAAATTGCATTATGGACCTGTGCAAGTTGTTGTTATTTTGGCTGCTCCCAGCAAGGGGTCGCCACAGCGGAATATCCAGTCCGCACTACAACTTGGCACAGGTTTTATGCTGGATGCCCTTCCTGACTCAACCCTCCCATTTCATCCGGGCTTGGGACCGGCACTACATCCAGTGGCTGGGGTTTTGGGCACTGGCTGGGAATCGAACCCGGGCCTTCCGCATGGCTGGCGAAACAACTACCACTGAGCCACCAGTGCCCTTATGGACCTGTGCAAGTATTTAATGCAAAAGGCTGCAATTTATTGCACAGTCGGGCATTTCTGTAGAATTTGTTGACATGTATTTTTATTGATAATTTAAGTATTTTTTTTATATAATATAATTATAATTTTGAGTTGATAAATATTGACAAACATGCTCTTAATGAGATCATTTGTCTGATTATTTGCTGTTAGCCCAGATAAACACATATTAATACCAAATAGGACATTTAATAGGTACATATCGCATACGTGTAAAATTATCACAATGTGCATTTTTGGTCAAATCGTGCAGCCCTAATTGAGAGTGAGTAGGCCAGCTTAAAAGTTATGTTTTAAAAACAGTGTTAAATTATGCAATGGGCTCCAGCAAGCTAATGCAATGGGAAAGAGAGTTACAAAGTTTTGGTGCATAAAAGAAGATACCATAGTGTTGAGATTGAAGTTAAAGTACAGAATGTGAGAACTGTGAGATGGGTGGGAGTGAGATTCATGAAGAGCTTTGAAAGCTAAAAGTAATACACTATCTGGCAAAAAAGTAAAACATAAAACATAATAAAATGTCACAGTTTCAGAAGGGTCAAATTAGGCTCCATCAAGGAAAGAAAACAACTAAGGAAATTTTAAATAACTGGAAATGAGGTGAGAACATTATTAAAAATCTCTTAAGATAGTATTAAACCTTCAACTTCGCAGAAATGTGACCAGAAAATAATCATGAAAAAAAAGTTTGGTGAAGTTGCATCATTAAAATAGCAATAATACAAAGCACAGCTACTGTATGATTAATAGTGAAAATATGAGCATCTCTTTAGTTTGCTAGGGAGCATAAAGAATGGACTTTGGAGTAATAGAAAATAGGTCATGTGTCTGATGAGCGCAGATTGACCCTGTTCCAGATTGATGGCTGAGTAAGGTTAGAGAGAGAGCGCATGAAGTGATGCACCCATTAGTCACTGTGCCCACTATTACTGTGGCAGTAAAAAATGAAGTCAGCTGACTACCTGAATGTGCTGAATGACCGGGTTATCACATTAATTACCTTTGTTTCTCCCCTGATGGACTCAAATTGTGAAAGATAATTTTCATACATTAACTGGACACACACACTGCATGCAGTAATCAAAGCTAAAGGCTGTCAAATGAAAGCTTAGAGTGTGTGACTTTTCTTGACAAGGGTTGTATTTTGTAGCCAATCTGATGAGACACAGGGAGCCAGTGAAGTTGGATAAGCTGGGGTGAGATGTGTTCAATGGGTTTGGAAGTTCTCTTCTCCTAGGCGAGAAGGAGATACGTGCAAGCTATTTCCATTTAGCTTAATGCACTTTACTGTTTGAGGAAGAACAGAAGAAGGAAATTAACATTTATATACTGTACGGTCACAGACCATTGTATTAGGAATACCTGCATGCCTTCTCATCCATACAATTAACCAATCATGTAGCTGCAGTGCAATGCATAAAATCATGCAGATACAGATCAAGAGCTTTAGTTAATGTTCATGTCAAATATAATCATGATCTTCAGAATATTACACATTACAGGAAGTTTTTGCTGGTGTGGAAACTAAATACGTATTAATTTATTTAATACTTAATAAAAAAAAATAATAATAAATGAATAAACATTTCAGATAGGAGTTCCACGGACAGACACACCCTGTTGATGAAAAACATCAAAGGAGAATGGCCAGACTGTCCCCATGAAGTATATAGTAGTTTAAATAAAACTTTTTTTTGCTATCATGGTAAACAGAAAAACATCTGAAAATACTCATCTTATTGTATCATAAACTAAATAGGCTACAAGAGCAGTAGACCACATCAGCCCTGAAGTGACCACATTTATACTGTAGTTAAACCTAACTATAGATTATACTAGGTTTAAATTCACCAAAACTAGACACCCAAAGAGTGGAAAAATGCAGGTTTTTGTCCAATCTTCAGCTTCCATCCTTCAAGGACCTACAGTACAGTATTCCTTCTCCACCAACTGACAGACTACATTTGCAGTTTTTGCAGTGCACTAGCTCTACATAATTTACAGTTCACAATACAAAACACAATACAATTGTTGTCTGATTAATAGGACCTGACTTTGGGCTTTTATGATTTGTATTTTTATTTAAGACTTATATGCTTTGTGAGGTGAGAGTTGGGTGAGAGGGGGTAGTTTCATGCGTTTCAGTGCTTGGATGTGAGCCAGTAAATAGAGGTAAGAGGGGGGCATATTGGCACCGGTAAGCCTCTCTTAGGGGCCTAGCCTTGGACGACATTCGCTAAGACAAAGCTAAGTGCTCTCCCACCCTCTCTCTCTCTGCTTGTTATTAATCCAAATACGCTTCTATTGCCAAAGCCTCAGAGGTTTGGTTTAAGGAAATAATAATGCATGGATTGGTAATTTCCACTTCAAGAAAAGCACGTTGAATTAAGATGCCGAAAAATGAATGTTTCAGTACAAGACATCTATTAAGTCTGATTAGTCATAAAATTAATCATATCGAAAGACTCATATAGTACTCAGAAGCACCACATCTCTTGTACAGAGTACGAAGAAAGCCCTCGTCTTCATAATTAATCAGCTCTCCAAATTCTACTTCTTCTTTGGCTTTTGATTGTAACAGGACCTTAGTAAGGGCAACATCTGCTTAGGGCTTGACACAGTTTTTGAGTTGGTGTGCATGGTTCCTGGTGTGTTTAGTAGTAGTGAATATACAATATGCCTGTATCTGCATGTCTATTCTATAGCAATAGTCGCACAACATGTGTGTGTGTGTGTGTGTGTGTGTGAGGAAGAATTAGCATATGTGTAAGTGTGTGTGTAGGTGTTCTATGTGGGTGGTACAGGGCACCTGTAAGTATTTGTGGATGTGCCAGGAGGCCTGCTTGCCATCGTTGACTGACTCCACACTGGTGTTGGCGAGGCCGGCTACGTCGCCCCCAGCAAACACCCATGGCTCACTGCACTGCATGCTCTCCAGGCTCAGCTCAGGAAGCCCCCATCTGTTTAACCTGATGGGAGCCATGGCCTCTTTCACTGGAAAAAAGAGAAACGATACCAAAGTAATGCACATTCATGAGAGGAAAACCAGGTGAAGTGAAACAATAAAATAAAAATAAAAAACAAGTAGGAGAGGTAAAGGCCCAGTGGAAGCAGAGCTTGATAGACTGGAAACCACAGTGAGACTAATATGAAGTCTCTGACAAGATAAATGACAAGCAGGGTACTTTTTTCATCTGCTGCGCCCCTTTCTTTCGGCTAGGTTAATGTAACATCTCCTGATGCATTTCATTCACCGCTAGCAACGTTCACAAGGAGATACTCTGTCAAACTGCTCTACATTATAAAATGACCCCCGCTCCTTCCATGCATACCTACACAATTCATCTTCTGGAGTCAATGCTTTTCAGCACGGATGATAGTCCGCATACATCAGTGAGGACACTTTTAAAT
The DNA here is from genome assembly GCA_030014305.1 of Clarias laeviceps. Lineage (NCBI taxonomy): Eukaryota > Metazoa > Chordata > Actinopteri > Siluriformes > Clariidae > Clarias > Clarias laeviceps. Next base: position 16,543,864 of record JAQMYJ010000033.1, read on the forward strand.
ATAGATCTATGCATTGCATGAGATTAACTGCACATGATCAAAAAAATGAAAAACTGGGAATAATAGAAAACCTATATTCTTTTCATTTATCATTGCCTTTGATGCAAAACTGACACCTTTTATATGTGTGTACATGCTCAGAAAAATAACAGGAAAACAGAAAAATGGATACTAGAATTTTAAGGAAACATTCATAATGGGATGGTACTAAGTGAAATATTAAAGAATGTGGATCCTTAAATATTTTTTTTGTGTTGGTGAAACAAAGCAGAGTAGCACTCAACAACAACTCGACTTTATCTTTCGCATGATTTTCTTGCATCAGTCACGACAAGACAATTTACCTTCAACATATAAAATAAGGCCCATAATGCTCCAGGGTGTTTTTTTTCCTTATATCCCTAACTCTGTGCAATAAAATTATCTAGTCGTATAGACACAGCAGCATGTATACACCCACTTTTGTCTTTTAAAGGTGCAAAAAAAGCCAAGAAAAAGCAACTATTTTCCTCAAAGCAACTTATGCAAATCTATGTCCCCACATGGACAAAACTGCCAGATATACATAACTGTCACACACACACATACACACACACACACACACACACACACACACACCACAGGGAGTTTGTTTTTCCTTCTCTGTCTTCTCCTCAGTACTTTGCTCTGAAGGAGAGGAGTGGTGTATCAGACCTCTCATACTATTAAAACGGGCTAAAGTAAGGTAGTTTTATCTCACTTTCTCTCTCCTTCTCTCAGACACACACATACACACCCCATGGACATACTCCTCAGAGGCAGATGCAGACTGCCAGGGCCCATTAACCAGAGTGATCAATGTTGGATGGAATAGAAAGAGATGCTGTGTAAAAAGCCCTAAATAGGAGGACAAAGCAGCTCAGAAGGGATAAACTGGAGTACTTTATGGGCTACAAGTTAGAGCAAGAACCATTAAACTTTCTGGACATTCGGTATGTGAACCCTGTCTTACAGTGTATGATAATATCCAAAAAATGCACCTACAGTGGAGCCGAAATGTCACAAAATAGGCACTTGTTCAGGACCGTCTATCAGGAACTAACTACACATGCAGCAGTGTGATGAGTGGGCAGGGAAAGGGTGTGCTATTAAACTGTTGTGATTAATGAAAAGCCTATATGCAAATACTTGGCTGGCTGGGTGGAGGTGGTGCCTTGGCTGGAGTGACATATCCCTAGTACGAGTTACTCCATCATAATCCAACCCCCATTCTTTACTGCGGAAAAAAAAAAAAAAGTTAAATGTGGCCAGGGATCTAATCATCTGCTCACTCCAGTGGGCCAACCCAGCAGATTACTAGCTAGTTTTTCCAGCCGTGTCAGCTATTCCGGCAGCGGCTCTCTGCTGCGTCTCCCATACCCATCCGACGAGATACTTGAGTGGGTAAGTAATTCATATTTTTTAAAGGAAAGAACACAGACTGCTGAGAAAGGAAAAAGAGAAGCTCTCAGCATTTTTGGGCCGGCTCAACCTGGCAGCTAAGGCTAGGCGATGGAGTATATTGGGTGTAATTCTCTGTATGGACAAAATACAAAGTGGAATGACTGCAGTTTCAACCCCGTATCATCTCACAACTGAATCCTGATAGAAATAACAGTCTTTCTCTAGGGATATGTACAGTTCTGATTCGTTATAAAGATTTCAGACAGAACTGGAAGTATCCTGACTCCCTCAAGATCACAGACAGAGTTTACGATAGTAAGAAAACATACCAAAAATTATCGTTTGTTCAGAAAAAAATACACAATCGTATATTCTGGAGAAATGTTTAAGGACAAAAGAAGCAAGATTTAATTTAACCAGTCACATGACCAAATATCCATGGAGAGAAGAGCAGAGTGTACACTACTCTACAGTCATTTTACATTGCTACCAACATTAATTACATTATGATGATCTGGCTGAAAAAATATGTACTTCCCAGGCCAAGCCTAATTATCAAATCATGTAACGCACACACGGTTTATGCTTACTTACGCGGTAGAGATATGTATAAGCATATTCTGTGCAGCTTTAGAAAGCTGGGTAATGGCTTTGCTGGGTAACCAGTTGTGTAAAGCCTGTGCTTCGCTGTGTAGAATGAATCTCATTACTGAGACATGTCATCTCCGGTCAACTCTGGACAGCGCTATCCCCCTGTGGCATTACTCCCTGTTTATTTTGTGTGACCCTAATTGAAAATCATAGCAGGTGTGCCCTTTATCGGTGTAATCTCATTAGCAAACTTCACAAATGTGTCAGGAAGGAAGTTCTGCACGGTTGGCGGTGAAGAACATGTTGTACACAACAGCCCACAGATGATCATAAAAGTTGCTGCTTACTGAAGTGGGGACTCATCAAATGATAATGTTAATAAAATTCTCCCTGGTTATAAAAGAGGGTGCATTCGTGTTACTGGGCATTTCATTATCGCTGCGATGATTCTGACAACGAATACGGAATATGGAGGAATGCAAAGACCTGACTAAGGTAATATACCTATTCAAAGGATTTTAAAAACTGAAACAAAAGGCCTGATTGGCAAGCGGGTTAAAGCTGTCGTATAGATTATAAAACAAAGGACTGTTCAAACTTGGTAAAACGACATAATGAAGACAGTTTCACACAGCAGTGTTCTCTTATACTGATGGGAATGTCATTGCCTGTCTGTGTGATCACATTAGTGAGATCCTCCATGAATAATTCCAGGTGTAGCTGCCCTATAATGGCTTGTGTTTGCTCCTGGAGGGCTGTCTGCATGTGCATCAATGCTAATCCCTTCTTCACACTGTGTTTTAAACAGCTCTCCATTTACCAGCGTATAAAACTCATTCAGGGCTATCCATCACTACACTGCCATCAGCAAGGCAACAAGAAAGTCGGCAAACTTGCGACAAACAAACCCAAGACATCCCAGAGACTGCTTAGTTTTAACTTTAGTAAAAGGCCGTGTTTGAATGTTAAAAAGAACAGAAACTCTTGCAGGAAGAAAAAAAAAAAAAAAACGTAAGAAGTTTAAAAGTATGGGAAAAAAACTCCACGACTGGCACATTGGCTTCTCAGTTTAAACTAAGCCCTGCTTTCTAGCTTCACTAATTTCCATGAATACAAACATGTTATTGGTGACAGTGGGGCACCTGTTTATATGTACGCTTGCCCATTTCATCATTTAATCAGAGAACACAGGCACAGCCAAACTCATTCAGTCTAATGCAAATGAATTTAGCAGTAAAACAATGTTGGCAATATGGCCATTTAAACATGGCAGACACTTGTTGATATGTTTATTGAAATTCTAATGAGGGCCTAACGGTATCATGGAACATAAAGATGACCACGATGTTAAAATATTCCATGGGACATAATACACAAAATACCATTCTGTGATATTTGTGTGATTTTACTGATACTGTGTCCAAGGCAGTTGCTCATATTTTATCGACATATTTTTCCCAGATTTTCTCCCCAATTTTTTTATCGTGTCCAATTCCTCCCTGTCACTAGAGGGCTCCACATTAAGGCTACTACTACCACATCTTTTCGAACTGCTCACTCACGCACCGTTGGGGGCGGCGTAACACACTCGGAGGACAGCGCTATCTGCTCCTTCCACGAGCTCACAGACGTCCCTGATCGGCTGTAGACCCTAACCTTAAAGGAGAGCAGAGGGACTGCAAGAGGTTACAGCATCACCCGAGAATCGAACTAGCGATCTCCGGATGATAGGGCGAGCGCTTTATCACTGTGCCACGCAGATGCCCACAATTGGGCTTTTTCTTTAAAAAAGAGTCATGCTGTTGTGCCAGTAGAACATATGCAAAACCAACCACGCATTGAACAGATTGCTCCAACATGCTGACCAGTGCCACCACCAGATGTAAATTTGAGCACACAAAATATACATGGTACAGGTACATTACAACCATATTATATGCATGGTATGTGCCTACCTGTCATATAAGTCATACAGCAGTGCTGCAGATCGGATAATACTTGCCTGTAATAAAACATCCTACCTTTGGAGTCACTCAGCATGGAGCCGAAAGCACTGATGATGAAATCAGCTTTGAGGCGTATAATCTGATCATGATCCTCAACCCATTCGCCTGTCTCGGTTTGCTCTGTTCTGCAGAACTCCATGCCGTGCACCAGGCCGTTCTTTAGTATAACCTCCCTCGGTGACAAGAAAGGAAGGAACTCACACTTCTCTTCCTTAGCCAGTTCCATCTGGGGACACAGCGAAGTAAACTTAACACATAACAACTGCACTGAGCTACATTCTAGCGTAGTACTTTAGTGAACACCACGTGTAATTTGGACTATGTGGGGAAAAAAAAAAACATGCAATGTGGAGATATGGAGAACAGCTTGGAAATTGTGTCTGCCTGTGGCCCAGTTGGCAAAATCATTCTAACAAAACACTTTTGTATGCCAAAGAAATAGTTGATTTTTTAAATACGGAAACAAAGAGGATTTCTGCAAACAAAGCAAACAAATGTGGTGAAACAGAAACACTTTTTTTTTTCTTTTTACTGAAATAGCCTGAGGCTGTAATCAGAACAAAACTAACAAAAATGGTGTCTTGAATTAGAACGAAAACTAATTTCAGTTTAAAAAGAAAAGTAGCCATGAAGAGATGTCTGTCTTTCCATTTAACAACTGTTGCATAAATTATCTCAGCTCACATCAACACGTATAACTGGCATACCTCTATTTTTTTTTTTTTTTCAGTTTTTTTTAAGAATTACTTACACCTACAAGTGTTCCAATATATCTTATAAACAAGCAATTAGTTCAGGGTGATGAAAGCAGCATAGCTGCAGCTGTCTGAAAACAGATGTGAATAATTACCTTACTTTTTCAGTGCTCTTTAAGTTATCTCTATCATTTTCATAGCAGCATGAGGTAGGCGGTGAGAAGGCAACACTATGCGTGACAAAAGTCAATTCCGCATAGTTAAGAATAGATATCTTCGGTGAACATATTACCTTTATCATTATCTCTATATCATCTTTTATTGGCCTGTTCTTTTCGAACTTTAACTTACATGCAAACAGAAATGGAACATTATAATTCAGTCACACAAAAATAACATTTCATTAATGATGTCTGTCAAAGTACAGAAAGTTCACTGTTTTTCTAATGGAGGTGAGAAGTGTAATTTCGAACCTTTACGTTTGCTTCATAAGCCAAGCAAATTATAAGTTAAAAAAATCGCCATGCTTTTCCATTTTTTTTCCCTGTGACACATCTCGCTCAAAGTCGACCCTAAATAGAGATAGTAATGCTGTCTGTTAGCCAGATGACAGCATTTCCAGGGGAACCAGCTTAAAGCAAAAAATGCCTCTCTTTCCGCATGCTGTGAAAAAGAAGAATTTGACAGTAATCTCCCCCTAAAATGAAAGACAAGTCTCTGAAATAAATGAGGGAAGAGAGGCTTAAGAGAGGTGTTAGTGGGCTACAGAGAGGGGGTAAGGACATTCTGAAGAATATCTTAATAAACCCCTTGTGCGAGGTTCCCATCACAAGACCAAATATTAATAAGCTCATGCCTGCTGTTGACTTTTCCTCTTTTTTTTCTGCAGTCAGTCTTTCTGCATCCTCCAGTCACTTTCTGTCTCATTCTCATTCTCTCTCTCTCTCATCTGCTTATCGCCTCACCTCTTCAGGGACTGCTCGGATGTTGGTGAAGCCACGTCTGAACACCACATAGACCCGGCGTGCGCCACAGCGCAGGGCAGAGGTGGCACAGTCAAAGGCGGTGTCTCCTGCGCCCAGGACAATCACAGAGCCGTGGAGCTGCGGTAGCGCTGAGCGGCAGCTGCACATCCCTAAGCCCCAGAATGGACAAGAAAATGAGAGAAAACAAGCTGGGGAGTGAGTAAAGGGGGAAAACGTGATTTCTGTCTCTGAACCGTTCCCACTTAACTGTTCAAAATTGCATCCTGGAGTCCTCAGACACAGTATGTCCCTATCAAATTATTCTGCTACAATGACAGGCAGGTCTCCTTTTCTGGAAACGTCCTTATATGTGTAATTTCATAGCCTGCACCACCTTTTTCCTATCTTTGAAAAAGACGACTAGCCACTCTACTGAATGCAGCTGATTTCACCATGTGATAGTGCACACTACTGAAACAGAGATCTGCTCAGGCTTTTCTCAATTCTAACAAAACGAGGTAAAAGGATCCTCAAAGCACAGACCAGGACCGCATTGCTTACTCAATCATATAAATACACATACTGAACTTTATCAGGTTAAGTTTGAGCATATACAGTACATATAGTAGATCATACACTGATCATGTTTGCATTCCCAGCAAATAACAGTATGTTTTTTTAATCATTGATAGATGCATATTGATGTTGAATATGACTTGATTTATGCCTTACACATGAATCACAAATGCATATTGTAAGTTAGTATCTTAGAAAAATTACTTACATATGTATAAACAGAAGTTTACTGTAAGTGAAGCTGTCCATGGCCATGGTAAGTCACTTACATGGAGCAAGCCTGAAAAGCCTTGTACAGCAGCTCATAGTTGGCATTCTTTTACTTAGCATCTTAGACGCTTTATACTACATGTTTTCACTGATCCAAGCATTCTGTCATGTTACACAATAAAAAAAAAATGCTTCCAAAGATACCAAGGACATGCAGCACAGAAAAAAAACGCTCATATAATACAGTCCGCCAAACAGGAGCATTTTCGGAGGTAATAGGTAAAAGTTTTCAGCGAACCATTTTCTGTGATTCTTTACCTAGTTTGCTGGCCTTGGCAACTAGTGGGAGAAAATCCTTGGAGGTATAAAATCCCTGTTCCATAGAGAGGCCTTCAAAGATTTTGTGCCTGTTAGCTTGAGGTAGACCTGTAGTAAAAAAAAAATTATTATATTAGCTGGAATAAAAATATTTTCTTACAAGCAGAATAAAATGAGTGACTTATTAAATGATTTAAAAACTCGCCATTTCCACTACAACACTACAATTTGTGTTGTCCACTAAAACATCTGAATGTAAACAGGGTAATCTTCATGCTTAAGAGAATGTAGGCTCCCCATGTTCAACTCCCACCATAAGAACACTATTCATGTTTTTACTTTATACCTCAGATTTAAGTCAGATTTAAGTTTTGCACACAAAATTATGGGTGACATATCAGAGTTCAAAAGAGGACAAATTGTTGCGTGTCTCGCTGGCGCATCTGTGACCAAGACAGCAAGTCTTTGTGATGTATCAAGAGCCACGATATCCAGGGTAATGTCAGCATACCACCAAGAAGGACGAACCACATCCAACAGGAGTA
>JAQMYJ010000033.1:16551291-16562902 GCA_030014305.1 Clarias laeviceps
ATGTATTGTTCTCTGATGAGTCCACCTTCACTGTCTTTCCCACATCTGGGAGAGTTACGGTGTGGAGAAGCCCCAAAGGAGCGTAGCACCCAGACTATTGCATGCCCTGAGTGAACCATGGAAGTGGATCAGTGATGGGTTGGGCTGCGATATCATGGCATTCCCTAGGCCCAATATTTGTCCTAGATGGGCACGTCACTGCCAAGGACTACTGAACCATTCTGGAGGACCATGTGCATCCAATGGTTCAAACATCGTATCCTGAAGGCGGTGCCGTGTATCAGGAAGTCAGGAAACGTTTTCCTCCACCAGCATCACGGAGTGACCTGGCCACTCTTCTGCAAAAAGGATTGGCTCAAAATCCCTCTGGCCACTGTGCAGGACTTGTATCTGTCATTCCCAAGACAAATTGATGATGTATTGGTTGCAAAACGAGGCCCTACATCATACTAATGAATTATTGTGGTCTAAAACCAGGCGTTTCAGTTTCACTGTCAAATCCCTGTATAGGACGAGTATAACTGCATATTATTACTGTTTTGTACATTAAAAACAATTGCCACAATGTAAAAAAAACAAGCTAGATAATGAACTGATACTGAACATAACCTGCACTCTTTGAACTGTTTATTGATTGAAGAATAGACACATTTCTAACCTTATGATAAACAAAGTTTTATAATTCTGGTACAGTCAATTTATTAATGAAACTAATTTAATGTAATTTCGATGGAGACTTTTTATGTGTGCACTCCTCTGTTCAAAGCGAAAGGAGGCTGCCTTCCTTTACTCATTACTCTGTCACACACACACCGTATCAGAAATCCATGCGCCACACTTTCTGCTTCGAAAGATCTGCTCCGCTCTGTATACTGTCATTAACCTCATCACACTACCTTGTCATTATCCTTGTGGTCTAGAAGTAAGCAATATTTAAATACAAGCTTCAGAAATGTCTAACAAAGCTTCTGATTTGTCATAACCTGTCATTATCACTTCCATTCAAAAGAAACAGCTGTTAATAAGGCTCAATCTCAGGCACAAAAGATTTATTCAAGAGGTGTTTAAAAGCAGCAAGTACAGATTATTATTGATACAAATTCACTCCAAATGTGATTACAAAGGCTTTTGCAAGGAATCAAGATTTTCTAGCATAGAAAGATGAGAACCGCACAAGATGCATTTTTTATCTGAAGAAAAAAGCAGGAGCTCGGCATATTGAGCCGTTAAGTGATTGAGAGAGAAGAGCGAAGTGTCTCCTGTCAAAATCAATTAGCTTTTTTTCGGCGTACACTTCAGTGTTAATTTGATTTCAAGAAAATGCCCTGGCAAAGTTCTGCATTACAACATGCTTTAATGGATTTTATTGTCTCTAATTCTTCACTCGGACACTTTTCGCCCAATTTGTGCACATCATAGAGGCACATGGCACGTTAGCATGATGAATCCTCCCTCGTGCTGATCTTGTTAGGTTCACATTCCTAATTTAGCCATTTTTTTTTGGCTTGGAGAACATGGCCATGATGCTTTTTGAGAGATTAACGCATACCCCATGATTAAGAAAGTTACACTCATTATGCATGAAACTAGTCATTAAATCATACAGTAATTAGGTAGCCACATTTCATCAAGACAAAATCACACCTTCACCGTCATCAATAACACAGTAATTAGCGAGTGTTTCGAAGTTAGTCACACTAAGAAAAGCCTGCATTTCTGTTCCCAAGGAGTATCACTTATCAACCACCTAATCAGCCTGCCAACCCTATTAGAGGTGCTGTATACTGGATAACTGCCATATTAAATCTCTAAGAAAGAATCTACAGCATATGTCAATCATGGGCTATATATAGGAGAAGCATTACTGTGTATTGTTATGCTTTCTAAATTAATTACAAATGCTACAACGTAAAAAATGCTAGCTAATCACCTGTTAATAAACGGGAAATTTACAGTATTTGGACCAAATCAAAATAATTGTGAAATAACTGACTACAGGACATAAACTATGCAGTTAAGATGACCAAAATTTTCATTCTTAACATGCTACAGTACATTTATTAAAGAAACCTTGCAAACCTTACACACTTCTCACTACTTCTGACTTAATCAGTTTCAAACTATAGAACAGATTGAACCATACTGATAGCTGTCTACTCTAAAAAAAAAATTAAAAAAAGGAGCATACTTATGTAGAAAAATCCTTCAGGTGTGAAAAATCCTCCCTTTACATGTTGTGTATACTCGATAGCACACTGAAAGAAGCTGTGCAGCAAACTTCTAATACCTCCTCATACATATAAAATGGCCAGCGGTGCATGTGTAACGTGAACGAACAAAAGCATCTGCAACTTTACCATGGCTGACTTCCTCTGAGCACACTCTTTATGCTAGTGTGGAAGAATCCAGAAGTTATGGCACATTAACCTTTCCAGTCATTTCATCCTGTGCTGACAGGTAGGATACTGCATACTGCTATCCATTAACGTTCCCTGCCAGGTACGCAAGAAAATAAATAAATAAATGAATGAATAAATGACAGCGAGAACCTAGGCAGCATGCCTTGACAAAGCAGATTTGAACAAAAGCAAATGTCTGCAATACTGTATACACTAGGTACCATAAGCCACTGATTTTCTTTTCCATACCTCAGGCTATGAGAAGCTCTGGGCCAAACTACATTATGCAATAGGGCGCTTATAGATTTATACCTGTATATTACTAAAAGAAAAAGAGAACACACATCTTGGAGCAATTTTATTTTGGCTCAATGCCATTAAAATTAGAGTTAAAATGACAGATGTTGCAACAAGAGAATAAATAAAAGATTGAACAAAGTTGAATAAAGTGGAAGCAAATTCAGTCTTTTTTTTTTTAAATGACACCTCAGGCGAATTTACACATTTAATTTTCATGATGTCATGAAGTAAAAATTCACTTCAGTTGCAACTGGTTGTTTCAAGTCCAGTAAGACCATTATGTTAGAATCCACACAAATGAAATTCCATTACAGTTTACAGTGCAGCACAGCAGCTAATTCCATCTTTTAAGCAACTCAACCCCTGAGTCAGCTTCATAAGCCTATAGCCCAGAAACAATTCTCTTATCGGCCTCTCTCAAACCGCCTCCCATTTAGCCTACTGCCAGGAAGAAATTTGCATGCCAATCCATGTCTGAGAATGACATTTAAAAAGCCTGTAAAAGACCAGTGTGAAATCACAGAAATTAATTGCAAACATCCTGCACTTTCATTTTCTTCACAAACTGAAATTCCCTTACAACCTTTCATACAAAAATAAAAACCAGATTTGGTTTACATAAACATCCCAGCTTAATTAGGATGTCAGCATCAAACTGCTGAAGCAATGTTCAGAAGCAGTGTTCATAGTTGACACATGTACATGTTGAATTCTAAAGAATTCATTTAAAGAATTTAAAGGAATTATAGAGAATTTGTAGTCAGAATTATAAAAATGAATTATCCTAAAACCCTTACCAGTTTGTATATTTATAGATTAGTTTTCAGTAGAATATATGTATAAATTATTTACACATGTGCAGTTCAAAAATGCAAAGATTTGTTGAAGTTTTTAGCGTCAGGAGTGATTTAGCATCAGCAGTGATTAAGTTAATCTATAAGAACTATAATGAAATGTAGGAGATTTAAGTAAGTTTGTAGGTTATTATTATTACAGGTCACATCCTGTATCTATTAAATTTTTATTGCTAATAATATTAATAATCATAGGTTGCTAACCTTGACAACCAAATACACTAGCTAGTACTGTAAGTACCCCCCACATAAAAACAATGGGTACATTAAAAAAAAGAAATTAAAACAGTGATAATTTTTCTTAATGGGTCAAGGACGTTTGAAAAAGTGCATTTAAAATGCATCCATCATGTACAGGAGGCTAAGCATGAACACAGATGTAGTTTAATGTATTAAAAAAAACAGGCAGTTAAATCCAATACACAGCTCATAGGAATAGTAGAAGGACAAGCAGAAAAGGTCAGGCGATCAACAAACATCAAAATGTAGGCTAGAAATTATAAACAAACTGAGCAAACAAGGTCAAGAAAGCAAAATGCAAAAATATAAGGTTTGGTAAAATTAGGTAAATACACACTGAGCATGTATTCTGCAAATTGCTGGAAATACTGAGTGACATGCGTGAAACTTGGCAGAGATTAGGACTAATGATGCAGTGCAGGCCTGTGCAGGGATACAGGATTGTTCCTTTGGTCTATACCTCTATGTACCATTGCCACATCGTCATGATCTGATGATTTTTTTTAACCAGGTATGTTGGGTGTTCAGCAACGCCCATGGGGTCAGGTAGTGTATCAGGTAGTGTCATCTACTAGAGGCACAGCTACTGTATAACATGCTTCAAATAGGATATGTGGAATGATGGTGGTATGCAGTAGAAAAGTGGGAAATCCAGTTTACAGGTGATGATGTTGCATGAGGATTTTGCATGAGGATTTTGCATGAGGATTTTGCATGGACTAATGTACCAGACTTTTTTTTATATTTTTTCATGTCCTTCATGTCTGGCCACCAATACATAGTCCTCACCTGGGTGCACAGTGGCTGGAGCAGTGTATGCGTGAGATATGTTTTGGTTATGGTGCTGTAGCCGTGAGACAGATTTAGTTTTTGCATTCTTTTGCCCTAGATGATGGGTCAGGGTATAACATAACCTCACACAGAACAGCATCTAGTGGGCTTGACAGGTATTCAGTTATATCACCGACTTCAGCCAGTAGCTAATAATGTATCCAAGCAATGAGATTTGGGGAAAATAAAATTAGCATGTTTTTCCCTTGATTAATAACAGAAGCAATGGCTCAACATAAGTAACTCTTGGGAATGTTTAGTTTTTTTGCTGTGGTTTGGTCCATGCAGTTGCCATCTGATCCTGTATGAAACAGTGCAGTTGAGAAAGATATCACAACTAAATGTTTGATCTTCACAGGGGGGTAAATGACTAAGGAGAAAGAGAATGTAAAAGGAGGTACAGTACTGTACATGTGGAGAGGTGCATGGAGTGAACCAGATACCATGAAGAAATGGCCAGCTCATGAGCAGTGGCCACATCAATCAAACAGTAGACTGTCAATTTGTCATCCTGGCATGCCATCTCTTCAAGGATCTCAGGGTTTGTTCCCTGATGGAAGGTGGCCTGTACCGCTGTCCCACAGTACATACTGCCCTGAAAAAGGGTGTAACATATCTCCTAGGTCTTGTCCTTTAAGAGCATTGTCAAACAAGCTGAAAGTTCTCAACAAAGTAACTGTATCAAGATAACTTTCTTGAAACCAGACCACTGTAGCCCAGGTTAGTGCTTTCCTGGTCAGCAACTGATGAGTTGGGCAAATTTGGTTAGTCTGTTAGCCTTTTGAGACTGGAGAAATAGTGTAGTGATAAAAGTGGTCATGAGGTCAGTGACCTTGAAGACATAGGTGGGGTATGAGGTAAAGCAGCAATAAAGAGGGCCTGGGAAATCATGTTAATCCTGGTGTCGATATAAAGGCAAATAGCCACTAAGTGTTTCCTTTGTGATGTGTGTGTGTGATAACTGAGTCTTTTAACACATCCTACAGGTGACAGGGTGCAGGTGTATGTGATTAATAATGACTGTGAACGTGACGGAGTTCGTGAGTGTTGGGAGTTGTAATCATCACTGGCAACAGTGTTTGCTGAAGTGTGGAATCTCTAGCTGAATCGGGTGTTTATCTTACAGCACTACAAACAGCATCACTTGTTTATTTTATTCAGTAGGAAATATGCTGTACATCTGAAAATATGCAAGATATCAGGATGGGTAACTCTGCTTAGAGTGAAAGTAATTTAAAATAAAACAACAAAAAAACTAACAGTTCCAGCAGATGATCATGCCAGTTCTGAACAACCAAACAGAGGCAGTATAATGTATAAACTAAACTCTGGACTCTACTGGTACTGCCAATATGGTAATCAGAAATTGATCCAGAATGCCAGGGGTTATATATTATATAATGTGCTATTTTGAGGTCAGCAGAAATCATAAGAAATACAGAGTGAAACTGTTATTATAAATTATAAACATGAAAGATTGAGTGCATAACCAAGGCTGTGTTTAATTTCTTTATTAAAAAATACAATTTCACTCTACTAATTATTCATGACCTGGTTATTATTTATCAGTGGCCTCCAGTCAGTACCAATCAAGTTACATTACTGATCCAATCACTTCATAGATGCATAATACAGTAACGCAAACTAAGTTCAGTTACACACCAATAAAAAAACACACACTAATTGAAAAAAAACCTGTAACATTACTGCTAGGTTTAGCAACAGCAATGTAGCTAAAATAGCCATTGTCTAAATTCTGTTCTGTACTATGTAAAAAAATATTTCCTGCAAATACAACATATAATACAAAGAAACTACAATGTCACCATGATGGCTGTGGTGAAAATAGTTCTGTTGGACAGCAGGTGTTGGCTTCATTTTAAAAAAATAACAGGGAAACAAATTTAAACACCTTTTACACATTTTGCTACAAACTGAAATCAAAATGGTTTCAAAATGGTGGCATGCAATGACATCATTAGCAACCCTGTTGCTATGCTAAGGCAAGGTTAAGGTACAGAAGAGCCAATGATTTGGTATGGTCACAGGAAAAAAAGACCACAGAAAAAAAATTACTTATGAATAGAGTTTTGTGGTGCTCTGTATGGCCAATTGCCAATGAACTGATACGGGTGGTATTATATTATCTTTTGTTTTTACTGTATATTGTACTGAGCATGTGAAAATAAAAATTATATCATGGACTTATTTTTGTAATTTTATTAAAAATGAAAAATACTTAATGAAATATTATACAGATGTATTACACATAAATAAAATATTTCAAGCCTTTTTGTTTTAATTTTGATGATTACTGTTTACTGTAATGAAAATCTGAAGTGCAGTATCTCACATTTTTATATCTCAATGTAGTAATGTCCAACTTTTGAAAAGTACTCAATATTTGTCCAGGGCTCCTTTAGCATGAATAACTGCGTCAGGGCATGGAGATGATCCGCCTTTGGCACTGCTGGGGTGCCATAGTAATGTCATGATCAGCAAACCAGTTAGTGGTAGTTTTGGGACTGTAGACAGATGCTAAGTCCTGCTGTAAAAGGAAATTAGCATCTCTATAAAACATCTATCAGCAAACGGAGACATGAAGTGCTTGAAAATCTCCAGGTAGACAACTACGATGACTTAAAATACTGTACACCATAAGATGACACGGCACACCACGAAAGGCCAATGATGACCACAGATAGGTCTAAGGTCTAAACATACAGTACGTTGGCCCTACAAGTAACAAAAATTTTAAATATTTCTGGCACAATTTGTGCTATTTCTTTTGGCCCAAAATTTAAATTTTTTGGATTGTTGTTAGATGTACAGTATCTTAGCTCCTTCCTATACACATAGACACCATAGAAAAGAATGTTATTACTGGGTTCTTTAAATAAAAACTGATGCCTGATGTCTTTGGGACAACAAGTGAGAGCAGTGAATAGCACAGTGGGGGGCAGACAAGAGGGACCTGACAGGCGAGCAAAAAGCAGTGGGTGAACCCAGTATGTGCTGTTAGGTTAGCCTGGCTGGACAATGAGGAGTGAATGAAGTTCCCAGCAGAGACTGAGCTCTGAGGGGGAGCCTTTGGGGAGCAAATCATCTGCAGGCATTCACACAGAATGAGCCACCTGGTCTGTAAACTGCATTCAGCACACTCATTTATTCTCACTTTGTGTGTGTATGTGTGTGTGTGTGTGTGTGTGTGTGTGTGTGTGTATGTGTGTGTGAATGTGTGCAGACAGAAGCTCAAGAAGAGAACTAGTGCAAAAATGTGATAAACTGACCAATTCCAATGAAGACAGCTTTGTATCCCTGCTCTTTCAGTGACTGGAGTGTCATTCCATCTTGGCCTAGTCCTTTCCCACAAACAATCTGATGGAGAAAAGAGTCAGTGCACAGCAAATATTGAGAACAAAAATGGGGTCTTCTTGGGTTAGATATGGGCTAATAAAGGTGCTAGTAACATATTTAGTCACATCTGTCTGTCTGGAACTGGATGGTGTGTTTGTAACTTCTTACAAAACAGTCAATATGACTATGAGACAAGCCTAAAGCACAGACGGTCTGTTCCTCCCTCCTCCTTACTTTTCACGGGAAGGGCGAGCATGCAAATTTGTTATCTGGCTGCCCCCATCCCAGCTCGCCTGCCTTTGAGCAACTTGGAGAAAAACGTTTCCTGTGCGAGATGAATGCTGAGCAGGTGTGCAGGAGAAAGAGGACTATCGATTGCCCTTTCTCACCACAGTGGCATTCAGGGAACAGACAGACAAGCAACCCAGCGCCCAGACCTGCACACACTGCTGCCTGCCTTCCTAATGCAGCTTTTAATTGTTCTTTATTAATGCGGCTGACATTTGGGCTCCTGATCCTCCCTGAGACCTGTCACCTTCTGTAGCCCCTGATGTGAGCAGGAGAGAGGGGAGGATGAGAGAGAAGAAGAAAGAGAAGATAGAGAAAGTGGGGAGCATAGAGAGAGAATGGTAACTGATGAAGGAAGGAAAGAAGAAAAAGTATGTTATAGTGTATGAGAGATAGAGAGAGAGAGACATTGGGAAAAGAGAGAGATGAGTAAGACAACGGGAAAAGAGAGAGACAAGATATTCAGAGGTGTGTTAGAGGTGAGATGCCTCTCATTACCTTCACTCCCAGGTCTTTCATCAGGTCCAGCTCAAACTGCACCACCTCATAGGGCAGGCGAAACTGAGGGATTTCCGAGGAGCTGCGGGGGGGGGGTGCAGGAAAAAAATCAGCTGAATGAATCAGAGATGCTGTAAAAGTGAAGCTTAAGAGAAAGAGAATATTAGTGGGAGAAGATTAAAACATAGGGAGCACAAGTAGAAAAAAAAATCCCTTTCAGTACACAGGACATTTTCCTCTGTTATTCTATTTGATGTTTCACAGCTCTGAAATCTCATATTGCTGTCAAACTTCAGATCCTCATTGTAATTCCCATCAGCTACTAAACGAAACCTCTAAATCTGATATAGACGCGCAGGACTCCCACTAACCACCAGCAGAATAGTTGGGGTTAAGAACATGAGAGTAATTGATAATCCTGTTCCTTCTGAGCATTTAAAAGATGAATATTCCCAATTATGAAGGCCGCTCATTATTTATTCTGACCTTATGCACATCCTCCATATCGATCATGGCGAGTCTGCACCAGAGCAGTTACAGGCTACGAATGCGGAATCACACTTCAGGATTTTTACCCACCTCAGTCCACCGACATACTCCTCCTTCTCAAAAATTGTGATGTTATCGTAACCAAGACGAGCAAGGAATGAGGCACAGCTGATGCTGGCAGGGCCACAGCCGATCAGAGCGATCTTCGAATGGTAGCTCTCGGGCATCTGCTCCGGAGGAAGAAGACCCGGCATTCTCACCTGAGGAATACCCATCTTACTGAATACCTGCAAACACACCCACAAAACCAAAGCTACAGTGTCAAAGGTGACTTCTTTAAAAATAATAACAAGTGCATTAAAAGATATACAATTATTTGTATATCTCTAAACTATTTGTATATCTCAACGCAGAGATGCGTTCACACTGCTGGCCAAAGTGGCCTAAATCTGATTCTTTTGCCCATATGTAACATAGATCTGATTTACTCATGCCAGTTTGAACAACACAAACCACATGTTACATGATATGTTCAAATCTCCTTTGAGCCACTTCTGTATGTGGTCGTAAATCTTATACAGATCAGATTTTTTGCTATACAACCTTAGTCTGAACGGTCAAATCGGAATTCATGTGACTTTTTCATCAATCCAACACTACACTTGTCACAATTTTGTGAGCTAATCGTGTAGTGCTGCCACAGCACACCGGAACAAGTAAGGAGAAATAATATCCACACAATCCGGCCCAAATTTACATACATTTACGTAAGCACCTAAAGATCCAATAATAAGTAAAGTTCATGTCTTGAAGGAGAACCAATATAAACAAATAAAAGGGTTGATAACAGTTTAAGGCGTGTTTGTTATTTTACAATATCAGTTCATGCATTGTTATGACCAGCTTAAAAGTCATCAGTAGCACAGCTTTACTGGTATCTAATGTTACCTCACAAGAATAACACAGTGAAGCATCCTTTAGTTTTATTTGGAGTAGATAAAAAGCAAGAAAGCGGCACAGTGGCGTAGTGGTTAGCACTGTGGCCTTGCACCTTCAGGGTTCGGGTTCTATTCTCGCCTTGGGCTCTGAGTTGCATGTTCTACTAGAGTTCCTCTGGGTATTAAGCCTCCTGGCATAGGCCCCCTGTAACCCTGTACATGATAAGTGGTATAAAAGATGAACGAATGAACAAGAGTAAAAAATAAGGAAGGAGTTATGATACAATTACTGTGTGTGTTCACAAATAAATACGCATTACACTTCAGCTGAACATGGAAGGTGCTTTTTTGCAACTGATTACGCCACATTCACATTACAAGTCACATTGTTCAGTTCCTATTTTTTTGGGACAGATGAGATTTGCACATCATGGCAGTTTATGTACATATTAACGTGACTCTAACATCTGTGCTATGAAATGCCAAGCATATCCTCATGGATACGTCTCTACACGTTATCTGGGTTAAAACACATCATATTTGTGTGAACACTCATTCATTTTTAACAATGCATCCTACTTTAGCTAAAAATATATATTACAGATTATGCTCTGGAGTATGGAAAGCAGTTAGTCGGCTCCATTTGTTAAAATCAGAGAGAAGGAAGAAAGTCAGACACCTCACTTGCTGTTTATCAGCAATTGCTAGGGCTGCTATGAAATCCCTGTTCTGCTATTGGTGACTGACTTCAGCAAGTGCTCCACACATTGCAGAGGCAAAAAAGTCACATGCATTCTGATCTGCCAGTTCTCATTGACAGTTCATGACCATATATTGGATATGCATCCGATCTAGGAACAAATACAACAGTGATCTAAAAAACATCGGATTTGTGCATTTTGTCAGGCCTAAAATTAATCAGACCTGTGTCACATTAGAGTAAGAAATCAGAATTGATGGATAACGTGCCTCTTTACAGTGTGCTTGAACACATCACATGACACATTGTTCCTTTACATATGTGGGTCGGTTCAGGAGCATGATCTGTTCAGACCAATGTTAGATACAGCTTACACTGAAAACACAAACAAAAAAGTGGATTTGGTCTATAATCGAATCCATTTGTAGCCCCAAGATACCTGTTCAACAAATCAATGTTGAATGTATTTTTTAAAATTCCGTACAGTATTACTCATTAAGCTTTGCACACACACACACACACACACACACACGAGTGTTCAGCAAGACGAGCAAAGATTTTTACTAAATTTTGACTTGGAAAACGAACAAGTCTTGGTTTACAAGTACCAAGTATCATGTATCACGCTTTGCCTTCACAGACACACAGACACACACACACACTCTTTCTCTCTGCTCTACACAGAAACACTGCTCTGTCGCGATTCTTTTCAAAGGT
>JAQMYJ010000033.1:16569589-16639438 GCA_030014305.1 Clarias laeviceps
CTGTAGTGTTTATATAAACTATATATATATATATATATATATATATATATATATATACACATACAAAAAATCACAGCAATTACCTTGTTAGAGATGCTGGTGATAAAAGCCTTTACGTCGAGATTAGTGGGGCAGCTCTTCTGACAAGGTGCATCTGCACACTTTAGACATCTGTCAGAAAATACAAGACATAAAGCATAAGGACAGTGATTATTATGCTTGCTGTACATCACAACAGATCTATTTGGTGTTAAATATTAAACACAAATTCCTGGTCTACTTGGACTATATAGAGAGGACACTAGGTCAGCACCATGAGGAAATACTGGCAGGTTTGAGCCTCTTAATGTGCCAGGTTGCCTGTTATTTGAAAATACAGCACCATTCCTTGTGAAAAGAAAATGTCCAGCTCCATCTCCTGGGGAGTCTTCCTGTGGCGAAAGCGCTGCAGCTTGACTTCGCCATATTGGTGACAATGACAAACAGGTTCAGAATGATAAATACAATAATTTGCAGAGGAATAATTAAATATTCATGGCCAATCGGAATGGATGTTTTGCCTGTGGTTGTGAGCGTGTGTGACAGGAGGCGTGCGGCAGGGAGGGCCCCGTTCCTGCTGTTGGCATGCACTCATTAGTTTACACATTTAAAAACACACACAGCTGTTTGACTCACCACACTAATGATTTCAGATGATGTAGCACCAATTTGGAACAGAGCATTCTCCTTTAGGGTGAGCAGCAAGGCAGGAGAGAGAGCGAGAGAGAGAGAGAGAGAGAGAGAAAGACATCATGCTGAAAAAAAAGAATTTACAGACTGATAGAGAAAGAAAGAAAGAAAGAAAGAAAGAAAGAAAGAAAGAAAGAAAGCATGGGGGGTGGATAAGAGGTAAGCATATGCTAAAAAGAGAAGGAGCAAATCCGTCAGATTGTGGTCCCCATATCCTTACTCAGACACTCACACACACACACAGACACAGACACACACACACATACTTATGCACACAGCAACCCAAAAGCATACACTACAGCTGGCTGGCTGTAATAATCTCCCGATGCTGGGAGCTCAGTGCAGGTTAAAGTGCACGAGGCTGCCATTAATACCACTTATCACAGTGACAGCAGGGTAATTACCACAGTGCTGTGGCCAGGTAGAGAGAAGTGGGGACAGGAGACGCCGCCGCACAGCATCGCGCACCACCATCGCTATGTTTTATTAAACCTGGGTGGTTGATCATCAAGTGACATTAGTGTTGATCCATTTTCCTTATTTGACAATAAATTATCCTTGGCCCCTGGCATAATGGATATTGCAGCAGCGTCTGCCTGGGAGAAAGCTCGAGCCGCACCGAGTATCTGCCGAAGAGAACACACGCTGTTAAAGTGAAAAAAGCTGGCTCGGAGGACGCTGGCTAGTGTCAGGCCTCTTATCTCCTCCAGCATGATTAATACGGAGGGTACACACCAAGCAGCTTGGGGAAGATATAAAGCCATAACTGCATAAATATTTCTCTCTCTCTCTCTCTCTCTCTCTCTCTCTCTCTCTCTTACTCTCTCTCTCTCCAACAGTCAGTAATAAAGCTTGTCTCATGTTGAACAAGTGCATTATTCAAAGTTTGTTGGAACTGGACTATTGTAGTATATCATGCATAATACTGATGACCTTAAAATGAAATTTTGTATCGTTCAGACCTGGAGTATGTGAAACCATTCCCAAGCAGGTCAATGGTACAAAAACATTCATAAAGATGAGATCTCAGAGATTGAAATGAAATCTGTGTGGGGGCACCTTCAGTTGATTCGTGAGCTTTTTAGCTCTCTTAAAAAGAAAGAAAGAAAGTAAAAAGCCTGGAATAAACAAAGCAAGTGAAAAAAATAAAAGTCAAAATAAAAATAACTATTACATAATGGCTATGGAAAGAGTCTCAGTCCTGTTGCCTCTCTTATTCGATCTCTCATTCTAACATCCAAGCCACTGCGTATAGACACTTTCTTAGGTTCTTACCTATCTCCCATGGCCAGGCAAGTGCTTAGCAAATGTCAACAGAAAATAATGCACACACAAAGGCAATCTGATTTGTTCAAGAATTGCTCTAGGTCACAGCAATTGGAGCAGGCACGGCGAGCTGCACTCCAGAAAAGAGCGGCTTGCTGCGGAGTGCATTAGCTAGAGCACCTCCGCTTTGTGCTATAAAATGCAATCAAATAGCTCGATGTACACATGCCTTTTCAAAGCATCCAAACAATCATGCAATAAGCATTGCTGAATATGAAGGAGCTGTTGATTAGCAGAGCACTACAAGCTGATTTT
This sequence comes from Clarias laeviceps, assembly GCA_030014305.1. Lineage (NCBI taxonomy): Eukaryota > Metazoa > Chordata > Actinopteri > Siluriformes > Clariidae > Clarias > Clarias laeviceps. The sequence continues at coordinate 16,571,900 of JAQMYJ010000033.1, forward strand.
CCCTTCGCCTTTCTTTCAGTCTCTCTTCTGCCTCTTTTCATATTTTGGTTTAACTAATAATCAAAGGCTTTGATTGCTCTGTGTGATGAGTGGAGGTAGTACAGCCGCTCAGTGTGCGCAGGTACCTAATTTGTTATTCACTGTTTCTATTAAGCCAAAGGTGTTTGCAATAGAAAGCAGGATTCAATTCAGCAAAAATCTAGCTAAAGAGATTCTGCAATTGTAATGACTGCTAATTTTTATGAATCTGCTGCCTCCAAAAGTAGTCTGGACTATTCAGTCCTCATTTGAGAAACTAATTATTTCATTCATATTCTTTAGGAAATGGAAAAGCCTTACAGTAAAAAAAAAAAGGTTCAAGTGTAACAAGATGAAAACAGTGTGTCCTACCTGGAGGAACACATAAAGGCACACATTGTAATTGAGTAATGATCAATAAGGATACTTGAAAGAAATTAAAATAATGTTTGCTCTTATTATACAATCATGTACATAATAATAATAATAATAGAATAAAATTGAATGGGGAATTAAGCCTAGCACACTTAGAAGAGTGTTTTAAAAAATGTACAGCGGCACCTGTTGAATTTTGAGATGAACTAATGATTTTTTTTAAGGCTGATTTTTTTTTTTTTATGATACACGTTTTCCATTTAAATTTCAAATTAGCATATCTCCTCTTCCCAACTTTAACAAAGTCTATATGTTACCTCAAGCTTGGCCAAATACACCTGTGAAAACCCCATTAAAATGTGTTTGGTAGTTTTTACGTGATGTGTGCACAAACAGATAGACTGACAAAAATTCCAAAAAGCATATTGATGTGTTCAATTACTCATCTTTCGTCCCCACAAATAATTTTTTCTAGAACAACTAAGAAGACTTTTGAAATGACTGGAATTGATTCAACCTGGAAGGATTGTGCAGTCATCTTATGGAATGTGGCCAGAAAAAGTGAAAGATGATTTGAAATCACTTAAACACTTGGTGAAGTTGCATCATAAACTAATCAAAAGTAGACACCACAGTTATGTTTAATAGTGAAAGTATTAAACATATTAAAAAGAGAAAATATGAAAAGAGAAAATACATTCCACACAGAATGCAAATAGCTGCCTAATAAAACCACTTGTTAATGAAGTTAATCAGAAGAAAAAAGTTTCAATGTGCTAGACTGCATAAAGATTTTGGAGCAATATAAAAAGGTGATGCGGTCTGATGAGTCCAGCTTTACCATATTTCAGAGTCTCACCATCAGTACAAGATCTCACACAAAAATGAATGCCAACCAGAATGGAAATAACTGACAATGTTACAGAACGTTGTCGAAACAATGTCACACAGAACGTGCACTGTAATCAAAGCTAAATGGCATTTAACTAATTATTAGCATGTGTCTGGTAGTGTAGATTATAAGGTAGAGGTATTCAGATTTACAGCTTGAAAAAATAACTGTTTCTTTCAAATCTATAATACACGTATAAAAAAGTGTTTAAATAATAAATATTTAAAAAGACTTAAACATTATATTTGATTATTACATCACTTTCACACACAGCATGTTTTCTATAAAATTGTTACTGCATTATAATCGAAGCAAATAAATTATACAAACTATCTGCACATTTTGCTTCACCATCACATTTTCTCTTTTTAATTCTTATATTAAATTGTCCCTAACTGTTGCTATCTACCCTGATTAATAATTTGCTGTATCCTTTGTTTAGTTGTGTGGAGAATTTTTTATTTGTGGTCTGGAGGATTTTATGAAAATTTCAAATATTTCTAAAATTGTTTCTAATATATGGAGTACAAAAGTAGATCAGTACTGATCTTTTCTGAAATTCTGATTAAGTATACAGTATGATATTTACATGTGTGCAAGGATGTGCATTACTACTACTACTTCTCATAATAATAAGAAGAAGGAGAAGAAGAAGAAGAATGGTGCAAAAATGTTCTAGCCATGGAGTTTTAAAGGTTAAAGAAATAAAGTAAGAAAACCTAATTTGGATTCATAAAAATGGTCACAATAAACATAGGCACAGACAATAGACTGTTTAATGGCCTGCTTACAACTAACTATTAATATAGTTAAGTAGATAATCTATAAATACTGTATAGACATGTTTTTATTTTATTATTTGGATTATGATATATAATATACTATTAATATTTGTCCAGTTTATAACTTTTAATATAAGTTCTAAATGAACCACATGGACTATCAATTAGTCCCTAGTCCTATTCCACTATCTAATTTATTTCATGTGGACTTAAAATATTATTTGGTATGTTGTTTAGAATTAGTTGTTCAGCTGCTTCATGACTACATGTCTACATAGCAGGCATTTTTAACTCGCAGCCCCTGGGCCAAACCCGGCCTGCAGCCTGCCTTTTTTTGGGGCGGATCAAATGTTAAAAATTAGAATGCATTTCACCAAAGAAAAAAGCTCCCCATTCAAGTTCCTTCAATAGGAAAGCCATTCTTATGCTCCCTATGTGCTCTTGCACTCTCACTCTCGCCTATCTACTCTTGCTGACAAAGTGTCATTGTCTACATTGTTTTGTGAGTTTTTTTTTTCTTTCAGCTATCGCAGCAGAGCAAAGTGACTTGCTCTTACATAACAATGTTAGATGGCTTAGTACGGGTAATGTACTGAAAAAAGGTTTGTGAACTGAGACATGAGATCATTGATTTCCTTTGCCACAATCGGAAAAAAGCTGCTAAGTTTCTGTCCGAAATGCAAGTTGATAAGTAGGCAGATGTGTGTTGTCTGAGTGAAATTTTCTAGCACTTAATCTGCAAATACAAGGAAAGGACAAAATGGTCTGTGACATTGTAGATAAACAGAATGGATAAAAAAAAAAATGGAATTATTTTCTACTGATGAAACTCCCAAGTAAATGCTGCACTTCCTAATTTGCAACTTTATCAACAACTCAACATAAGTGCAGATTTACAAAGTAATAACAGATTTCATTCACAAACTATTCATGAACTTTTTTGATGGCTTTCACTACCCACAGAGGTGATGCTGTTGATATGGAGGGGAAAAAATGTTGATTCAAAGCCAAACAGGTGCTCATGTCCCCCCTGCAATCAGAACTGACAGACATGCAAGTGGCATCTGATTTAAAACAGATGTTTGAACCGGTGGGATGTGAGCAGTTTTGGATCAACTTAACCAGGTCCATTTTTCAAACACCAGAAGGTTAGCTATTTTCTGCAAGGTCTGGTACATCCTATTTATATGTGAGTCAAGCTTCTCACACATAAATGCAATACAAACAAATACCCATTCCTCCCTTACAAGCAGCCACCTCCACTAGTGTCTGCAGCTTGCTGTCACTTCCTATGAGCCTGACTTTGTAGCTCCTGCCAAATAAAAAAATGTATAATTTCAGTCAGTAGACAAAAACAAAGCACTTGTTTGAACTGTTCATTTATAAAGCGTTTCTGTTGAATTGGAATTGATACGGACAAATCTCTCACTTGTACTGTATATATCCCATTTAAGTATCACCAAGTAATTAATTTATAGCTAAAGGAAACTATTAGAAAGGAAAATGAGATAAAGTTAGCACTTCCAGGCAAAATATTTAATATAGTGTCGAGCAGATGTGAACAATCAGGATATTTAGGAATATTATCTTAGTAGACCATAACCTGATACGCCTAAATATCCTGATTGCTCACCTCTGGTCAATCATAATTACAATTTCTGTCTTTTAGCCCCACCCTATACATATTGGTCTAATTAGCATAATATGCTTCTTTTGTCACATCTTCATCAAACCTGGATGAGACCATGTTCAGTCTAAGCCTCACTACACTCAGCGAATGAATCCACATGGGACATATCACCAAATTCTGGAAATTATTTTCAATTTCAATAACCATACTATGCAGAACTACTTAATGAATATGATTATTTCATCTATTATTTATTTATATACATAAAATAGTGACATCTGTCATGCTTTAGACCATCATCACACTGGACTTTACATCTCCACACAGACGCACGTATAGCTGAGTGCTGGTAGTGCTGGAAGTAGACGCAGCTGTGGGCCTGTGTGTAATGATGTGAGTGCAGCTCAGGGGAAGACGGCCAAGGTGAGATTACAGCATGCTCTTGGGGTTAGAACAGCACCCGTCACAGCTGTCACTGTCTTACTGACCCTCATTGACCACATGACAGAGCCAACAGCTGCACACACCAAAGAGACAGACACAGATGGAGACAAAAAAAAAACCTTAAGTCTGTACATGAAGTGTGAGTGTGCCAAAAAAAAAAATAATAATCAATATTTGTGCATCATACACATCATATAGCTGCCAGTCTTATTTTAATGTTTCTAAATTATAGAAAGCATTATAGACTAACATTTTATTCATTGTTAATTACTACTAAGCCGTGTACAATGTACAGTATAACTACATTTATACAGAATGCACCACACTGGTACAGTAGATCACTGCCTCCTATAGTCATGTAACACACATTTATTTTAAAGACGATATATTCAATCCTTGAATCCATTAATCCTAAAACTATGAATATAAAACTACTATACAAAACTCACTATGGTAGCTAACTGCAATGTGCACATACTGTATGTAGGGCAAATCTGGTGGCAAAACTAATTCAATCAATAAGACATCTAGAGACATGGGGTTGAGAAAAGGTACTGTGATTTACATTCCTCACAGCCATCTATAGTCAGGAGCCAAGGAAACAAAATTGACCAATGCTCTCTGGGAGGAGGAATGCCATATTCTCTCTATTCTATCACACCAACACCAGCCAATCATGGGTGTCTGTGAGCACATGCATGCTGAAGAGGGACAATAGCACTTTCCTCCGGGTGTGTTATGCTGTTCTGTGATGTGTTTTGCAGATGTGTTATTCTGGCTACATGTATCTCGGGAGGAGCGCATTATACTGCATTTCAGACTACTAGTTACAACCTATACTTCCCTGCTTCATTTACTGAGTGATGTCAAATCAATATGGCCGCTCAAACAGAGAATGTAAAGGCGCCGTTCTTTACTTTCAAATATTAGTTTATAGTAATATTGACTTTAGATCATATCATCAGTATGCAGACACAGCATTTGGTTAAATCTATGACACTGAACTAATTCATCAACATTGATCACTAATGTTACCTGGTTAGCTTGTTGCTCTACTACAAGTACTGCATAAATCTTTGATGTTCAGTAATAGTACCAATAGCCTCTCATGCCTGTAACTGTAAAAGTGCAGTTAAAGCAACTTTTTATGAGCTTCACGTGCTCTACAGAGTTACAAAACACTTGATTTTGTGGATTTTTTTATAGTGGATTAGGATTGGCAGGTGACCAACTAGGAGAGTCCATATATTCCATAATATGTACAACCCATTATTAACCTTGTCTGAGATGCTGTTTCAATTGAGCCCAACCACAACACAAGCAGTTCCATCCATAGCACACTTCCACTGTAGCTCAGTAGGGGCATGATAACATTTAAATAACTGCATCTCAGAAACAGTAAGTCCAATCAAGTTGAAATTTTAGATGCTACTTTGACACACTTTTCAGTAATGGATTTGCTTAGATTTTAACTTGATTAGATAAAACACATTACCACCATTGGCTAAACAGCTTTTAGCAGTAATTTGACAGGATTCACACTGGTCAGTTACCTTGAATCTTCAATGATGTGTCATTATAGCTATCCTCTTCTATTCTGTAAAACCTCACAAGAATTGGGCACTAAGCCTGACAAAAGCTTTCAAATGCTTTCTCCATATCCTGTCCATATCCATTAGCCATTGCCAGTCAGGCGAAGTCTTCACAAAAGGGGATGGGACTTTTACTTCGCCATAAACGAATCCATGTAAATGTCATAGAAAAGCATCCACCAGCAGTGAGGAGAGAGAGAGAGAGAGAGAGAGAGAGAGAGAGAGAGAGAGAGAGCAGTGTGTGCCGGGCAGACTTATGACATGAGCAAAGATTCTGGAAAGCTCTGCCCTAGGCAATATAGATCATTTTAAATCGAGCAATCTGGGAACAATTTGGGGACAGTTTGAGGATTTTACTGCTGCACCACCGCTTTTGTCAGATTTCAATGCTTAGAAAAAGAGAATATAAAATTAATGGGATTTAACCGAGTTCGGGAAAGATTGACTGAACATTTGAGGGGCAGAGATGAAAAATAGTGTAGATGAAGCCCCCCCCTTTATAAGGTTAGAATAATCTTTGGACTGCATTTACGAAATGTGTCCGGAGATATAAAATCACATCTTCTGCCAAAACTTGGAAGCTGACAGCTGCAATACTGTGCTGTAGAGTACTACATGACATAAGAACTAAACTTGTAAATGCAAGATTCATTCCAGAGTTCCTCTTTAATGCTGTTACACTAACCAACGTCTTCATAGGATGTTTCCGGTTGTAATTTTATATGATCTCTGTATTATGAACCAAATGGTGAGGTGGAAAGGCTTTTACATAAAAGTGGATTCTGTAGCCTGATTCTGTAGTTTACTGAAAATTGCTGAAGCATTCGTCATTATCATTTGCATACTATTAAAATGACACTAACAAAAACTGTCGTGTCCATAACACAAAGACATGATCCTGTTTACTTTTTACAGAATTTATTTAAAAAAATAATAATAATAATAACAACAACAACAACAACAACAACAACAACAACAATAATAATAATGTAGGTATTATGCATCAGGATTTAGACTCTGGAACTTAGGGCTTGTAAAAGTGCTACGTCCTGAATTTTCGTGTTCATTTCCAGTCCCATCCAGAGCAGAATTTAATTTGGTAAGCCTCTGTTGAGTGAAAATGTAATTAAATGTGTGTGTGTGTGTGTGTGTGTGTGTGTGTGTGTGTGTGTGTGTGTGTGCGCATGTGTGTGTGTTTCTAGTAGAATGCGAGCAAAATTATTTGGTAAATGCTTAATCAGTACATTTTGCAGGTTGCACATTTGAGAGCAAATGTCACAACCATAAAGCTTGAATTGCCTACACCAATAATTCTGAAAATATCCTTCTTTACCCTTATAGACCTTATCACATCAAATAAAACTCTATATTAAAAAAGAAATAATAAAGATCTTGAAAGTACATTCTAGGAGTTTTTCAACCTAAAAAGTTCAATGAAATCAAATACTTGCTGCCATGGTAACATGTGGAGAAGGCTTTAGGACATGTCAAATTTGACAGCTGAGGTTAAAGGAACATGCCCACCACACAGGTTCACCTGTCATTTTAATTGCTCCAGCAGTCATGCTTTTAACCAATTAAAGTCAATTCCAAAGACTTCCCACACCACCATGGGAAAACAGATCTTTTTTTAACTTCCAGCACTTCTCAAAATATCATATATTTGCCTACATCAAACTTGTCGAGCTTAATCCAGTCGGTGACTGGATTCACAAAACGTCTAACTGAATTAGTTACAAATCTTTAAAGCATTGATTAAACAAATTGAACAGAACTAGTAATTATTTTAAATGCACTATTAGGAAGTCTTTATATTTGGATTGGGTTTTTTTCCTGTCTATTGATGAGCTTTTTATGGCAGTGGAGTATACCTCGTCCAGTGCAGTGTTTGTAATCATGTCTTAACTGCAGAGGACAGCAGAGAGCAGTATGTGAGCTTGCAAGCCTCATCAGCAGTAATCTCGCCCATTCCGGCCATTAGTGGTACTGCTTTAACCTGAGATTGGTTCTAGCACACAGATAATGAGTGGAGGCAAATACAAGGATAACTGCCTTGACCTGGACACTGAGCAGTGGCACTTCACAGACTGTCCGACTCTGCATCCCAGACCATGGCAAACTTCTATATACAGTACTCACATCCACACGCACACATACACACAGACGCACACACGGATCCTACAAATGCTGACTATTAGTTGTGAAATTCTCAGCAGATGTACACCTATTAGCCATAACATAAACTCCACATAACATTAACACATTAACATTGATTACCAATTATATAGCAGTAAACTGGTGACAGGATCATGGGTACCCCAGGCTCATTTATGTTTGTGAGGAGCAAAGGCCAGCCTGTCTGGTCCAATTCTACAGAAAAGTTAATGCAGCACAACTTATGCTGCCCACAGTAGAAAGGGAAAAGGCACACCCTGTACACCACAGCCTGCCACAGACTAGGACCAGCAGGCAAAGTACCAGGGCTGCTGATCCAGCCTCCAAACTCCTCAGATCAGAGGTCGTGTGGAGTCATGTCACAAAGTGCCAGAGCTGCCCAGGTGGCACTAGGGAGACATATACAATACTGCGCATAATGTTTACATTTGTAATGTTATAGCTGATCAGCATATAAACAGAGAACAGTGAATTCCTCTGACTACAGGCAAGCTTAAAAAGCGAAGACAGAAGAGGATCTTTCAATAATTCAAATAGGCACCAACATTATAATAGAGAAACATGCATTTCATTCTTGTTTACAGTTTCAGGCTGAAGAAAGCTTGAACATTATAATATTAAAAAAGCATTTCTAATACTTAAGTGTGTCCAGAAGGTGGAATGGTGACCAGAAATTCCAGCTACAATAATAGATAACATCACACAGACACAGATAGACAGACAGACAGATAGATAGATAGATAGATAGATAGATAGAAGACCCAAAGGTGATAATATGTTTATTACATTATAATTTATAAGTAATATATAAAAAGGAGACTGTGAAAAGAATCACCTGTTTCAGTTTAAATGCAAGGTTTTAGCCTTGATTTCTCTGTTACGGTTAGGGATAAATACATCTCATCAACAACAATGCACACAGGCAAAGGTCACAAAAAGTGCTCCCAAGGTCCTGGCTTTTTGAAATTCAATTGAATTTTTTTTATATCTATCTATCTATTGAATGTAGTGTAGGCTTTAAGGGCACTGTATTCCCCTGGTGAGTCCATCGCCCACCGAGCAGTGGCACTGAGGTTAACTATGGCAGCCGCACAGACCATTGTACAATCAGAGTGAATCAAAGCACAGACAGGTGACTGTGGCTACACACGTACGTGCATCATGAGCTTTCATTTTTAGAGCGCTGATCAACCTTCAGTGAAAAATTCTAACTGTAGCCCATGCGATGTTCAGAGAGAAGGTTAGAATATGGAACAGTGCACATAACTTATTAGTCCCTGTCCCTAAAAGTATAGTATAGCACTCATGACCTTAACCTTGCATGTTCCAGCTTCTGAATGCTTCCTAACAGCAAAAAAAAAATCCCTAGCATTATAATCTGAATGAAAAAAATTATAAGAAAACGACTTCCTGTTGATTTCAGTAAAGACAAAACAACTTCTAATTCAAAGCTATTCTCAAAACAGTGACTGACAGACTCAACAGTGTAGCAGGTTTAATGCCACAAACCACACACATCCTGTTCCTATGCAAATGGTTAGTAAAGATTCAGTAACATAAAAAGAGCAACAGAAAATAAGTGTCATGTTAAACCCCCAGGCCTGTAGCCACTAACCTAGCAAGTCATTACCTAAGCTTCTCTCTGGAAAAACATGCATTTTAATTCTAGCACTAATACAGGAAAGAGACTGATTGAGTTAACATGTTCTGGTTCTCTTTCACTCAGTGTCTTCTTGTATAGTCCTATGAGGCTGGTAAGGGAAGTGTACAATGGAATTGTACATTTTCTAAATGTTTGCACATTGAACTAAAACAATTAATCACTGTTTTCATACAATAATAATAATAATAATAATATGAGAAAACAGTGATTCTAGTCCGATTAATATTATTATTATTATTGTTATTACTATTATCAGTGTCATTGTAATGACTATTTTTATTGAAAAATAGTCATTTAAATAGTACAGATTTTTTCCCCGTCAATGAAAAACAAGGTCGACAAACAGAGAGAAGCAACAGTGTTTTTTTTCCCATTCTAATCAGTAGATAATTAAAGCGATTGGCCAAATTTATTCTCCACCATGTGCCTTTGGGTGAAAGTTTATGGATAGACATCCTCAATGTGCAGGATATGAGTGTAGCATGAAACTGGCGGAGTGTAGCTAACCTTGTTAACTCTGGCAATTAAAGTCATGTCACAGACTCACATCCTCATAGTTACAGGCGGAACAACCTGAAACAAATACAAATGAGTAGACTAACCTTCTCTATCTCTGCCAATCTCTTCTAACTCCCAAGCTGAACAGGACGTACAGCCCCGCCATGATAACAGCACATTACATGCTTCATCACATGCAAGTTGCAACACACATTTTCTCTTTCTTGTCTCTTTCTGTTTTAATAACAGCACATTAACTGGAACATACAAATCATGGATAAAAATAAATCATTAGACCTCATGCTGAGCAGAAGTGTGAATGGGATGACTGGTGTTCAAAACATTATATTCCACATGGCGTAACTCTCAAAATTCTCAGTTCTCTATTTCAGACTGACTGACATAAATAAGGAAGCCCATTGTAATCTGCCAGAGGAAAAATATCTATAAAACACATTTGCAACTTACAGCTGTATAAAGTAAGTTGCAAATCAGATGCTTTTTGGTATCCTTAAATAATTTCAATTGCTTATATAATTGGTCTGTTACATATTTTTTGCATTTTATTTATTTTATTCAATTTATTTATTTAGTTATTTTTGTTCCTTTATTTATGGAGTTGCCTAATTATTTATTATTGTTTTGTTTTTGTTTTTTCTCACCCTTATAATTATCCTGTGGCTGTTAATCACAGTGTTTCTTATTAACATTGGTTCAACATTATTGGACTCTTGAAATGATTTAAATGATTGTTGTGATTTTGTTTTTTAATCTTTAGTGTAAAGAGTTTGACTGAATAATGGAGACCTGCCATATTTATTACAGATAACATATTTTATGCAAAAATGTAAATACAAATATTTATACAGTATGTACAGTATATATTTCGTGAAAAAAGCGTTGATTATTGCACTATTAATTGCACTATTTCTTGGGAGACATAAAAAAATCAAGGAATGCTTACCTTTATTTATCACCTTACACTCGCTGTTGCAATACAACTATTACATCAACCACTAATCTTTCAGATATGCTATGAAGAGATATGCACAAGAAATAATCAACCTTTTTTTTTTAACAGCAGTTAAAATGTAGGCTCAGGTATAACACACTAACTTGCATTGGTAAAGAAAAACTATGCCTATGTGACAGGCCCACAAAACTTCACATTGATTAGACAAAGGGCTGCTCAATCAATTCTTTTCAATATGTATATTTTACTTAACTATATCAAATAAATATCACTTAAATACTGTACACCCGGCATTATAATGTTACTTGACTGATCATATTTAAATCCTAAATAATATTGGTTATTTTATATATTAAAAAAACAATGGTAATATATATAATTATAGATATTACAGTTAAAACACACACACACACACTTTTTTTATGGTATACAGTACATATGGTCCATACCACCATGGCCCACTGGGAGCAGTGACCCAGAGGTCAAATACCACTCTTGTCTGCCTGCCTACAGTATGTACACTAGCAAAAATACAAAAAACAAGAATATGTATTAAGTATATTCATGTAATTTTTTTTAATTGAGATGCTTGTTTTTATTTATTTGTTTATCACTTGTCATTAGTTTATTAGTTAGCATTTTGCTAAATCTCTACATCTTTGTTCACACTGTCCCCCCTGTATTTTACAAAAAACTGCAAGGTTTCTTTATTTTATGGTTAGGGTTAGGTACAGCATAAATTAGTTAAATGAAGGTCTGTGCCAATGAAAAGAATATGTAAGGCAAACATGTACATGCATGTATACTGGCTGTCATAAACTTTGTTCTAGCTTGCTCTAGCCAATTATTTTACACTAGCATATCCTTCCTAAATACGATTCTTCATAAAGATAATTCAATTAATTGCTATGTTGATGCTGTTTGTGCCTCCCTGATGATGTATTTATCTCTGAGCTGTTTAAATTTCACCAGGAATTATGCTCATTTACATGCAGTTCTCTGTAATCCTTCTCTATCTTTTCTTAATGAAGTTAAGAAGATTAAAGCAGATTTTGCAACAGGCACTGCACACTAAGGATTCTTGGTTATCTTCCTACTGCACTCCATAATTCCATTTGTGATGCAGATCAATGAGATGAAAGTAGAAGAAAATTCACATTTAACACACTGCTTGGTCCGAAAAGATTTAATTCTAATAGGTTCTCTATTAACAATGAGCTTGACAACATTTGAACAAACAAAACAATGCACTGTACTGTACACTTTCCCTACACAAGGTCAGAGACTCAAAAGCTTTTACGACTTCTTTTACTTCATTTTTATGAAGTTCAAACAAATGTTGCTTGTTGGAACTGTGTACTGTATATGAACTAATGTGGCCATCAAGCAGAAGGAAACTAAATGTACAATAAACAAAAAGCACTTGGCTATACCAATGTGATAATTACTCTGTGAGTACAGTATTTAAGGGCCATTTCAAGTGATTTCATAGTGGTAGGATGCAACTCACCAAAGCTAGCCATGAAGCAGACTCAGCCCTGAGGGAAGACTCCTCCCCTCACATATAAAAATCTCGGAAATGCCGGCCAACCGGCAGCAATAAACTCATTTGTTCCTCCAGTAATGAAGAATGACTAGCCTCCGCCCTGCACACAATCATGTTCTTCCTCTTTGCCACATCTGTGATTGTTGCCATGGCGACTCGTGTCTTACCTCATGGCTTCCCGAAGTGCTCCGCGCTCGCTCAGTGTCGTGTGTTTGATGTCATCAAAATTGTTCTCCAGCTTTACGCAGCTCTGAGCGCAAGAGAGAGGATGAGAGAGACAGAGAGAATGAGGGAGATGAAGAGAGAGAGAGAGAGAGAGAGAGAAAGAGAGAGAGGGATGAGATTATAAGTACTGGAAGTAGTGCTATTTGTTTGGTTGTTTGTGTCTGATGCATTTCATTGATTGAGGCTATTATACACGCTTTGAACATAATCCACTCCAGTATTACCACTAAGATTTCTTTTTCCCTGCAATCCCTTTAACCATATGCAAATCGGGGCATACTTCCACAGGCTGGCCTTCACATTTCATTAAATGTGACACTATCAACTTGTGCCACAGTGGAAAATGTCGCAGTTTGAGGGGCTGGCATGCTGTTGTCATGGCGATCGGCCTCTCCAGCCCCTGACCCTGAAGGTAAGTGCAGGGTTGGAATGAGGCCTGCTGGGATTGACATGTGAGTGATTAGTGAGAGGAGGCTTTTACCTCTCAGTTTCACTGATAAACACTGTGTCTCTCTGTCATAGAGAACACACACTCCCACATGCACACACCCTGATCCCCCTCTCACACTCAAGAGCAGGAGTCATTATCTCTGATAACCCTCACTGACAAACAGTCAACAGCTCCTATTGCACTCTCTTGCTCACTAAGCACACAATAGCATTGCACAGTGGTAAAGTATTGACCAACAGAAACACTACAGCACCGGGTAATATATCTACTGATATGAATTTACAGGTTCTGCAGAGTATCCCGAAAGTCTCCATATATGGGGAAATTAATATTTTTTTATTCATGTCTTACAAAATTGTTCATATATACGGTATATATACACATTATGAATGAAGTGTGTGACGCCGAGGGAGACTTCAGACTTCTGAGTGTTTGGATATGTCACAGAATAAAAGTTACATTTTACTGTTACCGGAATATGGTTATTATATTATGGGTATTATTATTTGTGGTCATAAAAACAACTAGAAATATTCATAAAAACACTTTGCCTAAATTTCTTTACTCATGTGACCCATTTTGTGCTCGGTCAAGTCTATCTTGTTGGTTGAAATAAAATAAAATTAATGTCAATCATATTGCTCAGGTTTTTCTAAACAAAATTATAATATAATCTATATTGCATAATCCTGCTCTCCCTATATACAGTATATTAAAACATAGTAATGCAAAAAAAAAAGATAAAAGAAAAAAAAGGAATACAGTTGCCTGCATATACTGTAGGCAGGTGTGTTAAAACGAGTTCATCAGAAGTAGGAAGTAGGAGAGACAACTGTCTGTGTTTAACAAAGAAACGGCAATCAATCATATGGAGGATATTTTCTAAATAAAGTTACATTTTGCCCTACATATGGGGACTTTTGGGACATGCTGGATAACTAACCAAATGTGGGAAATGTATAACTGTGGAATCATGCATTTTGTACAGCACAGTAGTCTAGGTTGTGGCACAAGTCACTTTAAATTTTGCTTTATGAGTGCATCAGCCATGACAAATTTAGAGCTTTATATTGATATATGAAAGCCATGGCCCAGCACAATGACTTAATACGAATATAAATTTCAGCCAAGCAATGTTGCTGACTATATTGAATGTGTAGTGTTAATTCAGGAAAAAGCCAACTCAGTTTTCCCGAGTTAAAAAAAAAGTCCTGTGGCAAGCTGCATTTATACAGAAAATGTATACATTTATTTCATAACAACAGAATGCTCAGCATTTCATATTGATATCTAATCTACATGATTCCAAGCACTCTGTAAGTAAGTGATTCTACCCCAGAATCCTCCACCAATGTCTTTATCTAATTGAGTGGAAATAACAAATGTATTTGCTTCTAGTTGTTCAAATATTAAAAACACAATAATGGGGGAAAAGATAATTATTGCACTGCTAAGCCTTGTGGGTGACATGATAATATTGCATCCTGAAGCTGAGAGCTATACGTTGTGTGGGCGATTCACGACTGTACGCTCTTCGCAAACCACCGATGATTTCAATTTTCTGAAAGATTTTATTCAAACGTACTTGATTTACAAGGCAGGAAATAAAATGTGTACATCCTGTGGGTGTGCCATGTTGGAAATAAATCAAATAGTCAAATGTAACAAGCTATTTTGCAAATAGAAGACAAAAACGGCCTGTTGTTATGTTTATAGCTGATAAATAAAAGCAAATACACTACAGTATAAGCTTCAGAATTACTAGTAAATGATGCAGATAAGAGAAGACAGTTCAGACTATCTGAAGGCAAATCCTCCTTTTAAGATTCAGATTTCAATTCGGGTTAAACTGCACTAATTGTGATGCATCTGATGCATGATTTCAATCATCACTTTTATATTCTAGCAAAAAAATAAAAAATCAGATGACTTTATATATCTATAGAGAAAATAATAAAACACTTTCGATTTACCATGGTTTCTATATCTGTGACTTGAGGAAATGTCTTCAATGGAAGCTTATAATAGTCAAATCAGCCGATATGAGTAAAAGCCACTGAGATTATTACTCAGCTGCTGGTACTGTGCATAGCCAGCTGAGCGAGGAGTAAAAAACAGCCCTTTGTGTATTTCTCTGTACATTAAGAAGCATGGAAATGCGCTGAGGGGAAAAAAGAGACTTATTAGGGGTTTCTATTAACATCAAACCCCAACATTATTCATGTAATCTCCCTCTCCTCTACCAGAATGGCTTACACAGGGAAGCATTGCTAGTCTAATCCTTCGAGCTGTTGCTAAATCCTATGAGAGGGGAGTAGAGAGAGGAAAGCTCTGGGATTATGAGTGGGGGGTGTGAGGGCTATCTGTGTGTTCCAGCTGATAAAACCCATCGATCACTAGCCCAACAACACCTCCTTATTACATCCCCCGCCAAGCCGAACACCCTCTTTCCTCCTCTATATCCTGTGCAGAGCAGCAGGCTGGCATTGGACCAGGCAGAAGCAATCAATGGCCAGGTTGATCAAGTGGCATGTAATGGTGCCAGGGTGTTAAAGATAAGTAACGACCACTGCACTTGCTCACTGTTTCACTTCCTAATTTGCACTGTTACATGTCCTAAGACAGGCAAATGCTTGCTGGTGTGAGTGTCACCCCCTGTTGGCCCTCAGCATCAGAAGATAATTTAAGGACTTGGGGTAGTTGGTGCATTTCTTGACGCTATGTCACTATAAAATCATTACACTGATTTGACAAGTACTCTAACAGTTGTCACAATGAATAAAGTGAGACAAACTTATTTGGGGTGGCTTAATAGATTCAAAAGAACAAAAAATTAATCACCTGGTTTTTATGACATTCAGATGGTTTAATGAGCAATCTGTCTTCCTGGACTATTAGACGCATGATCCATTTACTTTTATCTGAGAGTGATGGAGTGGAGCATTTATTCTCCATTTTACTCCATATATTTCCCTTCAACAGTGGCACATAAACCTGGTGACGGTGCTGATGCAGCCTCATTCATAATGCTCCATGTGAGAAGAAATGATTCTGCATGCAGAGATTAGAGTGCAGAGACTGGATCTGGTGCTGTGCATCACTTCCCTTCGAATTACGGTAACAAATGAAACATTGTAGAGTTCAGACATAAACTACTAACAGTAACTAACAATACACAGAATAAGACAACACGATATCACAGTCAATTTTACTAAAGGAATTAGACAGCTGATTATTTTTTCTCATTTAGAATAATAATGGCAAGCAATGAAGTAAGGGTAAAAGCATGTTACCACCAAAGTTTTTTTGGTTTTTCCTATAACAGAATCACCCGAGGTCATCTTATACCATGATCATTTGAAATTTTAACTTTTAAATGCATTTATGGCACTTAGTTCCCATGATCACCTATCTTATACCAGCTATAATGTGCTGTGTGTGCAATATTGCTGTGATATAAACACATTAGTTTATTAAACACTCACCAGACAGAGACAAACCTAAACACAATAACCACACCTGATTTATTCTATTTAATACATATTCATTTAATACATTTAAACATGACTGTTTAATCTGAGAAGATATTTTAAATAGACTATATTATTTAGGTAGGCACTGGCCATATTTTGGTGATAATATGTCTTGGAAGAAATACAGAGTTTTTTTATTGTTACTATTATTATTATTATTATTATTATTATAAATTTTTATTGGTTTTTATTGAAGAAAATTCTTCATATGTATAAAACAAAAATCTCCCAGAAGCAGCTTGCAGTATCAGACAGAACATAGTGATGACTATTAGGAGGAAAAACAGGAAGAGTGCACACACACACACACACACACACACACACACACACAGTAACTCACTGTGGCTGTGGAAGTGACACACTTATCCTCTGGCCTGTATAGATGGCTTTTCTATCAGGAGGTATCTAACACTAGCACGCTGAGGGATTGTGCTGGGAGAGATTTAAGAGTTTACAGTTAAAGGCAGAGAAGCCATACTCATTCTCTCTCCTTGTCGTTCTCTTTCTGCTCATGAGCAGAAAGAATAAACATCAGCTCCTGCATCTCACAAACATACCTGCCCTTCACTCACCGCCCGGCATAAGCCTCTCATAATGCAATCTGGAGGCTCATTAAATTGGATTAGACCATACAGGCAGATTAATAAACTCAATCCATCAGCAAACAGTGTGGTTATATTCAAAAAAACAAAAGCATGTCAAGTGTGTCTCCATTCCCCATCTCAGCACCTGCTGCAGAACTTGTACCTGTTTGTGTTTGCTAGATTATCTCAGACTCCAACCTGTGCTATTGAAGCAGAAAGACAAATATTGAGAAGCCTCTGGTCAGCTAATAGCTTCAACTCAAAGTGGGCTCTGTAAAGGATGACGCCTGCAGGGAAATGTTTCAAAATTACCTTGCTGACGACATGCCCTCGAGCCCGGAGGAGGGGAGTGAAAAATCCTAAGCACCTGAGTCCTGACAGACGAAGATAACAGCTGGCTATAGCCACCATATTTCTCCCAAACTCATTTGGAATCTATGGACAGTCACTGTTCATAGATTCCCTATAAAATAAAGTTTACAGCCCCTCCAGCATTCGGGAAATTCCACAGAACAATTATGACGATGCTTCTGGGCCCAACAAAACTTATTTTAAGGATCAATAAAACGGTCATTGCTTTTTCTTTACGAAGAGGATAAATCTGCTTCACCTCAATCAATACTGGAAAACTGTATTATCGTCACTAGCGCCACAGACTCAGCATTCTGATAAAGGACTTACTGGGTGTATTGGGGAATCGACACTGAGAAATGTATAGCATGAAAAATAACATTTTACGTGCAATAATCTCTGTTTTACTGTGTGTTCTCATAGCTAGAGCAGATAACAACACATTTCATTCCTACCCGTTTTTCCCACTATTTCAGTCTTTTGTAAATACATAGGCAGGATAGTTATAGCTTATATCATATGGCAGTTTAGTTAATTTTTATGATTGGTCAGAAAGATAGATTCGTTTTCAAGCAAAGCAAGTCAGTTGGTTTGTATTATGAGTTTATTCCATACATTATCATTTTATACAATAATATTTAATCCAGGGTCCTTTATACTGTAGGGAGAAGCTCCACATAAATGTACAGTATTAAGAACTTGTGTAATTGTTGATACGGTGATTTCTTTTGTAAGGAGATTTTTGAAAGACTTAAAAACTAAAGATTTTCCAATTATTAGTTAATATTTAAACTGCATTTTTTTCTCATTTGTCTGATAAATTCAAAAGGGGACAGAACTGTTTATAGCTGCTACAATGTAACTGATAAACTGGACTTAACTTGTTTTGGGAACGGTCATTCAGGTCAAACCAGGACTTTTGATTATGCAAAATAACAGAAGACAGTTAAAAACAATACTGTACTTCTATTTATTTCTCTATATAATCCCCTGTTACATTAATGCACTTATCCCAGCATTTCATTAGTGCTATATTTTGTTATCTTCTATAGCTATATTTTCTTTAGCTAGTTTTTCTATATTTTATTTCTTATTTTATTCCATATTTATTTCTTATTGATAATCATTTTGAAGGTCACGGACGGTCGCATAAGCATTTCACTGCATAACTGTGTATGACTGTGTATGTGACAAATAAAATTTTAATTAGATTTAGTGCTTAGATACCATCAAGGTAAAAAGTTTTCTCAATACATTGGAGCGATGGCTGGACTGTCTGCTTTAATGGCCCTTTTCTTTAATGGAAAAAAAAAAATCCAGGTATGATTACCAAGACCTTCTGTTTTTAATTAATTAATTAAGTTTTTTTTTTCCTCCGATTTTCTCCCTACTTTAGGGAGTGTTCAATTCCTCCCCGCCACAAGAAGGCTCCCACATTAAGACTACTACTACCACTCAGTCGGGAGGGCCGAAGACTATCACGTTTCCTCCGATCCACATGACGCCAGCCGACTGCATCTTTTCGAACTGCTCACGCACCGTTGGGGGCGGCGTAACACACTCATTTTTGTTTTGCTATCCGCTCCTTCCGCTTTCGGGAGCTCACAGACGCCCCTGATTGGCTGTAGAGCCGTGATTAATGTGGTAGCATGAAGTACCTTCCATCCCTCCCCTCTGAGAGAGCTCGGCCAATCAGCTCTCTCTAAACCTCTGGCTGAGAGAGGTTACAGCATCACCCGGGAATCGAACCAGCGATCTCCGGATGATAGGGCGAGCACTTTACCACTGTGCCACTCGGAGGCGTCAAAGGCATTCTGTTTTTGAAGAAATATGCACAACCTCATACTGCCCACTGAACCATTTGCACATTACCATTACTAGGCTGGGAGTTATTGCAAAAATCCACATACACTCCTGACCTCTCCAAGCAATTTCCACCTGCTTGGGCCAATAAAGGAGTTCTTGGGAGGCCAGCATTTCAGACAGGAAGCAGGCAGTTCGATCATGGCCATGGCATACTGAGAACATTTTTTATCCATGTAAATGGAACATTTATATAAGTGTATTAGTGTAACAGGGGATTATAAAGAGAAATAATTGTAGTTTTCACTCTCATGACTGTGCTCTGATTCTGAACAGTCCCGGTTTGACTTGAACGCCCCTCATATAAAAGCATAACAAAATAATGTGTCATTTTTAACTAACAAAGACTGGTAATTGTTGTCAAGCTGCTGCAATATATAAGGAATAAAACACTTCGGGACATACTGTTGTTGAAAAATAACCAACTCCTTTTTGCAGCAGCTGCATCACATCATGTCATTTGTTATTTTCCTATAACAAGATGTCTGCTGTGTTTTGTTCCTTACAGTACATTATAACAGAGCAAGATCTTAGCATCAGTGCATGTGTACTAAACACAAAATACTGTAAGTTCAATTTGTGAATTTGACATATACTTTAGAAACACTTACATAATGATTTATTCCAGATTTGTAGATCTATTCCCATCTGATTAGAATGATAAACGAGGGAGTTTTATTTAGCAATGATACAGGGTGTGGGAAGATAATCTCTCTAACAAAATAACTCCATCTTGTTTTGGGTCTACATTAAAAAGCTGAAGTCTCAGTTGCCTTAAAAGACAGACGATCATCATGGCCACAAGCCAAAAAAAACAAACACTGGTCTTGTGAGATATTCCTGAGACTTTGACAGCATGTGCCTGGAATTCTAAGATAATTCTGTTTGACAGACTTTGTGTATGTGCGTGTGCCGTGAACTTAATGTCCCTCTTACCGGAGCACTTGTGTTAACAATGACATGTTTAAATCATCCATCTATGGTTCTATATCTAAATAAAAAAAAAATGCTCACTTTTATGGTCTGTGTGTGTGCATGTGCATTAAAAAGTTGACTGAGGTGGCGATACACAGCTGAGGTCCTAGCTGTTTCATCACATGACCTCATCAAACAATGTCTGGTTCCTAGAACACCGCCTATATAGATATGGAAACAGTCCAAAGTCTGCATACCTTCTGGCTGGTCAGGAAATGTTTGTGCACTGGATACAACAGTGCATGATTTCAGGAGTCAAAGGTTAAAGGTAAAAGGTGAGACTCTTACATCACTGCATTTCTCTATGTTCCTCTTCCAGTGCTTTTTCTCAGTTTTCTTGGCTGCAGTGGAGTGGAGCACAGCATGGCTCTTCACCCTCGGATTGAGGGCAAGGATATTCTACACACACAAAAAGACGAGGAAGGTTATTAGGGAAGGTTTGCAAAACAGCAATCATTGTACATATTCGGCATTTATGCAAAAGCGGATCAAATATAAAAGTGACTTTAACTTTTAAATATTTTTATTGCAGTCTAAGGCTACATTCTACACTCGGAGCTGCAAACATACAGGAGTCACACAGTTCAAGGTTTCACAATGCTGTACAGCCAAATCCAAATGTTTTTTCATTTTCAAACTCTGTTCACTCTGGGCAGAACTGAAAGAATTGGCCTTCACAGTGACCTTGAAATCTTCACTTATCCAAAATTTTATTCAAAATATGGCCTGCAGGTGCTCCGGCTTCATTAATCACAGTCCTTTTCCTCATCACTAGGAGACTATAGCAAGCAATTTCCTATCCTATTCAAACATACACTCGCTAGCCACTTTATTAGGCTCACATGTACACCTTCACATTTGTGTAATTATGCAATCAACAGTACAATGCATAAAGCAAAAACAAAAGCTACGCACGGAGAGGCGGTTTAGCGACCGGAAATGCCTTGTTGATTAGAGAGCTCGAAGGAGAACAATGGGACTGGTTAGAGCTGTACGGTAACTCAAGAAAATATGCTTTACAACCATGGTGAGCAGGAATGCATGGTGAAATGCACACGACATCAAACCTTGCTTTGCCCAGATTCAGTGAGTTTATTATTTTATCATTATAATATTTATTATAATAATTACAAAAAAACCTTCATACTTTAATCGATGCTTTATTTTTACTTTACTAAAGAAAAAACTTAACCAAGGCAGAACACTCAGTTCTAGTGGTGTTACGCATCAGTGGTGACACTACATACAGTAAAATGATGAGAGCGATGCATTTTTTTTATATCAGGAGGGAAATATTCCATTGACTGAATGCTTAGTGTAAGTTCCACTCGCAGCCCTCAGGTTATAATGAGTCTCTTTTCTTGGTCAGAGAGTACCTCGGGCGACCCCCTACCTACCAGACCTGTCTCTGGCCCACGCCCAAAGAGACACCCTGTTACCATAATGCACCTTCTATCGTCTTGACAGCAAACAGCTAAGACACGTAACCCGCTATTATAATCAGGCATGCCCTCCACTTGCTGTCCAGTCCAAGTGCTCATAAGACATGCATCTATAATCATGTCACTTGTCACTGTATTAACTGCACAGTCCGCGCAAACACAAATTGCTGTACAAAGACAGGCAATCACACAAGAGTGCAGCTGAGAGTACAGAAAAGACAGCGAGATGCTTTACAGAGGAACGTATGTGTCTCTAAAGATCATTGGTATACGTGTGTGCAAACTCATACATGATTACAGATGCAGTGGATTTTTCTATACGGCACTTTAGACATATTTCTAAAAGCCAAGGTAATTTACATTTTGTGCAGTTCTGCAATTCTGGTTTTTTTCTGCATATCCCCACTGATGTTCACTGTATCGAAATAAATGCACTGTTCTCCATGAGCACCCAGCAAAGCTGTACATTATCTTTTAGATTCTGTTTTCCATCTTTTCTTTCGATTTTACCCCCTGCCCAAGCCGGCCACCGGCAACCAACCTCAATTAGTGTCCCGCAGGCAATGTGACAACACATAAAGCTTTGTCTTTTCATATTTTCACAGTAGGCTGGATGAAAGCCCATTTCGAATTGAGGTATGTGGCGTTGAAAAGGCCAGGTAGATGTTCTCTAACCTGCCTCTCTCCTGCAGCGTGCCGGCCACCTACATCTCATGCTAAATGAAATGTCCTGCTTTACGCAATGCCAGACATCATCCTATTAATTCTTTAATTTCACACCTAATAAAATGTAGTTAAAGCACCGCGTGAACTACATATTGAAACAATAAAAATACAGGTTTTATTGCGTGTTATGGACTACATTACCTATCCATTTTCATATAATGCGGTGTGGATAAGCCAATATATTCTTTGGGCAGATCCTTTAGGTAAACTGGAAAAGGTAATGGCATGGTTGTTCGGAAAAGTGGAATAAGACACTCTTGGGTTCCACTGAGTATAATCAGTCTACAGCTGCAGGAGACAACACACACACAAAAAAATAAATAATAATAATAATAATAAAATGGACAATGCTGTATAAAATCGCATGTGTGTTTGCTTTTATCATGTTTGGAACATAAAGTGCTGTAAATCTAAGTCATGTGTTTTGTTAACTAGCAGTGGCAAATACACAAAACAAAGTCATTTCTGGCCTATTTGTTACAACTAATTAATATGTAAAAGCAAATAAAACTAATGAACCATGTTTTTATATACAATCTATGTTTTGCTCAGGTACTGTCTAAGTTTCAGCTTGGTAACAATCTCTTAAAAAGCTAAACATCATCATACATATTGTACTATTATAATTTATTTTTGCATCTCTGGTCACTTATTAAAGTGTATCGAGTCCCATGGCAATTCCCATCGTTCACTCACCAATTAGTAAATTACGTGTTCTACAGAGAAAGTTCAAGTGTGTGTTCTCTGTACTCTAGCAGTCGTTCCTGGAAGAATCTTGTGGTGCACTCTCAATGGATGATATTTGAAGATGAAATTGCACAAATGTAAACTTCAGCGTTTTTACAGAGTAGCTCTGAGTACTAGTATACAAGACATATCTCATAACCATGATCAGTAGCTAATGAGATTTAATTATGGGTGTAATGGTACGCAAATGTCACAGTTCAATACATGCCTTGGTTTGAAGTCACCGTTTTTCTTCGGGTACAGTGAAGTGAAAAAAAAAAAAAAGACATGAAATTGCACTTATTTACTTCCAAATATATAAACTTGTACAAACTTTTCAAGATGGAAATGTGGCCATATTTTGCCAAACACACAAGGAATGCAGATAAAGGCACAAGCTTTCTTAAAAAAAACATACTTATGTCTAGGTATCTAGATGCAAGTAGAGTAACAGCACTCACTCGCTCATCGTCTATACCGCTATATATTGTCCTGTATACAGGGTCACGGGGGGCCTATCCCAGGAGACTTAGGACACGAGGCAGGGTACGCCCTGGACAGGATGCCAATTCACACTCACACTCTCACACACTCACTCACACACTATCATTCACAAATTCAGTTCATTCCCGAGTCATGGAGTGACATAAATTAATCATGGCTATGCACAGCATCAGAAATAAACCAAATAAAACTTCTTATTTTTAAAAAAATAAGTTTTACTGTATATATAAGTATTTGCTTTAGATTAATCAACAGACAGACATTTTCATTTGTTTTAAGTAAAACACTGACTATATGGTTTGCTGTGTATATATAAATAATACATACATCACCTGCCTAGCATGCTGCTAACATGCTAAAATGCATCCAGTTTCGCACTTTATCTGATGAACACGGCAAAGCCAAAGATGACATAATTCCGACCAGAAGATTACCACTTAAGATGAATTGCAGCATTAAATTTTATATAAAGGTGACTTTTAAAACCTGTACAAATTCCATATCTCTGAAATGATATTTAACTATTTAAGTCCTCATCAACATGCTGCCGGTTATCTTTTTTTAATCTAAGAATGTAGAGTTTTTGGGAGCCACGCAGACTGTATGGGGTGTTTATCATGTTAAGAGGGCTGAGTTTTTCCTTTGTATTGGTGTAAACATTTAAACATCACAGGAATGTTTTAATAAAAAAAATAAATATGTATATACATGTACAATGTCTATTATAACATTTTAAATTAACTGACTTAATGGAGAAAATCCTCCATCACTAGTTAAAACTAGACTCGGATTGAGCCGAACGTCCTGTACCGATGTGTGTTTTAATAAATTGCATAGAAAGTATGCTATGAGAATCTGAGACGTAAAGAAACGGTTTGCTAGGTTACAAAACACTGCACTCTCTTTCATCCAGACAGTGGATGCTTTTTTCCTTTATCATATTGTTTTTGTCCGTATGATACATGCAGTCTTTAACAGCTAGACTTATTGGTGCTAATAATCTTATACTGAACACCCGGCTAGTGATGCATTTATGTGTTAGAGTAAAATCATATTTACGATGTGCAACCATTACACAAATCCTGATCCATTGTGTGTGTGTTTGTGTGTGTGTTAATAATAGTATGATTTTTTCTTTTTTTCCATTTACACTCTGGGATGCCAGGCCATCCATGAACTCAAACGTTCACCTCTAGAGACAATTAAGCAAAACCAATTCACCAACTGAAAAGTGGGACAAACTAAAGAATCCTTAGGAAACACACGGACACAACAAGGAGAGGACATGCAAAACTCTGGAACTGTTAAGTCTAACTGTCATGCTATCTTGCTGCAGTGTGTCTATTTATTCATATTCTACTTCACTTATTAATATTTTATCATACTAATTTTGTATTCAATCACGATATTAATTATAATTTAGGACAATCCCAGTACTATGCACATTACTATCACACTATTGAGGAATACCACAGTGCCTTTTAGGCCAAAGCTCTACAGCAGTAAATCGTAACGTGCACTCGTCAGAGCCGCACAAGAATCTTTTAATACATAATGTAGGTAAGAAAATAGAATTGCTCTCATTTTTTATAAGACCTTTATGGCTTATTATTACCTGGCTTATTTGTCTTATTGGTTTTCAGCTGCATGGCTGTCAGCAGTTAGCGAAGAACAGTGCAAAAACGCTCCACTTATATATTCTGGTCACAACAGAAACAAAAAGCCAACAGATGCTGACCTGGCTGCTATGAGATATTAAGCACGTCTTTCTCTAAACGTTTTCTGTAAATCCTGTGTATAGCGGAGGATTTAAGTGAACAAATTTTGTAGAATCACCTTTGTTTTTCTGGCTCCCCGAGAGCCTTGCATTCAGCCCGGTATTGACCCACTCTCCTCAAGTGGAAAATGTACAAGAGAAACAGATTCATGTTGCAACCAGGTTAAAGGAAGCACTAATGATGTTTGACAGAGCTTAATCTGTCTTTGCTACAGCATGCTTTAAATCAGCAGAAGAATAACACGCCTTAATGTCACTACACTGCTTTATACAGTTCCTCTTAATGAAAAATAAAAAAAGGAAGAAAAAAAGGAAGAAGCAAAATACTATGGGTAGGTTGTGAATAAACTGTGGATGTGATGTGCGCTGAGATCCTGAGAATGTGATGAATATGATAATCTCCTTAAAATGTGCTAATAAGAAAACGAAGGGATATGGCTTATTTAATGAGCATGTCGCCCTGTCAAACATTATGCATGGTCAGCGATGAGATCGATACGTCACACAAGACAGGGTGTACATCCATACGCTTTAATCAATACTGCATGTACTGGAGGGTGTTAGTGTTATTTCACTGGCTGTGCACCTGAACAGAGAACGACGCTTGTCGTATAAAATTGTTCAGCGCGCGCTCATTGCTCTCACTGCTCTCGGTGTTGGCCTTTCTCTTACACAAACATGCAGACTTTCCTTTCCCCAGGTGCTCTCTCTGCTGCATGGCAGTTAATAAATGTCAGAAACATGCACTGTCTACGACGAGCATAGATTTTTTTCCCCTCCAGTTATTGAGAACTCTTTGACGATTCCTAGCAGAGACTTTTGTGTGTGATCAAACATTATTTAAAACACAAAACAGCCCAATCTCCCTGCTGTTTGCGTGACCTTTTTGGTCGGACTAGGCCGCATCAGCACTGGGGATGCGGGTGCTTTGCACAGGGACCATCTGTGTGTGCTGGATGGTTCCATGGGGAGTGGCAGCGTCTTGCTCTATCACTCTTCAGTGATCACCCAGGCCCGAGCAGATGGGAGATCAATAAGCGCCTAGGCCCTAGCCAAGGCATGCAAACCGGAGCCCCTCTGAGGAAATCAGATAGGGAGGAAGTGTATGATGGACAGAAGGAAATGGCAAATCAAATTTAGCTGCAAGTGGTAATTAATGGGAGGAAGAAGCAAGTAGAGTAGAGTCCAGACGCATGCAGCACTAGGCTGCGTCGTAAGAAATAGTAAATGTAAACTACGTACATAAAGCTGTTACCTGCATAACAAACCATCAAACCAGCAGCCTGATAACTTGACAACATGCTAATATCAACTAAGTCCACTGCAGATGTCGAATGTAGCATCCTTTCAATTTTCGAGATGGGAACACCAGCTTGAAACATTCATATGGCTATTAGCAAAGCAGTTGGGCTTGCCCTTTCTCTGTCTAATCAATAGCAGCACCATATTGTGCAATAAATTACCTTGACCTTCCTCATCCCCTCAACCAGACAGACCCTCAACAACTTGGTATGCACGAGGCCTCCACGCACTTAACATGCGAAACGAGTGTGTAGCTAAAACTTAACTCTTTCCTGCATTAATCCACCGTTTAAGAAAGGAAATTATTTACGGCTCAGAGGTGAGGAATAGTTAAACATGCGCTGGCAATCTGCGCACTCCGTCTTCTGCAGGGATCAATAGAGGAATTTCCACATATCGATCGTCTGTTAGTGAAATAAAGCGTTGGCCCGTAGGTCAGCAGTATTAAATATAGGCGCTGAATATCAGTCAGTCGGTTTATGATTGGAAACTCAACCTCACCATACAAGACACACAGGTAAACTATTAGGCGCATCACACAAATATAATCTGACTCTATATCACACATATAACACAAGATAATATACAGATCAAACTTCATATGAACTTATCACATGCCTGATATTATTATGTTGCTTTAATTTACTGCTAGGTGAATTCTCACTATAAGTCTATACTTTTAAATAAATCGATTTGTTTTTTTGGTAGTGCTCTCTTCTTTATTCAGTCATTTATTTATCTTATCATTTAATGAAGCCCCTGCTAGGACACTCATTATATGTTGGGATTACTATGGTGGCCGTAGTAATCCCAACAAACTAAAACATATTTTAAAATAACTAATAGCCAAGCCAAAAACATCAGCACTACATCAAAATTAACTGAAAACAGAATGAATCGTTGCCGAAAATCACAAGCATGTTTTTGACTACATAGTGCATCAGTCTGTGAGAGAACGAGACAATGTAGAGCTGGAGCCTGTTCACATGAAGAGGAAATATGAGCCTAAAGGAATCAACTGATGCTTTTATTCATGCTATGGACATTCTTATTACTTTGTCTGAGACATCCTGTAAAAGTTGCAGAGCATTAATATGAGTATACCGATGTTGAAAACTCACCAGGTCATTCAGAAAAACATTAAGCTTCTAACAACACTGTAAGTAACTTTAAATTATTTGAGAATATGATGTTTAATAAAGACTAATAGGTATTAGGGTTGGGCAGTAATAAGGTACCTCAGTATTTATAAACAGCGACAGCATCCCTTAAACTACTGTCATAAAAAATATCTGTTGTGTAATGTGTTTTATTTATTTTTATTTTTTTTCATAAAAGGGTCACACAGTCAGAAAATCCTGCAAAAACAGCAGAATTTATAAATCACTCTTTCTAGACATTGGATCGAAAGCGATTAATATTTTAAAGAGCAATTTTAGATTTATTAATGACAAACGCACAACCGTGCATGCCTGCATGAATGTATATATTCATGTATGTGTGCATGTGTGTAACAGTGAGTGCTATCATCTAAAGGGTCAGAGCAATCTAGTCAGTTAGAAGTCTGAGTGTAGCAAATATGTTGTAGAGTTGAGTGTTTTTGTGTGTTTAGCCCTCTCTGTACAGTACACTTACTGTAGTAAGTAGTAAGTAAAAATGTGAAAAAAAAAGAAAAAAGGCACTCCTCAGACCCCTGCACAAGCATAGCATAACAAAGGTTATCTTTGTGCAAAGGGATAATCTGAAATTAACATAGGCGTAGTGCTGCCGGAGCGCATCTACAGAAGAGGATTAAGCCCACCATAAAAATTTATTTACTTTCTGATTTTTTTAAATCTCGGAATTCTGACTTTAATCACTACGCCTATGTTCATTTTTCAAAAAAAAGAAAAGTCTGAACTAAAATATTTTTTTATATAATTTAAACATAAGAAAACATAAAAACTAAAGGAATGGTCTACATGCAGGAACACATCCATAATACCATATACCAGGTTATAATTTGGGAAGGTATAAAAGGTATTTTTGCACTTAAGGTCCACAGTAAGTTACAGTACATGTCATGTGTACAGTCTCACTTAGGTGTATAGAAACTAGATTTGCACACGCAATGTATTGATAAAAAAAATGGGATTAACACAAATAGTCATTTTTACTCATTTCAAGCCTAAACCTGACTTAATACAGATCTTTCAACCATTTATTACTGATTCTATTAAACATGATTGAGCAAAATAATATGCCAAAATTTACAGCTTTAAATCATTATTTTGAATTCTATCCTTAATAATCTTAAATTTGTTTTAGTGCCATCTCATAATAAGCACTGTGTAATAAATTCATCTACTGTACATTCAAGTTATTGACATTATCTTGTGTGTCCTTACAAACCATCTATTCAAAGCAATGTCAGTGCTAAATATACAGTTAATCATCATATCAGTACCATATGGGCAGTAGTGCATAATTGATCACAATTTTAATGACGTTAAATGGGTTTAATTGTGCACTAATTATGCACTTGCCATTCTCATGAATGGTTAACCCTCACATACAGTATAAGATACAGTATCACAGAAGAAGCTTCATATGTTATTACTTCCTTTAAAATAGTTGAGTTTTTAAATTGAAGGAAAAAGGAAGTTGCTGATCTAAACAGAAAGTAGTGAGCTTTTCAAAAGGCCCTACAGCTAACATTTTTTTCTCCCACTTAATGCCTATTTTTATATCCGGTATACTTTGAAATGAAAAAACATTCTTCTTCTCCCTACTAATTGTCATGATTTTCTTGTATTTGTCTGTTTTTTGTGTTTTGTGTTTCAGAAGAAATCTTATGTTGAAACTTCAGTTCCCATCATGCACTTTACACATTGTCCTAACTGTATGCACTTGTGTTGTCTAATTAGTCTGTCTATATATAGTGCTTGTCTTAGATGGTTTTTGTCTTGCGTTTGTTGAGTTTGCTGTTTTGTTCACTGTTCGTATATTATGTTGGCGGTCATTGTCATTAACATTCACCCAAGTTCCTAACCACAATTATAGTTTTCATGCTCATATTTGTACCTCATGGTCTGTTTAAACTCTATTCTAATAAACAGTCATCTGCGCTTGCATCCTGCCTCTCCTCCATAGGTAACACTAATCAGTGCAGGAAAAATAAAAAATAACTAAGGCCATATAAATAGCATATGGCACAAGATAAGGTGGATGAATAATAATTAGCATGAATAGTTGTACTAAAGCCCTGACATATCCGCACAATGTGTGAAAATCAATTTGTTATGGCAAAATTGTCAGTGTTGTCTCTAGTGGCATCATAATGAGGTGTTAACATGAAAGGGTTAACAAAAGAAAAAAAAAAAAAAAGGCAGACTCTAACCATCTGCTTTTCCTCTTTAGAGCCATGCAGAAAGAGTTTAGAAAAACCAGTTACATCATATGCATCAGTTGTGATCCATTTCCTGGTATCAGTGAGCTCACTAGACAGTATTTTAAGGGTAAAATTGCAGCCCATAGGACTGTGACCCCTCCCCACTGCCAGCAGCCACTCACAGAGGAACGCTGGAACAAACCAGACACTCTGTAAGCCAGCTTGATTTGGTCCTGGCCAATGTGCCGAAGCCTCATTATTTGGCCTTTGAAATGGTCCCTAGCCATGTTGAGCCTTGAAAAACAATTAGCACAGAAGCAGAAGGTAAATGAACTGTAAAGAAATCATGGCTTGATGACCAAGGCTTTATTTGCTCTCCTTGGAGCAGAGAGAGAGAGAGAGAGAGAGAGAGAGAGAGAGAATATGGAACAGAAACAGGCTCAATTTGCAAGACATGCCATGGGTGTGTAACCAAGCAGGCTGAAGTGAAGCTCCCTAGGCTAGGAAATTCATTGACTGAGTTTGCCAATTGAGATTGCATAAAACAAAAGAGTCTTGTGATCAGCTGAGTGTACGCCAGCTCCAGTGAGATTAGACGATGACTAGGCAATGCACTGTGCTGTAGACTAGTAGCCAGTGAGTCTGCACCGGCTCCATGACCCTGTCTCCTCACATGCTTTCATTTATCAGCAAACGTGACTCTGTGACAAGGCACAGGCTCATCTCAGCAGCTCTGAATGATTAAAAGAGCATTCTGACTGAACTCTGCCAAGGGTGCATTTACGCTTCTACCTTTCTGTGCCATGTCATTTGCTGCCCTGTACACCAATAGCCAGGTGGAGCGCATATAGTCATTATGTCAATCTGGCACCATGTCAGCTCCATATCAGATAGATTTAGAGAACATCAGCTGAAAATCACCAAGCCATGTATTAATTACGCACTTGAGATCATGACCAAACTTTGTGTACGTATTCTCAATTAAGACTAAACAGTTACAGAATTCTTTAAGGAATATTATTAGATGATCCCAATAAAATCTGCGCTGAGTTCTATAACAGTCTATAACGGCGATAAATTTTTTCTCCATGTCACATTATATGATAAAGTGGTGGACCTGTGCTAAAAACAATTGGCCATGTTCTACTTACGTCATCATTCAGAATGATCGGGCTTGTGGAGAAAACAGGGCTGTTGCAAAAAAGCAAGGGAGATGGGTTTTGAGCCATTCAATAACATAGAATGCTGATTCATCAAAATGAGCTACTGTAATATGCATTTTTTCAATCCGTTAGCATGTGTATAGTATATGCACTGTATGTTTTATTGTCTTATGCAGTTAAGAACAATGAATAATGAAAATACATGGATGTAGCTCTTTGTACAGCATTGACAGCATTGGTCAATGAACATTATTTAAATGTGAATTTTGAATAAAATGTATTTACTTACTACCAGCTTTCTAACTCACTGTACTAGAAGCTAGGCATTAATAGTAATTAATGAGGAAATCATAGTAATTAATGAGGAAATGTATATTTATAAATGAATTCAATGCTTACACTCCACCATTCCCACTACTGTTTTAACAGGTCTCCTGAGAGTTTCATGTCATCCTACTTCTTTCTTCTGTTAATGGCTTTTAGGGAAGCGTTGTCACAAGAGGTCTCTCTCCCATGAGACTAAAATTTGTCGTCTTATTGACGACTCTGTATGCTAAAAACAGTATTAAACTGACCGCTGATTATCAAAGTACGTATACTCTCTAAGCATACTAATATCAAATCACAGATTATTTTATATTCATGACAGCAAAATGGGTCCAATAGCCAGTTTAATGCACATATACAACAAATAAAATATGTAATAAATATCCATTTTCAACTAGATCAATAAGATAGAAATACACTTGTGAACCCCCATGTGAGAAATGAAAAACAGCTATGGCATACTTTGTGTTATTATCAGTGACAGGAAAACCTTCCGAGTGGGCAAAAATGTTCCTTACTATTACATTTGATTTTATTCTAGAGCAATCTGCTGTCACTGTTCTAAACATCTACTGTGAAAACAGCCTTGGAGTGGCACTGGGGTCTGCCAGAGGAGTTGTACCTCTTTGTTTAAATGCTGTATTGCTGTGGGTTTTTTAATGAACTCTAATGGCGATCCAGGAGGATTTTAATTAATCTACACACACAAACACACAAAAGGGCCCCACATTTAGCGCTTTCAGTAGTGCGGGTGGATATTAAAATAAGACATCTGACAGGACTGCAGAAAAATGGAGGCTTTAATTGCTCCAGAGATGGCAATTATTATGAGATTTAGAAAGCCATTTTCAATGGCAGACAGGAGTCATTTAGTCACAGTCTTAAGTGCAGTGGGGAGCCGAAGGTCACGTCACTGTTGTCATTACTCCCTGAATAAAGATGCTAATGAAAGGCTTGACTTACTTCCCTCTGCTCTCCATAAAGGTTGCATTAGAGCCCCCCAGCATGAAGCCAGGGCCATCTTTACTCATATTAACCTGCGGAAAGCCTTGCTATGTGGACAAGTGATAAACACTTCCCACTATCTCCAGTGAAACCAACACCATTACACTTCCTAATGAACCTAACTGTAAAGGTGAAAAACCATGTGCAATTGGTTTAAATGGCACACATATAATTGCATTTATAAGAGCAGAGTTTCACTGTTGGCTGTTTAAGAAGGTGCTGAGGCTCCTTGTTAAAGATCAGGAAATTGTAGGGGTTTCAAATGAAAAGCGATGTTTAATATTCAAATTATTCAAATTTAGTTCTGACAATGGTGACAAAAAATTTAATAAATCTAATATTGACTTAACCATAATATTGTCTGCATTTAGGTTGTGATGTTACTAAGCCATAGCCAATCATGTGGTTTAATCAATAGATAACCTTGCTGGATCTAACCTGCCATGAAAATTTACAGAAAAACATTCATCTGTAATCTACGATCATGACCAAAGATCTAGGTTTACTGCCTTACATACATTTCCAGCATGAAAGGTTATAAAAGGACTCATGCCATCTTTTACCGAGTTATGGGACAGAAAGGAGAACATATTGTATCCTGCACCACAACAAAATAATTATATATTATATAAACCTGCAAGAGACACATCTATGTAGTTCCTAACAACGTGTGTTGCAATCACACTACATTTGATACGTATAATTCAATGTTTTCTTCAACCTAGAGTAAATTTAAAAAGTATAGCGCACCAAATAGTGTTCATTAGATCTAAATTATGTACTGACTTCAAAATAAATAATGAAGATATTATAGTAATATCACTAAAACCCATATACCCTCGTAAACAAACAAATCTTATAAGGAAATAAAACTCTGAGGATGTATATTTCCAAAATATCATTTGTGATTTGTGTGTCTGTGAAAACCCAGCTAAAGTCATTTTTGTGATTGACTGTTTCTATGTAAAATGATATGTAGGATGATTTTACATAGAAAGTAGTGAATCACAAAAAAATATATTTTAGCTGCGTTTTTGCATACTGTTTCACATTGCAGACATGTGGCATAGCCAGATACACAAAACACAGCCTCCAATGAACAGAATTTAGACTTAGGAACTTAAAATTAAGAGGTCATATCACAATCAATGTATGTAAAGCCCTGCAGTTACTGAGCGCAGTAATTGCTTCATCATGGATACAGTTAAAAATTATTTTTAAATCAATTCAGTGGTTAAAATAATAGGACAATTATAAAGTCACAAGTGATGTGACCTTGCTTTCTTTTGATTTGCTTCATTTAAAATTGCACCAGTACATTTTCAAGCATTGTAGTTACTAAAAAAGAAAAAAACTGTTAGCATAAATCCATCTAAAGCAAACGTTACAAAAGCCTCATACGTTGAACTATAGGTCTATGACCTCAAGGGGTAAGTAAGATAACCTGAACAGAAGTCCAAGAATATTTAACTGATAATATGGTGTTTCAACAAACCAAACTTGGGTTCATTTGAATTTCAAATCAGCAGATTAAACGAATCTATAATAACCTTCAGGGTATTAAACTTCCATAATGTTTAATAACCTGAAGGTTTGGAACAGATGAAGTACAAATAAAAGATATACAAAAAGTTATCTAGTTTCACACAGTACTACAGTATATACACTGATCAACATTACCACCCCCACCAGGGTAACTAAATAACATTGACTATCGATTATATACCAGTAACACTGGTGACAGGATCATACGTAAGCACCCAAGGCTCTTCTACATCTATGGTGACCAAAGTCCAGCCCAATTTGGTCCAATATAACTTAAAAGCTAGTGTAGCACAAATTGCTGGGAAAAAGTCAATGTGGTCACAAGAGAAAGGTATCAGAACACACAGCACATTACATGAAGACAAAGGTTGTTGATGCAGCCTCCAAACTCGCCAGATCCCAATCCAGTCAAGTATCCATGAAATGCACCAAACAAACAAGTCTGATTCACGGAGGCACCAACCCACAAACCACATCACCTAAAGGATCCACCACCACAACACACCACCAGAGGTCTTGTGGAGTCATGCACCGAGGATAATCTATGCATATATGGCTTAATGCTTTGTTGAAAGCTATTTTTCTTTTATTTTCTGATAAAGTGTGTCTGATAGTCTTTTTTCTTGGCGGTTTTATTGGGAGTTCTATTTCCACACCGCTGTCCAAACACTAAACCTGTGATTTTATTCTGCCAATATATTTCACCAGTTTTCCCCAGCATAACGTGCACTCCTTGTGATTACCCACCAAGTTAGCTAGCTTCCGCTGATGCAGAATTTACTGTCATGCAGACAAGATCTAAGCTCACTGGATGCCAAAGACATAAACTTGGTATGTATTCATTTCATTGACCATCTTAAAAATGTCTTCTGCCAGACACATGTAAATCAGCCAGGAAACCTGCTCTATTTGCCAGGGTTCCAGTTGCCTATCTGCCACTTTCAGCAGTCTTGTATAAAGTACTTGAAAGCAGTACTTGAGCAGAAGTAGAAGTATCTTACCAGAAAATGACTTTGGTAGGAGGTTGTCAAAAGACAGGCATTACATCACCAACTCAAATTCATTCAATAACAAATAATGGTAGGTGCTTTGGACAAATGTACAGGAGTAAAAGTTCACTTTTATAGCAGAAATATATTGGAGTAAAAGTTGACAGATATATAAACAATGAAGTAAACTACAGATATGTTAAATTTCTAATTAAGTACAAATACACCACTGTTCTACAATCAAGTTTTAGGAAACCAAAACACCAACTAGAAACCAACACAACCATAAACACCAGCCATTTGACAACCTTCTGTCTGATCTGTGTGAGCTCTAAATTAACATTGTCACTGTCCGAGGTCCCAAGGTTAATTTCTAACACTAAAGAGTCCTATGAAGCCTGGAAGTACTGGACCAGTCAGTAGATAGTTTTACAGCCAAAAACAACTACATTAAACCCATATTTCCAAGGTGGAAAAAATATGGACTGTTGCAATATTACAAATGTCACAGTGCTACAATTTTCAGTTCTACCATCATTTCTCAAATAAGCAGCCTGTGTCAGGGCAGTGGATCTACATGATACATTTCTCCATTGCTCCAGAGCACAGATGCCCTTTGGAGATTTACCATCCAATGGACACAAAATCCAATTCAATGCCCTACCCTTCGATCTAGCAATATGTGTTTAAGATGCTTGCAGTCTGACCTGACCAGAAGTAGACAAAGACACTGCCATAATTGAATGATCAGTTCCTAGGTGGATCCACCAAGAAGGCCTCCTGGGACACATCCACCATCCTCACACACCTTAAGGTTATCTATGCAACAATGAACCATAAAGAAAGCTCTGTGAACCTAAAGAACATCACACAATTTATTGGTGTTAAGCAAGATTCATTGATAATACTAGCCACCCTGTCACTGTACCATATGACAGAATGTACCATGTGGTACCAGATCTTGCTAAATATGCTAGTATTGTTAACCACAGCTGCAGCAGTATTCTCTATAGGCCCACTGCAATTAAGACATATCAGAAATGGGTTATCAGCCTGCAACTAAACACCAAATATCATAGACAGAGATGCGTGTGTAGTGGTTAGTACTGTCGCCTTGCACCTCCAGGGTCCGGGCTCGATTCCCGTCTCTGTGTGCATGGAGTTTGCATGTTCTCCCCGTGCTTGGTGGGTTTCCTCCGGGTACTCCGGTTCCCTCCCACAGTCCAAAGACATGTAGGTTAGGTTGACTGGCGTTCCCAAATTGCCCGTAGTGTGTGAATGAGTGTGAATGTGCGTGGGCCCTGAAATGGATTGGCACCCTGTCCAGGGTGTACCCCGCCTCGTGCCCTAAGCCTCCTGGGATAAGCTCCAGGCCCCCGCGACCCTGAATACAGGATAAAGCGGTATAGCAGATGAGTGAAAGTGAGTGAGATGCAGCCACATTTCAACGAGAACAGCATAAACACTAACTCGCTCAAGGGATGAGGCTGAAGGGGCAGCGTGATGCCACGGCTCACAGAATGCATAAGAACACGCACAAAAAAAGTTATTCAGGTGATTCTTGCTGCCCTTAGTGCTTATCTAGGGTCCACAGAAGCACACTTACAACATAACTACTGGCAATGTAGTCTCCATATTTCTCCTTTCAGTTTTTTTAAGAGTGAATTGCTTTCACCCCTGCAGTTTACAGAAGGTCTGAAATATCTTCAGTGGTTTTGTGTTTTTCCTTCATAGCTCTAATGAGTTTTATGTAAACAGCTGCTGTGGTCTTCTCTGGAATGCATGCACCTTCAAAGGATTCATCTTTTTATTAAAATAATCCATGTAGAATATTTTTCATTTTTCTCCAGTGGCTATAACTAATCCCACTTGATCAGTACTTTTTCATACACATCTGTTCACTCAAAATGGAAATGTCATTATTATGTAATCTATATTCTATTACAATTATCTAATACCTAATAGGACAGCCTTTCATGGAATCAAAAATATGATAATTATAATAACAGAATAAGAAATAAATGCTTTACTTCCATTCCATACCAGTGTGTATCTTTTTTTTTTTTATGCTGGGCAAGGTGCTAAAAAATTCATTCAAGGTCCACAACCTCAGCTAGTAAATATTGGCTTCACAAAATCTTCCATGCTGTTTAAAAAATAAATATTTTTCATCTTACATAAAACCTGACTGGAGGAATATTAGTTAAAAAACATAAGTCATAGTACCATGTGCGTATCATTCGAAAGTTCTACATTGGCCTTGTTAGTTAATCATAAACTTTCTCAGCAATAGTTGCTGACGCAGCCTTTACAGTGACATGCATTGCACCATTGGCTTGAATTCAGTCCAGCTTACACTCGTTAATTAAATTACAAGGTATTTCTTGCCAAGATATCGGTGAGTTCCTGTAATGCAGAATGGTGTGTGCTGACTTACAGGCATGGGTTGGATTTTCCCATTTAGTTTTTAAAGTCTCAGTAGGCAAAGCAAGAAGCACATGAATCACATGACTCAAGAGGTCTACAGGGCAAATAGTTCTAGACTGCAAGAATTTATTAGTTTAAAATGAATAACACCAAGCATGGTAAATACTGCAATTAATTTAAAAAATGTATTGTTATTATTGTATTTAAAATAGCTTTTTTTTAATAAATATTTTTTATAATATATTATATGAGGGTATCAGATTAATAAAAACAAAATGAATAAGAAACTTAAAATACTGAGTAAAAAGGGCTTTATTAAAAGATGAGAGAGCTGCCTGAGCTAAGAATAATTTCAGATTTATTACGAATCGCTGCGTTGCATATCAACACCCACAAAGATTACTAAGGTTTTATTAAAACATAAAAAAAAACATAAAACATATGATGTTGCATCAGAGATCCTTTTGTCTAAGGAAACACATGTATGAGAAGAACTGCAAATAATCTGAGACAGTTACATTCTTACACATAGCTGTGCCTCCAACTTTTGCCCAACTTTTTGTAGTTGTTGTTGTTTGTGAAAAGCTACGATGCAAAGCGAGTTTCGAGCACCACGTTTGACTTTACAGCGATAAATATGAATCATGATAATGTAATGAAACAGAAGAATTCCTGTGTTTATGCAGACGAAGAAGAAGAAGAAGGGAGACAGGTATTACTGCACCACGTTAGGAATGGTGAGACTAACTAAAGCACGGCGTTAACACGCTACGTTTCTCTCAGCCGTACAAACAGCGCGTGGAAAAAAAAATAAACATGGCGAAATGTTTTCAAGCAACGAGCAGAGAGGAGGAGTGTTTCTACCTCGATATCCGGCACGTCCTTGCTCAGCATTCTAGCCATTTTTTTCGTTCGCAGAATTAAAAGACAACATAAAACAAAATAAAAATAAACAGGAATATTAAAGTGCAGCCGTGAAGTCCGGCGAGCTGCGAGGCGTTGTTGAAGCGTCTGTAGCCGCACAGCAGCGAGGAGACTCGACTCCACTTCTCTCCACTCACCGCTACCGCTTCTTTCTCCACTCACTTTCCCGGAGCCGTCCTTTTGTGGTTCGGAGAGCCTGGAAACGAGCCAAAACTAGCACGAATTCCCTGTTAAATCATCCGAATAACGGGCAAAGGTTCCCAGAGGCACCACAGGGGAAAAGTCCTGCAGTAGTCCCGTGTGGGACTGGGGAAAGTTCAGCAGCAAACTTTGCACTGTTGTAACGCAGGGCGGTGATGCGTGTGAACACTGACAGCTCCAGATCCTCGGCATGACTGACGGTGCTGTCATACGTGCGAGGGTCATTTTTACAGAGAGGGGGGAAAAAAAACTGGCACTGTAATAGAGAAATGTACTATGAACTACCCTGTCTGCTCGCACCAGCTGGGCAGGGTCATCCTGTTCAACATCCTCTAGAATATTCCATTCTTAGATGTTGGATGGAAGTGTAATTTTATGCAAACCTCTTTCATGCAGTTGTACTTTGCATAAATGCAAGCAGAAACGTGTGCTTGTTATTATAGGTCTTGATTTTATTTGTATGGAAGTGTGTTTATCCATCCCTTTAAGCCAACATTACTTTGCAATTGCATTAAAGTTATCAATAACGTATTTATCTATCTGTCAATATATCTATGTGATAGTTTGTTACAGTGACCTATCTTCTTCTTCTTATTATTATTATTATTTGTGCTCAACAGTCGTTGGAATCCAGTAGGTTGGTTACATTATCACCTCATTCTCCCTCATCTTCCTGGCCGCTTAAAACGTAAAACCTTCCCTGATCTTGTCTTGACTTGTTCTGTGTCTTGAACTCTTCATCTGATTTATGTGTTACTTCCACACACTTTTTGTCGTCTGTAAAAAAACAACATTAAATGCTTCCTTCCCTGATCAGTAACTTCCATACTATCAGTCCTACTATCAGTGTGTGATAGTTGGTTTCAGTGATATATGACTCTATGCCACTGTTATAGGGGACCTCACTTCTGCCAACCTACAGGTCCACATACACTCACTCACCCACCCACCCAATTATACATTATGGGGAGTTTGGAAATCCCAATCAACCTGTAATGCATGTCTATAGATTATGGGATTAAACCAGTACCTGTAGGAAAACCACAAAGTACAAAGAGAATATGCATGCACACAGACCAGAGGATTCGAGATTCAAGCCCCCAGCCATGATGGTGTTATGCGACAGTATTAACCACCAAGCCTACGTGTTGTGTAGTTATATTTTATATGAATTAATAATATTTATATATATAAATATAAATACTGTACATGGCATGGTGGCTTAGTAGTTAGCACAGTGGCAACAGTTGCAAGAAAAAAACTCCCTGAGATGAAATGAGGAAAAAATCATTAGAGGAGCCCATCACCTATTGGATGGTGGTGGATAGTGGGCCTATAAATCATCAGGCTATTCTTTCACAATTGTGGACCATAAACATGGTTGACATGGTATGTTGACACTATTTTTTTATTTTTTTTTTAAACGCTATGAAGCTTTTAAGAATGTTTTCCTCTATCTGTAACACTTCACCTAAAATGATGCAGGAAAATACATAGATAAAAAGATGACTCACACAAAAACAGGTTTTTTTCATTGTTAAATGCTTATACAAAAATCACATACATGAATATACTAAATATAATTAAGAATCTACATTAAATCTAATAAAATTAATTCTAAA
Organism: Clarias laeviceps; assembly: GCA_030014305.1. NCBI lineage: Eukaryota > Metazoa > Chordata > Actinopteri > Siluriformes > Clariidae > Clarias > Clarias laeviceps. The sequence continues at coordinate 16,612,520 of JAQMYJ010000033.1, forward strand.
ACAAAATGCAGTCATGTTTCAAAAAAAATCCTCATTGTTATTAAATCTTATTCTTCATGATTACTCTAGAAGCTGAAATCACCTGTAAAGTCTACAGTATCAAGACAGTACCATTTATATGAGTTCATACCAAACTAACGTACGAATTAATAATGACTTCTTTCATACATTACTTTGTATAGGGGAGCACAATGGCACAGCAGTTACTGTTGCAAGCTTCTACCTGTGCAGGTTAACAATGAGTTCATACCCCTGCCCCCCCCATTTCTTTGCAAGCGAAAAAGTGTCATGGGTGGATTGGCTATGCTAAATTGTTTTCGATGTGTGAATATCTGAGCATGGTGCCTGTGATGGACTATGGTCCCCCTCCATGGTTTATTCTCACCACCTCATGTTGTACAAATGTACAAATGCAATTCACATTTGCAGTTCATAAAATTTGCCAAATAATTAATGCATACAGTGTATTACAGTGAGCTATAGATTCTTTAAAAGTTATAGCTTACAAATTACACTTTACCCCTTAATTCACCTGTAATGAATGCTTGTATAGAATTTCACAATTAAGCTGCACCCACCCTGAGATAACAGCAGCTATTTGACTGTTCATGTGGTCAGACCTAGGTAGCTGTTAATTTCCCAAGGCGTGGATAAAATTTCTATCTTTGAAGTTACCAGTGAGTGACTAGCCATTTGAGATACCATTGTCATTCTTTTTGAAAGGTTAAAGCTCCTGTCATATTATTTTCATGCATTAAAAATAAGATGATGTTTTGTCAACTTGCTGTTCGCTATTTAGATCGGTATACTTTTATTCTGTTGATGCAGCATAAATGTAACACTGGAGTGATGTAAATGGATGTGCAGTCCACACCTTGAGGCTGTACACCCATTTACATAACTCTGGGGCTACATGAGCCATTGATATACAGTGGGAAATATCACTCATGGCTAATTTGTTATTCAGCAAAATTTCTTAGAAACATAGAAGTCAAATGTTTCTAACTACTACCCACAGTTGGCAATGACCCAGTGAATATTTTGTTCCTGTTCTAAAATAGTGATGGCTAACATACAAATGTTAATAATATTTAACAGTCTTTTGAATATGACACTGATTACTCTCCCTGACTCTCTTTAGGAGGATGGTATTGTGCATATTGTATATTAATAAAAACTTCTCATCATAATATAACTATTACAATAAATTTACAAATATGACATTTAAACTTTTGAGATTGTGTGTTTCTTTATAGCTGCATTCTGTACATCTTTACGAATTTATGTGTCATTAACTCAAAAACAAATTAGCTAAGAATATTTGGTCATATTTGGTATGTGGTCAATATATATATATATATATATATATATATATATATATATATATATAGAGAGAGAGAGAGAGAGAGAGATTTATATATAAAAAAATAAGCAGGAATGTAAACATTATGAAGAGATGATTCACTAATTTGTTAGCTTTATTGCATCAGTACACAACTGTCTAGAATAGTGTTTCTAACCATGTGATGGCATGACATTTCATTTAAGACCATTACTTGTGAATAAGCAATATGAGACCGGTTCTTTTTTTCACATGTTCAGAACAATCACCAGCTTAATGTCGTTATTCCCTTTTTAAGATTGCTTGTCACTGAGTCAGTGAAGTTCTCTGCATATTTTTAAATAATTTCTCATTATTGCTTGGAAATGGGAACATTTTTAATCAGGTCATACAAATTTCATTACACTGCACATTTCACGACTTCATCAAACTAATTGAGTCCTTTAGTCCCTTTTGTAATAGTCTACATCATAAAACCTGTCCCTGAATTTGACATGTGCAGGAAGTACCCATCTATCCTCCGAACAGTATTTTCACCTTGTTGACAATGAAAACAGAGAAATTTCTGGGGTGGAGAAATGAATTAGGCAATTTTTCTTTAAAAATCATCAGACTTAAATTTAACAGTAGGTCAGCATTGAGAAAATAATTTCAGCACTGAAAAATAGCAGCTATCTGCCTATGCTGAGGTTTTGTCCTTATTTATTTGTCCTCTTTAAACACCATTATTTGGCATGGATCATTATTTTAGTTCAAGGAACAGGCACAAATAATGTTTTAGCTCTATGTATGTTGTTTTAGTTTTTTTTTTTTGTTTCTTTTTCTATTTACACTTACAGTTTTTATAAGCATGCAATTAATAACAATTTTGTCAAATAATTAACTCGGATCTAAAAAGCGTTCAGACTTTATTAAACTATACAGTGTTTCTTTATATTGATATTTATTTGTTATACATTGAATGCTGGACTTCCAAGTATTTGGCTTGGATTTGATTCAAGTTGGTATTAAGGCAGCAGTGTTTCTCTGAACCTCAAAATAATCTAACAATGACTATAGTTGTTTAATTAAGTGCCTCAATTTTTTACGTTCAGTGTTCCGTAAACCAAAGTAAAGACTTTGGTCCATATTGACATGATAGCATCAACCAGTAGCTGCAGATTTGTCAGCCGAACCTTACAATTCACTTCATCCTGAAGATGATTCATCGGCTTGATATCTGGTGACTATGAGTACAGTAAACTCATTGTGTCATGTTCAAGAAACCAGATGGAGATGATATTGGCTTTGCGACATGCTGTGTTATCCTGAGGTCATAAAGGGATGGACGTTATGGTTTGGATGTGGCATTTAAACAATTGGTACCAGTGTGGTGTTTTGCTGCTGAAGCCCATCTGCTTTAAGGTTGGACGTATGCTCAGCATGCCTCGGTTGTAACAAAATGTTTTTGAGTTACTGTTGCTTATCTATCAGCTCAAACCTGTTTGGTCATTCTCCTCTGACCTCTGGCATCAACTAGGCATTTTCATCCAGAGAACTGCCACTCACTGGATATTTTCTCTTTTTCTCTGTAAACACTAGAGATGGTAATGCGTGAAAAATCTCAGTAGATCACCAGTTTTTCAAATACTAAGACTATCCTATCTGGCACCAACATGCATGACATGTTCAAAGTCATTTAAATTACCTTTGTTCTCCATTCTGATGCTTGGTTTGAACTTCAGAAAATTGTCCTGACAATGTCTACATGCATAAATGCATTAGGTTGCTGCCGTGTGATTGGTTGATTTTATATACATGTGTACAGATAGATGGAAAAATAAATAGGTATCTATCTGGTTGCAATTTCACAATGGAAGAATTGTGGGGGAAATTGTTAAGCTAACTTACTTTAAATTAGGCAATGGTCTTGAATGACTGTGCCCCATTTCCCCATTTATGTGTGATGATTCCTCCCAGAAGTGTCCATTTTAAAACTAATAAGCCTGAACATTTTTCCTATCAATAATGGATGACATTTACGGGTAGGCTATGGGCGGAAATTCGCCCTGGGATGCGGCTGCTTCCCTTCACTTTATTTGGCTGTGTGACAGGATCCATAACCCGCCCTGAGTCCCATCAAATGATGGCAGATGAAGTGTCATCTTCCCTCTCGATGCTTTTGAGAAGTTTCACCTCTGCAGGGAACTGTCATCAACCCCTCTCTCTCTCTCTCACTCTCTCTCTTTCATTACCTCCCACCATCAAGTTACTGATACAATCACAGGCTGGTTGAGCTGGCATATCCTCAGCAGGTGAGCTGGTTCCCTTTGTGTCCTTTTACACTGAAGACCTTTATGTCCTGCTCACCTGGACAGCATCTTCTCCATGTTTGTCTGTGTGTTGCGATGTAAGCAGGTGCCATTTATTTGTTTGCTTTTACCTGTCAAAAACAGGGCAGTTTTTTCCCTTTCCATAAAGAATGACCTTTGAAATAACATGTTTAATATGAATATAAATTAGTTTATTTAAGAAATAACCTTTAAGCAGTATTATAGTCACATCTAAACCCGTCCAAGGCAGGAATCACATTCTGCCTTAATCTGGACTTAATCTGGATGAACCGATGGAAAGCTTTAAATGCATTGATCATAATTATGATATTTATATTATTTATTTATGCAGTATGTTCATTTATACCAGATATACAGTACATTTTATATATATATATATATATATATATATATATATATAATTTCCTTGATATGTTGCTTGATAGCACATGTATACCTTATGCTCATGTCCTACACATTTGTGAGTCATGTCCTAAACAACATGCCAAGAGCATTCAACAATTATATGCAATGCTGAAAATATATATATTAACACTCATATTTGTAAAGCAATTATTATTTTACCCTCCCTTATCAATTCCACTTTATGGGATAATTGAGCTGTAATCTAATTGGTCCAGTGACCCTTTACATAATTAAATGTTATCAAAGCGATCTGTCGGCAAGTGGCAGCGAACAGATGTTGTGTTTCAGAGGAGTAATCAGTCATCGATTGCTGGCCTTCAGTCCATCACAATTACCTTGATTTGCGCAGTTCAGAGAGTGTGTCCCATCGTCCTGAGTGAATCTGTGGCCCCCTCGATCGATACTCACCTCCAGCAGCCCTCTGCTCTCTTCTGACTCATCTGTGTATTATCTCCGATGATCTGGGAGAGCACTTGCTCAGGTACACAGGCTGATCGGTGCCCACAGGCCACAAAATGCATCTTTAGGTCCGTCCTGTTCATGAGGAAGACGCATGGGCGACTCCAGTGGTGTATTTCTATTACTGTTGTTCAGTAGAAGCCTTTCTTTCTTCATGAGTGTCTCTCAAATCCCTAGACTGTCATAAATGCTTTATCCTTCAAGTTCAATGGCTTTCCATTTTGTACTCTGGACAATAGACGCTCGCTGCTAAAGAAATCAATAAGAGACAATGAAGAATTCATGCTAGCTGATATGATGTAATCTCTCATTGTTACCTGGATAATATCTAAAGGCTACGTGACTCCATCGCCCAGTGCTTCTTCATGCTGTCTTTCTGTCTGTCGGTTTGTGTCTGTCAGCGAGCCGCTACGGCTCTGTGGTGAGGCAGAATACGGTTCATCTGCTCTTTCTCATTGGTTTCGTCAGCGAAGCCTTGCAAGTGAAATAATTAGATCAAACAATAGGATTAGAGCTTATTGCAATATAAGAGGCTCCTGCAGCTGGGTCTGAGTTGCGCTACTGAAGAGTTGATCTCTCCAGATGACAGAATGGCACTTCATCAGTAATTTTGGTCAGAGCTCTATCTGCCCCCAGCAGGACACGCGAACAAGGAACAAAAGGCGCAGACGAGCTCAGATCTTTGTGAGGAAAATATGGGTGTATCCACTGTAACAGCAGAGAATCCCAGATAAGAAAAAGAATTGTTTTGAATTGTTTATAATATTGATTCTTTTTTTTGTTGTTTTCAAACATAACAAGCAGACTAATGAGCAATATTTTAATGTTAATAGTGTTTTTTTGTTTTTTTTTTCCACACAAAACAATGAGCATCTCTATGGCCTTGTGGCTGCAATACACACCAATAAGGTCAGACAGGATTTAACTGTGGGTTTAAATGTTTTATTTATAGACTCAAATATCATTACAGCAGTCCATCAGGGAGCCCACAGGCTGTTGGCAATAAAAATGGCATCTAATTAACAAAGAGCACAGTAATGGAAGCCTGTATTCAACACTCACAGCACATTTATATTTTACAAATTCACTCCAGGCTATTTACTTTTCTTGCATTTTTACAGAATTCATGAATTTCTCATGTTCTTCCATATTATTGTACAGCAGCTAAATGCTTAATTTTGACTTTGGGACAGTCAGCTTCTTTGTAGTTCCAGTACAACATATACTCACTGCAACATGCACTTAGAAATGGACTAACTCAATGAATTTGAAATAATCGTTTATCATTGTTTACAGTATGTGTACAGTTTGCTGGTGGTAGACTTGTTGAGCAAATACATCAAAGAAATACGTTCACACAGACTCTCTCTCTCACACACACACACACACGTACACACACATCTATAGACACAGCATGCGCAGTTCAATTCCAGTTTTACACAGCAGCTTAAAAACTCTAGTGTTTGGAGTTGCAGGACATTCCTGCCAAGCAACCAGCGCTCTGGTGCAGAACAACAGATTAGCAGAGAGTGGAGAATCCTGGCTGCTACCATGATGAAACTTCATGGAAATAACCTGCAACATTTGCACTTTGGGTGGAGAAAACGCTTGCCCTTTCCTTCATCTAGCCACCTGCTTCAGCTCTCTTACTGCATTGTTGGATAAAGAAAACCGAGAGCGTTTTCTCCCAATCCACCAGTCAGACTGTGTCCTCATACGACCCCCGCATACTGTGTATAAGAAATAAATCAGCTGTTGCCAATATTTCTGGGAACAGAAGCTCACTCGGTCCATTCTTAGCTTCCTTGAATTTCTACTTTATTCCTTCTATACCACAGAGACCAAATAAACATTAATTATGAATTAGCTTGGGCCAGCTTGGGCTGTTGCCAGTAAGATGGACAGTTCTTGCAAATATTCCAAAAAACGAAGTGTTATTCTTAACTGCAGGTCAGTGTGAAACTCATGTGTCAGCTGCCATAACTGCTAATTAATTCTGCTCGCAAACTAAGCTGTCGACAGTCTCCATCTGCCAGTGTTTAACCTGGGAAAGAGCGATGGGTCGTTTTGTCACGCTCTCATTATGACAAAGTGCTCACCTGTAATTTTGACTTTAAACAGAACAAGGGAAGATTGAGTTACTTTTATACCTCTGTGTTTAGTTTCGTTTTTTTATTCCTTTAGGATAAAAAGCACTCGATTCTGGCATTAAAGGAGTTCTGACAGTGATGTAGTGAGTAATGTGGTGCATGATCAAATGATCAATAATTATTTCTGTAGAACTGTTGAATTACTCAATAATAACTGTTGAGTAATTCAACAGTTCTACAGAAATTCACCTCCATATTTGTATTAATGATCCATTCTTCCCCAAGGTCTTTTTTTTGTTTGTTTGTTTTTTTATTAAGAACATGTTCAACAGCAAAAGTTTCCAGCCGCCCAGTAACTCACAGTCACACCCAGTACGATAATTATAATGATGATGATGAAGATGATGACGATGATGCCAGCACCCAACATCAAGATTCGCCACTTTAACATCTTGGTCTGAGAGAACATCATGCTCATGTATCATCCATAATGCAATACAAAATAAGCTTGTTCCAAATGGCTGCCTGCTGTCTACAGTCTGGATCAAGACCGGCTGAGCTGAGTCACAGCGTACTGGACTCAAATAGATAGACAGACAGGCATAGAGAGATAGAGAGAGAGGGAGAGAGGTGAGTGAGAGTGAGAGAGGTGAGTCCTCTTGGACGATAGTCACAGTGCTTCTCTCCACTTAGGAAGTTGACTGGGGAACTCCACTTCCTCTCTATGCTTCGGTACTACATAGAACATGAATTGCTGTTTGAAACAAGTGGCTACACTTCTGAGTCATATTAAATACACATGATTAGTGAGGAGGGAAAAAGAAAGGGAATGATACATATAAATTTAACAGAGGGTGAAACCATAGGTAGCAATTCTAAACCCCACCCAAATCTCCCTTCAAGTTCATACTGCAATTTGTATACATTAAATATATTCAGAAATCCTTCTGGGTTATTTTTGTGGCTCCTCCGTCTACCTGTGAATTAATCACAATATTTAAGATCAATAACGACAATCCTGCTTATCATTTACAGTAAGACGTTAATAGTAAGCAACTATATTAACAGGAAAAAGAGGAGGATCAAGCTCAGAATTATATCTTTAAAGCAAGTGAAGATCATCCTAACTGTCTTCACACCAGCGTGTCTCTAATGTAATATTCGAATCTGAAAATAAGATCCCTTTTCTCTCTCTCTCTCGGCTCTTTCTTTCAACCCTCATGGTGCTACAATAGGAAGCATATTCTTCTGTTGCTCTTTGCACATGGAAAAGCCATTCACACATCAGCAAGCTTCTCCTCAGTGTCTTGAGCCTCAGTAGATAACAGGAGTCTGGGGCAAGCGAGTGGATGGCCCTGCTTTTCATTTCAATGACGCACCAGAAAACATTGCTGGATTTGTCATTGTGGCCAACAAAGTGGAACAATCACGAGACAACAACCTTAGTCTAATGTGATAAACAAATCCATTTCGAAACTGTTCTGGGTGAAAGTGCTTTCTAAAGATTAAGACGAATTAGAAACTCTGCTTAAAAGCAATCAAGTATAATTAAAGGTGTTTGCAGGTTTTTTTTTTTTTTTTTTTAATAATTACTCATTTACCAGCAAAAATGGCCCATTCATTGTCGCGTGGTTACATTTTTAACACTGTCGCCAAACATTACGACACAACTGAATAAAATAACAAATTATGTATATTAAAAATTTTAAACGCATACAATTTTTATCCCATAAAAACTAATTTAACCTGTTAGAGAAATGTGGGTTGGATATTTTTCTCTCACTAAATCATGTGGAAGATTACGCATGAGAGCAACAAAGTTTTTCCAACTAATGAACGATTCTGCATTAAAATGCGATCAAGGACGTACATCCTATTTCATCACAATGAGCCTCATTTAGGGATGAAGTGAATTGGCAATAAAAGTGACCTGACTGTGCAATAAGATCTCTCTAAACCCGGAGGCAAAACTGGAACCATTTTGTGCCGCTACTGATTATTCCTGATCAGTAACACTCAGAGAGAGAGAGAGAGAGAGAGAGAGAGAGAGAGAGAGAGAGGTCCATGTAGCCCCCACTTGCCCTGCAAATGTACATTTATTTCATGTCCCCATTTTGACAAAGATGCTCTGCAATAAGATTGAGCAACCTGCATTTTTGAAAGAGCTATACTTAAGAGCCTCATCCTGAAGCATGAGGGAGGGGCCCTGAGGGCCATCCAGCATTTAGGCTATCTGATTAATCATCTTGATTAATCTCTCTCTCTTTCTCTCTCTCTCTCTCTCTTTCTAGGAGGCGTTAGCTCAGGAGGCCAGGCCCTCATTAAGAGTGTGCATCCTGGGAGAGACGCCGGTTTACAGAGCAGTCTGAGCAGAGGAGATGAATGAAGAGCCTCATTCATGAATTATCACCTTCTCCACCTCAAACCAGACTTCCATGCTACACACACTCTCACACGTGAACTCACAGGTTCGAGCACATCCTTGCGCATACACACACGGACCATTCGAACTGAAGACGTACTAATTATGAAAACAAATACATGGATATCATGTAATGACTTTGTGTTTGCATTTTAATTGATTTATTTTTAACAGTAAATTTCAGTTCAGCATTAAGCATCCTTCAGTGGCTTCTCTCAAGTCTACTGGGGATTTTCCCAAGCTGAAATAGTTTTTACTCAAACCCCTTCTGGAGAAATATTAGTCACAAGAGTTTGTGAAGTGGGGTGAGATAAAGGAGTGAATAGGAAGAGAGAGAGAGAGAGAGAGAGAGAGAGAGCAATCGCACCAGAATGGGATGAGTGGTGTCCATGGAGAGTTTGGAAGCAGTGGATCTGACTCCTCCATTCAATCTGTGCAATCTCCAATCCTAGGTAAATAAATTGCTTTTTAAATATATTGCTTTGGTACTATCTCTGAAGCACTGATGTGGATACATTTCATACACTGCTATTTAAATGAACCTTAGCTCCAGAAGGCAGAACATTCTTATTAAAAAAATACCTCTGGGTTGGACGGGCCAAGCTAACCTGAAATAAATCGAAAGAAAGTGTACGAGGTCCTCTTATACAAACCTGACCAACACATTCGAACACATACGCTAAAAATAAGTAGCATGCACATAATTAATGTAATGGACTTTAATGTGTGGTATCAGCTCATAGAATCAGTATAATGATGATGTGCACCCATTCTAAGAGTCAATAAGCCTGAGGATATGAACTTAATGTCTGCCTGTGCCTTTGTGTTCTGCTGAGGGGAGGCAGCCGTCGGAAATGCAGCTCGCTAATGCAGCACATTTCCAATTGATTAATGCTGCAGATCTTATTTGCAGAAACCACATTATGTTCCTGAAGGAAGTTGAGGCAAGATAGGGAATCATTAGAGCTATACACATGGATATATACTAGAACTCCCATAATATTATGTACTTAAAGGTGTTTAGGTTCCCCCCTTGTATGAGCTGAAAATGTAATGATCGAACTGTAGAGTCCTCAAATGGATTCCTATTAGTAAACACTGTGGCTAGATGATTCATGCTGTGTGTAGGTGAAAAAAATAAAAATAAAAATAACAAAATGAGGACATATGAATGGGTAGGAGGTGATATGGAGCATTCAAGCAGCTCAATAGGATATGGAGATGAAGATCCTACTGTCCCATAATCGTTTCCTCTGATTATTCCTTTGAAAACTCCATTAGGTAAATAGCATCCTAAACAAATAAGAATACATAGAATAGTTTACATTAAGTTCAGGAGGGTAAAAAATTGGGTTATGACCCATTAACCTTATTTCACACGGCTACAGTATTGTTAAGAAATTTCACAACGGTCCACAATTCTTCTACAAATTATTATAATAACCATCTGACACCTACACCTCCTCCCTAAACGAAACAAACAAACAAACAAAACACATGGCCATTTTTAAACTCAGTACAAGATGAAATTTTAGACATATTTATCTGCATTTATTTTAATTAAATTAGGTCATATAATTACATAAATATATGACATGATTTACATTTTTCATTATATCCATTTCAAATTATTAGCAGTATTAGCAGACATTTTTAATCATCAATCCATGCTATTTATGGCGGATGAATCTGACTTGCTGGTCCTAACCTACGATGTGTATAGATAGGGTCTGTCAGAGAAATGTGCTTCTCTTAGCATGTGTTAGGCCGGAGCAGGCGAGCTTATGTAGGTGTTGGCTAGTGAGCTACGCTCTGGAGTGTAAATGGATTAGTGCAGATGAGGCAGGCAGAAGAGCTTAGGCCACAGTTAAAATAAACAGGATAAACAGCGATAATCTGCCCAACTGTGATAAGAACATAGAAATCGCCATGTATGTATAATCATGCATATTATCTAAAAAAACTAATAATCTCTGCAGCTTAAAATAAGCGAGGTGACATAAAAGGCTGATATGCATTTAGAAATAATATAGTCATCAATTATTTATTTAAGAAATTAGCCATCTTTTGGTTTGTAAAGAAATTGGTGAAATTGATATATGATTGTAAAACCATTATTATTATTATTATTATTATTATTATTATTTATTATTACTACTATATTTGGTTTCTGAATATTTATATTAAAAACAACATTCTTAAAACCTTCAACAAAATATACAAATGCATAAATTTGACTGAAATACAGCTTTATTTATAAAAGCAGGAAAATATAAACATATAAATATAAAAGGCATTAAAGTACATTCTGTTTGAGGATCCTCGCGGTATATAAACACAGTATTCTATAAAGTACAGTCTGGCTGAGGTCATCTGAATAATGCCAGCAAAAAGAGGCCAAGTGCCATCATTACACATCTCATTCAAGTTATTTATCAATTATATTGAATAAAATCTGAATCCATAACAGTCTTATTAAAACATTTTAATCATTATAAATTACATCATAACAGTATAATGCAGGTTCTTCACTAGAATATTTTTCATCTGAGAAAATTTGGATTCTTGCAATGAAATTATTAGGAATATAACCAGTAGCACATATAATCAATAAAAGATGGATATTACAGTGGTTTAGGGGGGAGGGGAATCTCTGCTCAGTGCTTTTTTTTTTTTTTTTTTCCCCGTCTGTTGCTACAGCCTGAATGCTATTATATCCTTTTACTTCTGGTGATTTGGAATATTAAGAATTATTTTCTAGTGTTATTTATTAAACACTGTATGCTTGGGATATTTATAGTCTGGGATATTTTTTTTTTACAGAGCTAGGATTCAAAAATGTATTATACCTGTAAGATATTACAGTCTCAATGATGATTTTTATATAAGATACATTTCACTATAAATATATTATGCACCCAATAACACTATCTTAAATGGCTTAATATTACAATAGAGCACATAATAAGGCACTGCAGTGTGTTTATTTTAAGCCAGAAAATGTAAAAAAGCCAAATCACTCGTTTAACTAAATAAAGCCTTTTACAATTAATTAACATCCCCTCTTAAAACAAACCTATACTTATTCCAGGAAGCAAAAAATATAGTGAATCAGGCATATAATTTTTCAGTTGTGTGGGTACCCTAGTGGTAAAAGGCCATAACATGTACTTACAAGCTTTTCCTCCACTCTCTGTTCATTAAAGCACAGCCAAAAGAATGATAATTACAGGGTGATCAAGAGGAGAGCCACTGAATTGTTTTCTTTAGTCTGTCTGAAATGCTAATGTGTCATTTCAATGTACTTAATGATAATTAACAGTAAATTGGACTGTTTGCTGATTTAAAAAAAAATCTTCCTGTTAATATCCACATCCACATTTTATTTCTCTTGGAATAACAGAACCTTGTTTTTTTATTTTATTATTTAATTTTTTTCATGTTGCAATTTAAAAATAAGGAAAAATAAATTCCTGCCAAAAAGAGAGAATAATCTCATGTATATTTATAAGATTTAGCATGTCAAGTAGATCAAGTAGATCCTATTATGCTGCTTAAATGGATTTTCATGGGTGTTAGAGTTTAGAATGCACCATCATATGCGGTGACTGATACATATTCATGATATGTGTGCGGCTACATAGGAAGCAGAGCTCTAGTCAATCTAAGGCTGTGGTAATTGTTTATCTGCTGTGTGTTCCCTTCCACTCACTCTTCCTCCGAGCGCATAAATTGAGCTGTCGTTGGGTTTGGTGGACATTTTTTTTTTTTTTTGGTGCTGCGGTAGGCTTGCATGTGGAAACCCCACACGCTAAATGTCATTTCTAAATCAATTTGCATGAAAAAAGGTGGAGTGGGAAGTGAAGAGTGTGTGGTCTTAAGGACAGATAATGAATGCTGTAGACTACGTGCATTTCCATCTACAGACCTACATACATAACCACTCTAGTCCTGCTAGTCCTTAAACCGATACACACAGTGATAAGAACTAAAACAAAAAAAATTGGGTCAGACAAAAAATTCTGGGCAGAAAACAGAGGTACAAGCGGTGATTTAAAAAAATATATATATCTAAAAAAAATTTTTTACATTAAACATATATTCAATTGTTGAGGAATAAGGCTACATGGTGAACAAGCCCCATCTATAGAGATGCAACATCACAGATATCAAACACAAAACACAAGATCTCTCTGCTTGCTTGTTAAATGACCTGAGTGTCAGCTTTGGTATTGTGTGTGTGTGTTTGTGTGTCATTGTGAGTGTGTGTGTGTGTGTGTGTGTGTGTGTGTATGGTGAGCAGGTGAGCTCTCTGGCCTCTGTGCTCTCTCTCTAGTCCCCTGCCGTCACCGCCGACATGACTCTCCTCGACTACGCGTATTCTTAAGCAATAACAACGTGATCCGTATTATCCACCCAAGAATACCCGTCACCGAAGAGAGTCTTTCTAAGGAGAAAGCATTAGCGGAATCGCAAGCATTGTCCTCAGCCGTTTGGCAATCGCCAAGGCCTTTTCAAAACAACTGATTGAAGATGATATGTGGCACAAGGCAAGGCCCCATCAATGGTCTTTCTGCAAACAGAAATCGACATAGTGCATTTTTCAATCCATGCTTGAGAGTACACGTGTGGCAATAGCTTTGTCTTCCAACAGTGCGTGCCTGTCAGATGAAGAGTGTGTATTATATAGCAGCATTAGAGAGTGTGTGTGTGTGTGTGTGGGGGGGGGGGGGGGGGAGAGATTGCGCCGCCCCTCACCTATCTCTGTGTACCGCTTACCTGGACCGCTGAGGTCTTAAGCGTCCGGCTCATGCCGTGTTCCTCCAGCACCAATGCATGAGCTGCTCCCCATCTCTACAGTACGTCTCACGCTAAATCCCACTGAATCTCTGCTGCTGGAAAATAGACAGAAGGAGGTTAGGGTTCAGTGGAGAGCTTGTGACCTTTCAAGCCTCCCTACACATTACTGTGTCCAGCCCTTCACACATGTGAACTCTGCCATCTATCTAAAACCAGAGAGGCGAAAGCCAGAGACAAATCGTCCACTGACACCATAAAGAGAATTCTGTATGGTAAAAGGAATTGTAATGAAGCGTTTCCAAATCTAACCCCCTGAACACCCATCACACACACACACACACACACACACACACACACACACACACACACACAAACAAAATGTGTATTCCTGTGAAATGTCATTTTATTTTTCAATTCATTAAACAAATGCAAAAAAAAATAAATTTAGGTGACAAATAAAGAAAAACAAAGATGATGTGTATAATGTAAGACACAGTATGATGTGTGTGTGTCTTTTTACATTTTTTTTTTTACCACAAATAATTTTGACATTTTCGTGTAAATTGGAGCGCTAATTTGATCACAGTAGAGTGAAATTCTCAATGTTCAATGCTATAGTTTTCCAACTTAAAATCTGAAGGTAAACATTATTGATAATGCATAGTATTTAAAATGGTGAATGGAAAATATTTTCTTCGCACATGAATATAAATTATTTACTCGAGTTAATTGATCTACGTTTTAATCAATATTACTGATTAGGCATTCGGGCAACGCTGCCCACATTTTAATCGTAATTCATACATTTCATTGTTTATTTTGTTCAGAAGTATTGAGAAACGAAAAAGTGTTATGTTTTACGGTACAAAATAAATATTAAGATGATCTTTTAATATTTGGACTCAATAGAAAAAATAGCAAAGTCAATCCCATTTAAGATATAAAGTGGTAAAACTAAAATAATATGTGCATTTTTAAGCGTAATATAATTCATCTTAATATCTAACTATGATCACATAACATTTTATTTTTCAAAATAATATTTATATATTGTGTTATATGCTAAAAAAAAAATTCAAAAGATATAATGTTCACAGTACTGCCACAGCCACTAGAACAGTATTTACGCCATTTTAACGAAAGCAAAGACCACATGCAGGAACCCAAGAAGACAATAAAGACAATAAACTTACCCTTACTACATCCCAGAAAAGGAAGATTAAAAAAAAAGGAAAGAAGATGGATGTAGAAAATATAGAGAAAGAGAGAGAGAGAGAGAGAGAGAGAGAGAGAGAGATATGGACTGAAACACTGATCACAACAAAAGCAGCTCTGGAGCATCACGGTGCTGTAGCAGCCTGCTGCTCTCTTAGCCCAGTCACACAGCCCCCCAGCCCGCTTAACAACGGACGCACCTCTCAAACAAAACACACACACACACACACACACACATAAAGCTGCCCTGATGCAGGGCAACACTCACCCAGCATTCCAGCCCCAGGGCTCTCTCTCTCTCTCTCTCTCTCTCTCGCTCTAAGACATCACACACTCTCTAACTCAACACAGCAGTCAGGGATTCTCCTCCCATCACCGACTGTGAGAATTAATCAATGCCCCTCCATGCAGATCTATTTCTGTTTATCTTCAAAGTTCCTCCAGGTGCATGCACATCTTTCCTTCCGACCAATGTTTTCCTTTTCTTTCCTTTTCCCCCCATTATTTTAAACCCTTACCTATCTTCTCGCGGCCGTAACTCTGTATATTTAGGATAGAATTGAACAGTAGCCACATTGCCAGGCACAAAAAAAAAAGAGAGAGATTATTTTTTCAGCCCAACATTGAGCACCTCTGCATGAATCTGTATTCTATGCCTCACCTCCACTTCTCTGCCTCTCTCCACGAGAGCTCAGTGGTGCCCTATTCCACCCCACATAATAAACACACACACACACGTACACACACACACTTCTGGCTGGACCCTTTACTGATTGCAATTAAATTGCAAAGAGCCCATGAATATGGTAATATGGCACAATACGTTTGACAAGAGGGCTCTAGATGGGGCAGTGCACAAATATGAATCAAGACTACACACATACACACGCACAAAAAGACAGAAATAAAAAAATAGAATCAGAAATATATTCAAATAAAAAAAGGGGGTGGGGATCCATTTGTGTGCCATAGCTGCAAACACAAATATTCTTAGCTAGGATGCTATATCTATCTATCTATCTATCTATCTATCTATCTATCTATCTATATATATATATATAATATTTTTTTTGTACTGAAAATGAAGAAGACATGGACACGTGTGGAAGTCACTTACCCTCCCAGCCCTCAGGTCCAGCCAGTGTCTGTCTCCTGCAAAGCGTCTGCTGTGTGAGATTTCTGCCTGTGATACGGTCAGGATAGCAGAGCACCAGCTCTCCGCAGTGCCTCCGATACAGTTAGAGAGCCACAAAGAGAGAGAGAGAAAGAGAGAGAGAGAGGCGATGAGGCAGCGAGGCAGTCCCAGGGTGTACAGGTGGATGAGGCGGATGCGGATGCTGCATCCTCACCGGGATGCTCGATAAAGAGGATCAAAAGCCCACTTCTCACTCCTGAGCCAGTTGTTGCTTGACACAGCGAATGAACTTACAGCACAGAAGAGAGCAAGGTAGAGGGAGCGCAGGAGAGACACTGAGAGAGAGAGAGAGCAAGAGCAAGAGACCATGACAGAGAAAGGAGAGTGTGTGCGTGTTTGTCGTGTGTGAGAGAGGGAGATAGAGAGGGGAGTGAGGGAGACAGAGAAAGGGGGGAGAGAGAGAGAGAGAGAGAGGGAGAGAGAGAGCAAGAGAGAGGAGGGTCTGAGTGAATGACTGATGGAAGGAGAGGGAAAGAGAAAAAAATCTATCCAGTGTCGGTCCACAGCCTTGTAGTTTTTTTTTTTTTTTTTTAAATACTGCCCTCTTTCTCTCTCTCTCTCTCTTCTCTCTCTCTCACCCCTCCTAGCTCAGAGGAAAGGAGAAAATAATTAGATTTAAGCCACACACACTTCCCAAGTGCACTGACTTGTGGATCCGAGACTTCTAATGGTGGATTAATTGAGGGAGATCTGAGGTGCTACATGCTCCACAGGCTACCAGTCCTGACTTCCCAAATGGAGCATGACCCCAACCCTCCACCCCGCACCCCCCAAACCCCCAATCCACCAAACCACTGTTAATACACAAGAAAAAAAAAAGAAATAAAGACAGAAAAACCTGCCATTGTGAAAATGAATCCACTCACACTTGCTACACTTCTCTCAGCTGCGTGTGCTGACTGACACCGTGTAGACGCTCATGAAAAAGAGAAGTGTAAAAAAAAAAAACATGATGCAGCTTTAGTCTGTCTTCTCATAGGCAGAGTAACATTCATGCTCTTGTCAACAGCAGACATATGGAGTGGATGGAAGTTTTTTTTTTTCCCAGAATGACAACATTAAAGCAGGACGGTGGAAAGGAATCCTTTGTGAAATGCGAGAAAAGGAAGCACTTTGTCTGAACTGTGAGAAAATAAAAAAGGAAAACACCAAGCAAATGCACCTAATTTCATTCAGAATGATGTAAGGTTGCCTTAATGCCAACAAGCCTTTTAACTTCCCACAATGGGACTGACTTTTGAAGCTGACATTTCCGATTACGGAAGCCTAAAATGATTTGAAAGGGAGCTGTTTTCTCTCTCTCTCTTTCTCTCTCTTTTTCTCTTCCCTTCTTTTCCATGTAAGTAACAGTATTGTGAAAATGTTAAAACCACACACACATACACGCTAGACTACCTCCTCTTGTGCTGCACAATTTCCTCTGCTTTTGACACTACATAGATTAATCTCTATTAAAATGCTATCAAACAGGTAGATGGCTGTGATGCTGCAGAGCCTGGATGAAGAACAGCAAGTGGTGTGTTCGGCCCCAAAATGAAATACCCCTCTCCCTCATACACACACGGTAACCCCTATTCTTCCTAAAATGCTTTTTTTTCTCCCAATGGTTAAAAAAAAAAAAAAACATACAAATCATATCTATATTCAGGATAAATGAATAGAAAACTGCTCTAACTGGTTATTGGATTATAATATAAAGCAGACAAAGAAATCAGACATGGAGAATTTTATGCCAAACACAGCCATCTACTGCCCCCTGTTGACCGTTTGATTGACTGAGCAGCAGGGCCTTCATTGTTCCAGGCAACCAATCCTTATTGGGAAGGCACACACCGCAATTACAGGGGAACAGCCCATAATTCTTTATCAAGAGCTAATCATGCCAAGTGACAAACAGCAAAGCCGAAGACTTAAAATGAAGCAAAGCAAAGACAAGGCAGGGAGCTCTCTGCAGGCTGCTCCGAAAATGAAGAGGAATGCAGGTGTGATAGAGGGAGAGAGAGGCAGAGAGGAGGATAAGAACAGAGTAGAAGAGAAAGCTTTCACATTCCTGCTCTCTCAAGGAGAAATGAGTTTCTCTCACAAATGCCCAACTGCTTCGGTTTTCATTCCTCCAAGGCCATCACTCAGCTGGCCACAAAGACATACACATAATGAAAAGTACGCTTGCCTCCCTCTCTCTCTCTCTCTCTCTCTTCTCCCTCCTCGACTTTCTGTTTTGTCACTTTTCTTTATCTCTCGCTTTCCTTTTTTTTTTTTTTGGACACATAGTAGCAATTAAGGTGAGAGCGTGTCATTTTTCAAGGGTGAAAAAAGAGAGAGTGCTGTCTCACCCCTTTTGTTTGCTCGTGCTAAATTAATAAAAACTGACTTTCAGAAGAGAAGGGAATGCATTAATTGGTCATCATTACTGATGAAGGTGCAGCATGAATGTCTTAGCACACACACATACACACACAAAAAAGACAATTATTATTATTTTTTTTTACGGAATGGTACAGGCACCTCAGCTATGGTTGCAGTCTTTCAATTGCGTTTGGAGGGACCCAGGTCTTTTTCAATCAATACCGTGTAATAAAAGCTCTGTCCCAGGTTCAGGAAGCTAAACAAAAATAAAGGAAAAAAGGAAATGAGATGAAAGAAATGAATACCTGCTTCACACCACGCTGTCTTCCACTACACAAGCAGCACATGAGCGTTGCCGATCAGACACACAGGCGCCAGCTCCCCATCACCTCTAACACATATGTGAGTGGATTATAATGATCTGCCATTAGTGCTGGTATATTTATGTTGCTCATCGTGCTAGCTAAAACGCATTACTTCATTAGCAGCTGCTTGCTGCTGTAACTATTCCCTCTTTGCGCAAAGGGGGCATTTTCACTCTATAGAGAGAGAAAGATGGTTTATTCAAATTTGATGCACTCAATTTATTCACCTCGTGGCACATGGTAGTTGCGAAAAAGAATGTTCACCTACTCGTGCAACACTGCTGTGCCAAAAGGCTGGGCAATATTCCACACGTGCACACACACACAAATACACACACAAACACACACACAGGATGCTTCACGTGCATAGACTTAACATACACAAACTAGCCCAGACACACACACACACACACACACACAAACACATGTCCAGTAAATACAATTTCTTCAAATAAACGTGGGCTGAAACACACTCTGGGGATTGAGAGGATATGGGTAGGCAGTAAAGGCCATACTCAGTGATGCCTGTAACCAAATGGTATTCTCTCTCAATGTGGGCATTGTACGAATGCATTATTAAAGAATGCATCGCCCTAGGCTACAGCTGAGAAACAGGCCAACAATAAACAGAAAAAAGGGTAATATTTTACTGAAAGACATAAGTGGGCTCTGTGTAATTTTTGCCCATCTCCTCAAAGCGCCTGTGCATGTGTTCTCAATGTTTTTTTCATTTCCAATCTATGCACGCATGTGCATGTTTCTGTGAATAGACCTGTAGTGTTGCTACAGGCCATATATAGGTTATAATTCATAGTGTGTATAATAATGAAAGATACACAGCCGTTTAAAAGTTATTGAGCACATGGAGCTTCTTATGTTTTATTACAGCTTAATCACCGTTATTGCTACCGACCAAACAAAACAATACAGAATTTTGCAATTAAATAAAGAAACCTAAATCTTCTTGTGAATGATTAACTTCTCGCTTTCGCATTCTAATGGGACTCCAAATGAGTGCTTTATTAAAGGCAGGAACATTTAGAGGGCAAAGTCTACAGATAAAAGACAGCACTTGCATGAATATGTGCCGTGTTAGAAAACACAAAGCTTTCGGGGCGTTCTTCAATTATATTAGATTTAAACTGTTCTAATCTAGAATCTAAAGACATTTCTAACATTTCTTGGTTCATTTATTTTCAAATTTAGAGTATTTTAGAGATTTGGAGAATTAAAAATGTAAAGGATAAAAATATATAAAAATATATAAATAATTTAAAAAAAAAAGAAAAAGCGATTAGCATGCTCCAGATGTAATGTGTTCTAGTGCTGCTCTGGTAATATGGAGCCCATCCTGTTGGACCTGGGGTACCAGGTGGAGCACTGGAGACCCCTGGCTGCCAGATGATACTGTGCACCACCACAGCACCAGTGCTGAACAGAGTGACCTCTAGATCTCTAAAGGCCAAACACAGATTCTTCACACACTCTCACATCAGAGCTGTTGGTACAGCGACATAGCTGGAGAATTTTTGGTGGAGATGAGACAGAGAAAAAAAATGAGACAGAGAAGAGCCAAAACTTGACAGATTCCCACTATCTTATCACAGAGACATAGATAAAAATGTCTGAACAATGGAGTAAAACAATCTTTCTTTCTTCCTTTCTTCCTCCTCTTCTTCTTTTTGGTGGTGGTGGTGATGGTTTAGGTCTTATCATATCAGTACCGAAATCAGCGTCCAACTCCAATCCCCAGTATACACACATGCCCACAGCAGACTATAGCACAGATCCATCACTGACACTATCAAGTTTGCATTCACCAGACCTCTGATTACACACTCACTCCAGGATTCAATCCCTACACAAAAAACTGCACATTTAAGCGAAGGCCTTTTAGTCACAGAAAGAAAGTCATAACATAAAAAGTAATACACAGTAAACAAAAACATATGGGACCAGCATATGGCACACTAACAGCACAGATCCAGAGAATAATTTCCACACAGGTACTGAAAGTGCTGCTGAACTCTTGCTACAGAATCTTAAATGTTGCCCCTTTAAAAAGCAGACATTTATATTGTAATCACCATTTATATATATATATATATATATATATATACATACACACACACACACACATTCGCACCATTTTAAATGATTACCAAGTAAAACTTATGAGCAATTATGAAATGGCTGTGAATGATTAAGCACATATGGCACTGAGCCCCTGCAGCATTATAAACAATTACTGACTTTCTTATTCCTTACATAATTTTAACACCCGTTTTACTCCAGTTTATGTATATTATATTATATTTTCTATTTGTACAGTGCCAGGTAACTTTATTATTATATACTTTGTTATACACATTTTGTGTTGGCTTTATTTTATTTATTTATTTATTTTAAATAATGAACTCAAATTAATCGCTATAGAAATTAAAACTATTTTAAGAATAAATACAAGAATTGAGATTTTTTTCTAAATGTTTAGTTCATTATTTAGTTAATGTTAGAAATTTATTTTATTGGAGCAATCTATATTTAATCTAATTGAAAAAGGCCGGAAACATCATCACTTTAATTAGGCACTTACATAGCACATATTCATATTTCACAATTAATACCAGCACTGTCTGTGTCTTTTATCTATAGACTTAACAGATTTATCCTCCAAATACACCTGACTTTAATAAGGCACTTATTTTAAAGTTTCATTAAGATCTGAGAGCGAGCAGTTAATAACTCTCACAATGATTTAAGTTTCGTTATTTAATTGCTATTTGTGTTATTTTGTTTGGTCAGTGGCAATAATATTGATGAAACTATAATAAAACATAAGAAATGCCAGGTATACCATAACTTTTGATCTCCCCTGCATTCTGTCACATGCATCTGAAATAATCGAACACGTACATTATTAAAATTCTGTGTAAGTTAAAAAACTGTGAGTGGGTTAATATGGACAGAAATGTATTTGTGTGCTCCTTTTCTACAATCTTTTATAAGTAATTACACATGCACATTTAAGTGTGCATGTGTATATGTTTTTTTTTGTGTGTAAGCATTAGGTAGGCATGCAAATTGCATTCTCTCTCATGCAAATTATTTGCTAGTTATTAAAAAGGGAGAGCTTGTTTGGAAAAGCTGCCACCCCAGTGGGTTTTAGTGTTTCAATGGACACTGAACACAAGTGCCTCTAATGCACCCTACGCACACTGAACAAAAAGCTGATTAAAAGTTGTTTAGAGCAAGTTATTCGTGTCGGTTGTCGTTAGGGGGAGGGGAAGGGGGGGCAAAAAGCATGACGTGTGACAGTGCATATAAAAAGCCTGGCTATATTAAGCTCCAGATCTCCGAGGACACATGAGATATATCTTTCTCCCCTGGAAAGCTCTCTGTGTTGCTGTCACCTATCAATTGTGGCTGGCTGGCTGTCGTCCAGAGACTCATCGAGGGCCAATCT
This sequence comes from Clarias laeviceps, assembly GCA_030014305.1. NCBI lineage: Eukaryota > Metazoa > Chordata > Actinopteri > Siluriformes > Clariidae > Clarias > Clarias laeviceps. Next base: position 16,634,958 of record JAQMYJ010000033.1, read on the forward strand.
CATCCTGCCATCCGTCTGTCAATACCGACAAAGCAAAATTATTGCACGCCAACAGATATTTATGACCAGTGAGCTTAAACCTGACAGTGTACTTCCATACTATTTGAGTCTTGAGCCCATAAATTGTCCCAGAGATTGACCTCTGCTGCAAGTCATGACTCTGACTCATGGAGGATAAGAGAGAGGGGAGGGGGGAGGAAGATGTGAAATCATAGTCCTAAAACATGGGCCATCCTCTGGCTCCCACTGCGCCCTGCTCTGCCCCCAGAACAGCCTCATTATCCAATTAACACCACTCTCGGAGGGGATGTATGTGTGTGTCTGTGTCTGTGTATCTTGTAAGCACTCCGTCAGCACTTGGATCTGCTCCACAGGAGAAAAGCCTGCTTGACTGTCAGCACTCAGCATGAGCCATGTAGAAAGGCTTTGTGTAAACATAGCTGGGTTGTTGTTTGCATGCATGCATGTGTGTGTGTGTGTGTGTGTTTGTGTGCGTGTGTATGTGTGCGTCTGTGTGCACGGTGCTAAATTATACCGCAATGTGTGTTTTTGTATATGTGTGGGCGAGTGTGGGCGAGTAGAAGTTTCAAACGTGACAAAATCCTAAATGCCACAATCTCAAGAGCTGAACCAGCTTCGAAATTAGATACCACCACCACAACAGAAATATCATGCACACTGGTAAATGCGTGAAATCTTTCAAAATCATTGGCTTTTTTTATATCCCTATGGAGTAGTGGAGCATTTTTGCCCTGTCCTTGCTTTGTGATTTGATCATTTCATAAAGTCATGGCACATCGAAATGTGCATGAATTAGGCTGGACAGAAAAGAAGCTCTTATTTTAACTCTCCCTTGCACTGGTTCACTGTGCAACCTGGAGAACAGATTTACATGCATACAAATGGGTAAAAGTTTAAGGGAAGTCGTCTGTGGGAAAAGGTGCTGCATAATGTTAACTTATTCGGCTTGATTTCCTTCCAAAAAGAGGTTCATTACCAGCCAGTTTGCTTGTCTCTTTATATTTTCTGGATGTTTACTTCCTCCTTTCTGCATCGCTTGCTTGCATGTGATTATTTTTGGCACATTTACTCAAGTTTACTCTTGAATGATCAGATATTTATGCAGTTGAAGGAGACCGAGTTGAAGCGTGGCCAGTTCAGTGACACACGAAGTGTTGAAGTGTTCTGCTGGTTTCTGTGACACATGACACTGGACAAGTGGGCTGAGAGTGACAGAATCACACTCATACAGACTTCGGCAAGGCGGCCATCTGCTTTCAGCGATGCACTACCATCACGCAAACACACACACATCCAGCATTATACTGTACTACAATTAAATAGTCACGTATCAATACTTGACATTTGACATCCATCCTTGGTTTTAAACATTAAAATGAGCACTAGATACAGTGCTGGAAAACTGCTCAATTTATTAGCTACCCACTGAGCACTTAAATAAAATGTGCATGTACCATGTTTTCCAAGATACCATGATGACAAAAAATGGTAGCTAACATCATGCATTTACATATATAAAAATAGTCACGTGCATTAAAATAGACTAAGAAAAAAAACATGTTTTTAAACAGAGTTTCAAATGTAGCACATTTTATGTGCATCCACAACAAGCAATCAGCAAGCATTTTTGCTATGAGCTTTGACACCAGACACATGTAAGTTTGGTTTTATTTTCTACATTCTAGAACAATACTGCATTTTTTTTTCAAAACTCTAAAACAACACATGTGGCATTAGATAATTAAGTAACAACAACAGCAACAGTGTTAATTTAAGACATGAAGGTCAGCTGTTCTGAAACAGTGTTGTCAGGTGCATTAGGAAAACCCATCAAGCACCATGATGAAACCAGCTCTGGTGTAGACCATCCCACGCTAGCAAGACCAAAACTAAGTGTACCTTAGAGTGCAGCAGAGAAGTTCAGTTGACATGACTCAACTTCCAGGATGATTTACAATGTAGAAAGGAATAAAAATCAGGAAAAACCCCTGAATTGAATTAGGTGTGTCCAAACTTTTGACTGTTTTTTTAACATAGTCGTGAGGAATAGTTTCAGGGAATTCCTGAAGGATTTTATTTTTGGCAAATTCTTGGCTCTCATTTTCAGTCTAGTCCCTGTACCAGACCAGTTTCGGAGGAATGTTTTTTTTTTTGTCGTGCCACCCACTGACCTGTGAATCATTCAAGTATAAAAACCATCTAACTTATGTCAGGAACCAATGAGAAGCAGGAGCAAATGATAATGACAAATGATTAGGTCGGTTGATATTAAGACATGATCTGATTATGGTTCATTTATTGTGCTGTTTTACCTGTGTGAGTAATTTTATTAGAGTCCTGATTTAGTTTTGTTCATATGTCCACATATCTGTGATTATTTAATGGTCCCATATTTAACTATTTCTCCAAGTTACCAATAGTCTCAGAGTAAACCCCAAAGTGTATCTGTTAATGCTGAAACCCCCCTCTGTTTTATTGCTGGTTCTATGTAAATGAGCTACTGCTGAACCCTGCCCTGCCTCAGAGCAGCACAGATGAGAAACAAGCCAGGAAAGGGTATGTTCCTATATGAAGTCACACTGGGGGAAAATCTAATTGGTTTGTTTAAGTCCTGGCCGATACAAAATTGGAAAAAGAACAAACAGTGGGAAATGATTTGTACATGCACACTGGAGACCCATCTGGATATCTAGAAATGTCTAAAACGTGAATTTTGTAAGTAATCCGAGTAATAAAAATCACACCACTGTCAGCCAGATTGCTCCAGTATGTTTAATGCAGCAGGCAGAGGGATTTAGAATGAATAATGTGTACTGCAGTTACAGAATTGAGGTTTTGCATCTGTAGACATAACTGCATAGCAAGTGAAAATTTCTGGTTGCAAATCAACAAGGCATTTTTGTTTCCTACAATAAACTAAAAAATACAAAATGTAACAGCCCAGACACAAAATGTTCTTGTTCCACATATGAGGCTGATGATTTGTTTATAATAGCAATTAGCGAAAATGTAGACTTTCGTCTGGGGGTTAATCCTTTTCTTATCTGCTACATTGGCAAACCAGCATTTATAGTTTGGGCTCACTTACCTATAAGCAGTAAACAGTCCTGATTGTTATAGTGATGTTTGTGCTGTGGATTTTCGAGGGTTACAGAAGGGTGATTTGGGTTTATGAGTAGGCAGTTAACTGATGCAGAGAAGCCGTGTGGTGAGGGCTGTATGACGACTCTTACCAGAAGCCAGTCGTGAATCACTCAATTCACGAAACATGGCACCCAGGAGATTTACACTCAGATCACCATCACTTACAGGAGCCCCAGTGACGAACCACACTGATTTGTCTGCTATCTCTCCCACACTATCTCTGTGTCTAATTCCTCCTCGCAATGCACTTACTCATGATTCCTCTATCAGATGTACAATATCTTTGTTTAACACACTTTTAAGTCATTTGAAATCTCATGGAATTTTCAACACATTAAAGGAGGTGATGGCTTTACTGACTTTGTTCTTTAACAGATTTTCTTCTTGAGCAAGCTTCTGCTGGAACTTTGTCATTTGGTTTCTCTGCTAGGAGTGACCCAGATGTTTCTGAATAGATTGGATTTCCTTGTTCTTTTCGCAGGCCCTGAAGGACTTGTCTGTGCACCCAGTGGATTCACCTTTTCACCACAGCCCACTGAACAGAGATGGATACAGGGCAAGTGCAAGGCTAAGGGTGGTGACCCTTTCGACTGTGGGGAAATAGACTTGTTCAGGTTCAGGATTACTACATCATTTTTTGCACAGCTTCAGGATGAGTTTGATGCAGAGGTAGTGGTCCAGTCACTAGAGAGGTTTAAGATTTTTTTCCTCCTCCATAAAAGATTATGGGGTTTCGACAGATTGGACTTTATTGTATTCTTCCTAAAGATAAGTAACTATATGCTTCTAAACTTGAACATGTCCAATTTGCTTTATATATATGAGACTGATACTGATCTTTTTTTGCTGTTACCTATAACCTGTAAAAATGGTTCATAATGTCAATACCTTGGGAGTCTTAGCTTCTATTTGACTTATTTAATGTTTCAGGTATATTTATATACCACTTATTATTTATGTAAAATTAAATAAATTAATATAAATGTGCTTTATGTTGACAATTAAAAGGTTTTAACCATATTTAAGGTGACTTAATTTGTATGGCTAAATACATACTTAATAAAAAAAAATTGACATTTTATTTACAATGTTATAAAGTGATTGATAAGTTTTAAAATGTATGTACATTTAGCTACTCCTCCACAATACCTGCTGTTTAAAACTATTGTGCAGAAATTTTAATTTACATTTAGATAATGCAATACTGAGCCTTTAATCTTAGATATTAACATGATGGAAATTAACAAATCATCCTGTGCTATGTTTATATTTTGGACTAAATGGTGTGTGTGTGTGTGTGTATACTGTGTATATAT